>VDFB02000017.1:556083470-556255999 GCA_007258455.2 Sequoia sempervirens
GAGGAGTGATGCACATAGACTTCGTCAAGGTATTCAATTGCTCGAGGTTTCAATTGCAGAGAGTTTAGCCAAGGATCGTGTTCTTGTGTCTCAGTTGTCTGTTGCATACGATGCCTTGGAGATTGATGAAGATCAAGAGAAAGTTTTTACTTGGAGAGAGCAGCACCTTCTCAAAATGGAGATATGTGAAAAGATCTCTACCAAGTTATTTTCAATGAAAGATAATGTTATTGGAGCTCTTGCACTTGTCAGTGGTTTTGTGGTTCAGATTCCGTGTCATTACCTCTTTGAAGATGGCACGTATATTGCATTAAATGAAGTGCAAGCTGAGTTTGAAAAGCTGATTCGTGGTAGCCTTGAGGGGGAGCCTATGGCGGCTAAGCTGGAGAATGTTTCAGTTATTTCAGCTAGTTTCAGAAAGGCGACTGAAGATGTCAAAGAAGGCATGCATACAGTCAAGGAAGGCGACAGAGAACCGAAGAGACGACATCGCTTTGGATAGCATCAAAGTGCCAAAAGACAGAGAGATTGATGAGTTCTTGGTCGAAGTATTAGACCGAGATGACATGGAGTGATCTGCCAGTTGGAACCTGCAGTTAATTTCGAGGATTGAGTCATGAGCAGTAGTTAACTCGACTTTCAGTGTTGAGTTCACTTGCTGACTTCATACATGCTTATCTCTTCCTTGGGATTATCTTCACAGGAGTTAGGGTTAGGGTTTCCAGTTAACTGAGGGTAGTGTCCAATTAACTTTGCTTTAAATAAGGGCGTCCATGCTTGCACATTGTCCATTTAGGTTAGATGTATCGGTTAACTGATGGTAGCTTTCCAATTAACTGTATAGTTTCCTTTATTAGGGTTTAGTAATAAATCTTGCATGCATTGCAAGACTATAGTTGACTCAAGGTGTGATTTTAGGTTCCCTACACCTTCGATGTCTATAAATAAGAGCTTTTTCATTTGTAAAGAACTTTTTGCACGAAACGAGATAAATATATGTTAAGCCTACCTTGCCCCTCAATATTGCTCTTTTTGTATTTGTTCATGCGTTTTCACTATTATGATCAATTGTTATGCCACATAGGGTTTCATGCAATTATAATGGTGAATTCTTTCCATAGTTAGATCAAATCTGTTTTGTGTTCAATAAACTTGTTCAGATTGAGATGATAGTTGTGCCACCTTGCCTTCAAGTAGAGAATCTGCACTTGGTTATCGTGTGTTGTTGTGAACAATAAACTTGTTCGGATTGAGCTAATAGTCGTGCCACCTTGCCTTCAAGTTGAGAATCTATACTCGTTTATCGTCTGATAGTTATCCCCGCTCCATTTTTCATGCTCTATTTTCTTGAGGAAACTGGATAGATTTTAAGTAATTGGCATAGTTGTAGTTAGTAGTCTGCGAAACCAGAAAATACTCAGCTGCAACGTATATAGTTTTCGAGAAAGCCTTGTACCTCTACAGCTGAAGCAAAAAGACAAGATATAGTTTAGTTTATTTTCCTTTGCAAGTACTTTTGTCAAGCACAACGAGGGAGCTTCCCCTCCTAATTTGAAGAGCACTCATTGCGTAGTGTGCATAGCTATCCGTACCAACTTTTACTCTAGAGGTGCTAGTTGTTACGCCAACAACACTACAATATTTGTCAAGCTAGATGAAGATAATTTGGATAATCTAATGAACAAGATTAACATCTTTTACAAAGCTTCAAGAGCTAAGATAGCTCTTGCCAAATCCAACATTTTGGTTTTGAAAGAAAACCCTTCTGACTGGTTAAAAAAATACAACCTATAGTGGGGAGGCCCTTACAAGCAGATCGGATATCTGGTTATCCCATTTCTTGTTAGCCCCAATCTAAAAGACATGTGGTTATGGATTAAAGATAAAATTGAGAAGAAAATAGAAAGATGGAACAAACAATATTTATCCTTAGCGAGTAGGATGCAATTCTATCAAAAGATTTTGTCATCCTACAACCTTTACTTTGCCTTAGTTTGGTTATTCAATAGCTACTAGGTTAGTGAAATCCAAAAAGGGATCAGGAAATTCCTTTGGTTTGATGGTAAGGGTGAAAGGAAGAGGCATGCAGTCAAGTGGGAATTGTGTTTTATTGACAAAGAAAAAGGGTTCCTTGGTTTAAAATATGTAAAATTGCATGGTATGGGTCTGGCCTCTAAATAGATAATCATTTAAGCATCGTATGGTGATGATCCATGGAAGGTTCTCATAAGGAACAACATAAAAAATGTGATCCCCAAATAGGCTAAGTCTTGGAAATATCTCCCCTTCTGTGATCTCTTTAGTTGTAAGCTCCCTATATCACCTTCAAGCTCAAATGTGTTCAAAAGCATTTAGAAATCCTAGGAATACTTATAGAAAAATGTCACGAATTGCCACTTCACCAAGAACAATAATAACAATATTTTCACTCACAGGTCTATATGGTGGAATCTTGAGCACAAGGGTAAGCCCCTCACTTTAATTCAAGGTTGCTCAACTAAAAGCTAGGTACACAAAGGAATTGAATACTTTAGTGACTTACTAAAAGATGGTTCTGTTGAACAAGACAACTGAGAGGGGGGGATGAATCAGTTGTAGCAACTTTAACCTTTAAAAATCTCAACATAAGTTAGATCTACAAGTAGTCACAAAACTTTTACTCTACTAATGTGTTTAATCATTAAATGTAGAAACAAAAACTGAAAGTAGTAAAACCATGCACATAAGAACACCATATTTACATAGAAAACACAATGAGGGAAAAAACACGGTGAGGATTAGCTCACAATGTAAATAATTCCAAAACCGAATACAAAGGCTCGCTACTAGAATAGGACACATTGTCCAATGAGGGCTCACTGCCATATAATTACAAAGAAGATAGAAGAGAATTGTTACAGAGAGAACTATCTCAATGCAATAGAAAGTCCACCACAATTTTCTCACACTCTTGTAGACATGCTCGAAAGATAGAGTACATCTTCCTGCTCACTACTTTGAGGAACCCAACACTTTGAATTTCACATTGATCTGATCAAACTCACATCACACACACTTATTTCACGTATCTCTTTCTTTTCTTTCACAAACATCTCAACTCATACTTATATCATCTTCAATCTTGAAACCCTTCCAAGGCTAGCCATACATGTTTTTAATTTACAAATTCAAATTAGGTTAGTGCCAAAATATTCCTCGATGAAATAGAATGAGAGCGACCCATACACATTCTTAATGGGGACCTAAATGAGTCCTAACACACATCAACATGCTTCCATGAGCTTCACAAGTAGTGTTTAGCACAAGGTTGGCCAACACCCATAAAAACACATTAAAAATTTAAGTACATGCATCCTTAACTTGGTCCAATCTTTTCAAACGACAAAATTCACTTGAACATGATCTGGAGAATGCAATGAACACTTGTAAGTCCATACATAACCTTTGCAACAAATTTCACCTGAAGGATATGATCATTTTGTACATTTGAACTCACTATAATACATTGTGACTCTAAAACCCATCATTAGCAACACCAAATCTCAATTCCTCTTGAGCCAAGAAAGAGAGAAACTTCATCAACTTATTCTCATAACTACAAGTCCTAAAACCATGATGCAGAGCAAACACATTTCTCTCAGACCATAGCCAAAATACTAAATTGCCTAGTTCACACATTGCTGAAAATATCTCACACTATACAACAATCCAGAAGCCCAAATTCTGGATATAGAAATACCAACAATCATGAAAAATACCACATATCCACGCAAGCAAAAAATCAACACAAAAGAAACATGAAGCACATCCTAGAGCATGTACACTGAATACCTACATGACACTGTTTTCTCTATTTATCAAAATTTCTCAAGAGTACATGGAGATCAAGTACTAGAGACATCATTTCAACACATTACTTCAGTCTAACTCACTTCTAGACATAGCAACATAAGGATAACTCCATGTACTCACAACACTTCTTCAACATCTCTGTTATACATGCACAAACTACAAACCTTCTTTATTACAATTTTCTTAATATCCTTGACATATACAGTCAATAACCAACTTCTTCTGCACATACTTGACACTAATGACAACACCAGCTAGTTGACATCAATGACAACACATTCATACTTTTAAAAAATCTCCCCCTTTGTCATTGATGGCAACACATGATGTGAAAAGCCAACAAAGACAACAAAACAACTCTAAACAACGTTTCTTGAATGAATAAGCTTTTTCACATGATACTTTCTCTCCCCCTTTGACATCAATGGCAAAGAAAAAATATTTTTTTCATTGTTCTCTCCTTTTGACATTGAACCAAGATCTATACCAGTAAAGAATACCCCCCTTAGGAGTCCACCCAATCAACAGCACAATGACAACACATGACACTACTTGTTCCCCCTGAGAGGTAGCCACTAAACATCAATCCAAAAGGAAGATAGATCCATAGATCCACTGGATTGATGCATCTCCATATGCATATAGTTCAAGAAAGGAGGGGCAATAACCCCCAACTTCTCTTGGATATACTCAAAAGTATCTTTAGGAAGAGCCTTAATAAAAATATCAGTAATCTGATCCTTTGTAGGTACATACTCAATCTTTACTTCATTCTTTGTAACCTTCTCTCTCAAAAAGTGATCCCTGATTGATATATGCTTTGTCCTTGAGTGCATCACTAGATTCTTTGAAATGTTAATTGCACTTGTGTGCAGTAAGATGTTGCAGCAATATACTCAACCTCTACAGTGGATAAGGAAATTGAATCTTACTTTTTACTTAACCATGAAACCAATCTACATACAAGAAAGAATGCACCACCATTTGTACTTTTTCTATCATCAACACAACCTACCCAATCTGCATCTATATAAGAACTTAGTGTAAAGT
The DNA here is from genome assembly GCA_007258455.2 of Sequoia sempervirens. Lineage (NCBI taxonomy): Eukaryota > Viridiplantae > Streptophyta > Pinopsida > Cupressales > Cupressaceae > Sequoia > Sequoia sempervirens. The sequence goes on from VDFB02000017.1 coordinate 556,088,373, forward strand.
CAGTATTCCTAGGATACCATAAACCAAGATCTAGAGTGCCTTTTAGATATTTGAGTATCCTCTTGATAGCTGCAACATGTGTTTCTTTGGGATTCTCTTGAAATCTAGCCACAAGACAAACTGCGTGCATGATATCCTGTCTAGTAGCACTTAGATACAACAATCCACCAATCATGGATTTGTATTTGCTCTGATTAGCCTTAGGTGAATCATCATCCTTACTCAATTTTTAGCCAGTTACCATAGGAGTACATATCAGTTTGGAACCATCCATCCCAAATTTCTTCAACATTTATTTTGCATGCTTTGATTGTGAAATGAAAATCCCTTTGTTTGGTTGATTGATTTGTAGTCCAAGGAAGAAATTCATCTCACCAAACATAAACATCTCAAACTCTTTATGCATTTCTTCAGCAAAAATCTTACACATAGTTTCATTTCCTTCAAAAATAATGTCATCCACATACACAACTACTATCAAGATCTTGTCATCTTCAATTTTGAAATAAATATTGCTATCTATAGTACCTTTGCTGAAGCAAATATTTTCCCAACCTTGCATACCAAGCTATGGGAGCTTGCTTCAAGCCATATAAAGCCTTTTTCAATTTGTAGACCATATTTGATTGATCTGACAACTAGAATCTCTCTGGTTGTTCAATGTAAACTTCTTCTAGTTCTCCATTCAAGATAGTGGACTTCACATCCATTTGGTAAACCTTGAAGTCTTGATAAGAAACAAATGCCAAAAACATTCTGCTACTTCCATTCTAGCCACTGGAGCAAATATCTCCTAAAATTCTATACCTTCCACTTATGAGTAACCCTACACACAAGCCTTGCCTTGTTTCTTATCACTTCTCCATTCTCATTTAGTTTGTTTCTGAAAACCCACTTACTTCCAATTATGTTCTTGTTTGTTGGTCTAGGAACCAATTCCCAAGTTTGATTTTTCTCAATTTTCACAAGTTCTTCTTCCATTTCTTTCATCAAATGTTCATCTTTACATGTCTCACTCACTATCTTAGGTTCAACTTTAGAAAGTAAGCAAAAAATCACCTCAACTTCAACAACTTTGCTTCTTGTCAATACACCTTTCCTCTTGTCTCTAATGATCTGATCTTCATAATGATTCTTTTGCACATACTTAGGAGTTTTAGGATCCTTCTCCAGATCTTCTTCCTCTTCATTTTGCATTTATTGTTCTCCAACTATTTCTTCTACCTCTCTGTAATCAAGTTCATCTAACACATATCCATCAACTTCAATTGAATTGTTCAACACTTCATCAACCTTGACATTAGTTCTTTCTACAATATTTCTCAACCTTTTATTGTAACATATGTAAGCTTTGCTTCTAGTAGAGTATCCAAGGAAGATAACCTCATCACATATTGCATCAAACTTTCCTCAATTTTATTCATCTCTCTTGATATAACATTTGCTCCCAAATACCATGAAATACTTAATAGTAGGAATCTTTCCATACCATAGCTCATTGGGGGTCTTAGTGTTGTTAGGTTTTGCTTGAACTTGGTTGAGCAAATAAACAACAGTGTGAATTGCTTCTCTCTAGTAGACTTCTGGTAGACCTACCTCAGTTATCATTGTTCTAGTAGCTTCTTGAATTGTTCTACTCTTCCTTTTAGCAACTCCATTCTACTAAGGAGTTCTAGGGGCATACAATTGTCTTCTTATTCCATGAACTTCACAAAACATGTTCAACTCATTGGAGGTAAATTCACCACCTTTGTTATACCTCAAAAATTTTATTATTAAATCCATTTCATTCTCAACCATAGTCTTAAATGTCTTGAATTTGTCTAATCCATCATATTTATCTCTAAGAAAAGTAACCCATGTCATTCTACAGTAATTATCAATCAAAAGCATAAAATACCTGTCACCTTGTAGACAACATTATTCAACTTTGTGATTCTTGGTAAATCTCTCACTGCTTGTACTGCACTGATTATCACCATGTTGTCAAAATTCATATGGAACACCCTTCAATACCATAACCAACTGTCATTAATATGAGACATAAAGCAATGTCCATCATCACCTTTAAGTTGATAGATTTTTCCTTCAGTCCTCTTGCCAGCAACAATCACAGTTCTGGACCCTTTTTTGGTTTCACATTTTTCATCCTTGAACACAAGATTATATCCATTACTACACATTTTTCCAACAGTCAAGAGATTATGTCTCAAACCCTTAACATAGTAGACATCATCAGTATTATGCTTGCCATCAAAATTGATTGAACCTATCCCACAAATCTTAGCACTAGAATCATCTCCAAACTTGACTAAGCCTCCATCATATTTTTCAAGTTTAACAAAATTACTTTTGTCACTGATCATGTGATTTGAGCAGCCACTATCAACAACCCAACAGTTCTTTTCTTGTCTAGCATGAAGAGCAAATACCACATTACCTTCAATTTTCTCCGGAGCACTTTCCTTCACACATCTTTTACTGTTACCAGGAGTAGATTCATCTTTTAAAGCAAGGAACAAGAATTCATTATCATCAAAATCTCCATAATCAAACTCATCATCAGAAATGCCAGCATCTTCATTGACATAATATGCTTTTTTGATAATCTTTCCTTTATTTTCTATGCCTTCTCTATGTTTATTTATTTTAGCTCTTTTTGGACATCTTGAAGCATAATGACCTAAATCACCATAGCTAAAACATTTGAAAGTTAATTTATCCTTTTACTTACCGGTGCCCTTCTTCATTCTTCTCACAAAGTTAGCTTCCACATCATCAAGATTTTCCTTATCTGATTCTTCAATCTTTTCTGGTGTATAGGCTTTAAAAGCAGTCTCTACATTTGTGTTATTTTTCAATCACTTTTTCCTCATCTCAAAAGAAGTTAGTGTACCAATCATCTAATCTCTAGAATAATTATCAATATTTACAACTTCTTCAACAACAAAAAAAATTTCACTATAAAAATTAGGAAGATATCTAAGAACTTTCTTTACCACTTTAGATTCTTTGACTTGTGCTCCTAGACCTCTCATTGCACTTACCATCTCATCAATTTTTTGTATGTAGATTACAATTGATTTATCTTCAAACATCTGTAGGACCTCAAATTTTTCCTTCAAGATTTACAAATTTTCTTGTTTAACTTTTTCATCTCCTTCATAGATGATTTCTAGCTTATCCCAAACTTCTTTAGCAGTCTTCAAATTCATAACTTTAACTAATTCAATTTTTGAAAGACCATTCATAATAAGAAATCTTGCCTTAGCATTTGACTCATGTGCCTTGATCTTTGCACTTGTACTTGGAGCATTTTAAGGTGGAACATATACAGTCTCCTATGCTTTTTCAACTTCATATTTGTGTGATTCCAGATAGCCTTCCATCTATGTTTTCCATAATGCATAATTTGTGCCATCAAATTTAAGGAAATCCAAAGTAATCTTGCTCATCATCCTGAATCTACCTTAAGAAATTAAGCTCTTCTTCCAAGGAACCTCACTCTGATACTAATTGTTGAACAAGACAACTAATAAGGGGGTGAATCAGTTGTAGCAACTTTAATCGTTAAAACTCTCAACAAAAGCTAGATCTACACGCATTCACAAAAAAGTTACTCTGCTAATGTGTTTAATCATTAAATGCAAAAACAAAAATTGAAAGTAGTAAAACCATGCACATAAGAACACTATATTTATGTGGAAAACCCAGAGGGAAAAACCGTCATGAGGATTAGCTCAAAATATAAAGAATTCCAAACCTGAATATAGAGGCTCATTGCCAAAATAGGACACACTGTCCAATGAGGGCTCACCGCCTAGGCTCACAACTACAAAATTACAAAGAAGATAGAAGAGAATTGTTACAAAGAGAAAAATATCTCAACGCAACAAAAAATCTGCCATAATTTGCTCACACTCTTGCAGACATGCTTAAAATATAGAGTACACCTTTAGCTCACTGCCTTCAAGAACTCAACACTTTAAATTTCGCACTGATCTACTCAAATTCACATCACATACACTTTTATTGAATCTCTCTTTCTTTTCTTTCACAAACATCTCAACTCATACTTATATTGTCGTCAATCTTGAAACCCTTCCAAGGTCAGCCATACATGCCTTTTATTTACAAATTCAAATTAGGTTGATGCCCAAACATTCTGCGGTGGAAGAGAATAAGGGTGACCCATACACATTCTTAATGGGGACCTAAATGAGTCCCAACATTCCTCAACACACTTCCATGAGCTTCCCAAGTAGTGTTTAGCACAAGGTCGGCCAACACCCGTGCAAAAACATAAAACAATTAAGTACATGCATCCTTAACTTAGTCCAATCTTTTTGGATGAAAAACTTCTCTTGAATATGATCTAGAGAATGCAATGAACACTTGTAAGTCCACCCAAAACCTTCACAACAAATTTCACCTGAAGGATATGATCATTTTGTACATTTGAACTCACTATAATACACTGTGACTCTAAAACCCATTATTAGCCACACCAAATCTCAATTCCTCTTGAACCAAGAAAGAGAGCAACCTCATCAACTTATTCTCAGAACTGCAAGTCCTAAAACCATGATGCAGAGCAAACACATTTCTCCTAGACCATAACCAAAATACAAAATTGCCCAATTCACACACTAGTGAAAATATCTTGCACTATACAATGATCCAAAAGCCCAAATTATGGATATAGAAACTGCCAACAATCATGAACAATACCACAGATCCACACAAGCATAAAATCAACACAAAAGAAATGTATAGCATACATTGAATACGTGCATGACACTATTTTATCTATTTATCAAATTTTCTCAAGAGCACTTGGAGATCAAATACCAGAGACATCATTTCAAAATATTACTTCACTCTAACTTACTTCCAGACATAGAAACATAAGGATAACTCCGTGTACTCACAACACTTCTTCAACACCTAAACTATACATGCACAAATTGCAAACCTTCTTTATTACACTTTTCTCAATATCCTTGATATATACAGTCAATAACCACCTTCTTCTACACATAAATGACACTAATGAAACACCAGTTAGTTGACATCAATGACAAACACCTTCATGCTTTCAACAAGTTCCTTAAAAATTTGGAATGAACTATGCACAAAATATATTTTTCCTCAAACTAATTGGCGAATGTAACGAAACTTGCAACCATTGTAAGACAATTTCCACTAACCAAAAGAGATATTCACGCAAATAAGTACTCAAAATCCACATGCAAGAGAACTGACAACATACCCATCAAAGATGACACAAGATATACCCTGGGAAAACCCTCAAGAGGGAAAAACCCAACCTCCAAAAGCATCCATACTCCATCATATTAATCAACAATAAAGTAAATACAAGAGTTACAAAGAACACCTTTGAAGCATCAAGTCCTCCATTGTATCTCCATGTGTCCAAGCATGAATCCACACATCCCATGCCATGCTTCACAAATGCACTCCTCAACAACACTCAATAATGACAACCAAACCACTTAGCCCAACCTAAAACACTACATATGTGTTTGCTTTTATAGACACAAGCTCACATAAAATACTACTAGTAAGGTAAAACCATGTACCACAAAACCATGTGAATACAAAACCACTAACCTCTTATTTAATATTGGGTACTAAGACATCACTTTATTTAATATTTTCCCCAATATCAAATTATTATCACATGTCTCCCACACATTAAATAATAATACAATGTTACAATACAACATCAAGTGGTCCCCCAAATAATTACCTAGTGTGATTAACCACACCACCAAGGTGCATCACAACTAAATAATTATTTAATTAAAACATTATAATAAATCAATTTATGCAATAGTGTACAACACCATATCCCAACATTCTCCCACTTGTTGTATACATTGTATAAGGGATCAATGCATGAAATACATCATCATAGCCATACATGAAACCGCATGAATCTCCAACATGCTCTCGTGCTCCATCAAGATACCTATAATAAGAACAAAGTGAGCACCATCTCAAGCAAGAACTTCTCTCATCCTCCAATGTGCCACCTATGAGAGAAATAACATCCACAACACATGAGAATACATCCAAAAATCCATACCTCCAAGGTATCAATACATTAGTAAACTCATGCCAAGAACATATGCAACCTGTAAACTGTAATCAAGCACCTTGAATCAAACCTGTCAATAAAAAACATACATATCCAGGAAATCCGACTACATAGGTAATGTCAAAGCATATCAATTCTACCAATCAACACTACATCAAGGTGTGATAAGTAAATCAAATCATGAAGTACCAACAACAATAAAAAAGATCCACACATACAACCCAAAGAGTTGCATAATCTCTCACAACATGTTGCCACCATCCTCCCCAAAACCATGAACATCCAGGAAGGAACCATGAAGAGAGAAACCTGTAAACCATAATGTCTTCCTACTAACACCTCAAAAGTGCATTGTTGTGTCAAGTATGATCTCCTAACAACCCCAAATGAGAATCCTCAAAAACATCCATAACACTCAATTGCATAGACCAAGTACAACATATGAATCAATGTAGCAATGCTAACATGGATGTAAGCCTCTCCAACCAAGAAGATCAAACTCAAAGTAACCATCCCTAATATTGGAAAACAACCCATAATCCATCTCCTAACAATCCTCATCAAATAATGATATCATAAACTCAAATGCACAAGGAGATAACCATGCCATAACATCCCTCAAAATGGATCATCTAGAACTAACTATCCATAGCTCAAGATCCATATCTATGAAAGTTAAAGCATATAAAATCATGCTAACCAATCCTCAAATGAGTATCCGTAATCAATCACCATGAATCAACTCAATCCCATGAGAAATCAAAAAATGAAACATAGCACATCTGAAAGATATAATGGGAAAATACCTCTCAAATAATAAACTACCGAGTAGACCAAGAGTGGGGAATGAGAATGATCCTCTAGGATAACCAAGTCATCATGACTCACTCCAAGAACAATCTCCTCTATTGGTCCATAATGAAATCACATCCATATCCAGGCGAAGGCTCCTTGGTCTTCCTACTTAAACCTCCAGAGAGTAACTGTCTCAAGGAAATGTCTCTAATCACAAGAGAAATCCAACCATCACCTACATCTCTAAGTATCCATGAGTACTTGTAACCAATCAATACATGCCACACTCCAAATGCAACATAGCACCATCATGAAGTAATCAAGAAAATGATCAATGTCCCCAATACAAAGAGAACCACACATGATCAATGTCAAAGCTCCAATCATGAATCAACAACATAAACATGACAACATGATCTAGCCATCTCCTCCTAGGAGATCACATGCACCAAAACATTTATACATCCTGGTATGAAGAGAACAAGTACCATTCCAAACTCTAAATGTGTATCAAGAGTAAACCATGTCATAATAGCAACCACTCTAAACCAAGGAAACATATCCCCAATCACATGACGATAACCATACCAATGATGCATCCTCGCCACTGCCAACAACTCCCATTGAACCATGGTACGAGCTACACATGTCATCATGACAACCATTCTCTCCATGAAGATCATCCAGGTTTGCACACACTTAACTGCAATATCAGTAACATACAAGTGAAACCAAGATCTCCAAGCCAAGAAGATACATACAACCGCCAAACCATCATAAACATATTCATCACTGCCAATCCATCACTATTAAAATCTCCCATTGAAAGTGTATAACCAATGAATGTAACAAGTTATCATGTCATCATGATAACAATCTCCTAATGAAGATCAACCAAGTTCCCTCACACAATCAAAGAACTCAAATGCAACATGATCTCCCCAATAAAGAAGACAAAGTAAAACCATGATCCACATACTAAGGAGATACATTGCCACAACCCGAATCAGGATCCAATCCAACACCACCAAAAATTCACTTGCATAAACCATCATGAAATTCCAAAGTATCTAAAACATAAGAAAAATCCATGACACCATCATCACCACCAAATGTACCAACAACTCAACCCAACTGTGTCCCTCATATCTTCATAACATAGTTAACTACATAGGTCTCAAATCATGATTGTACCTGGTAATACCATCTCACCTCCTCAACATGGCATCAAAAATAGCAAACCAAGTGACTAAACCAAGCCACCAAACTAAAAATGAATCAAAACTAAAATATCTATGGGCATAGACAACCCATATCCAAGTCATAGGTGCAACAAGTAAGTATAGACCGCTTACAATATTACACAACTTGTAGATACACCAATGAAGCATGTACAAATCTAACCAAATATTGATAACCATGTAAAATGTGAATAATATTAGATGTACAACTAAGCATACAATGAATCCAACATCAAATCTCCTAGATCTAACAATCCATAAACTCATAGTATCACCATAGTCAAAATTACCCATAAATAACTCAAGATAGAATATTAGCAAATAAATCATGTTTAAACAACTCCAAACCTGATCCACTATGTAGTGCTCTTAACAATCTTTATGTCGACTATTCGAAGTCAAAAAATGACACCGTATGCATCCGATATGACCTCTTGAAGCTCAAATAGAACACCTGACCTCCAGCTAGCAAAACATTGTCAAAACTATAAAATTATGTAAAAATATCTAGCACCACATTGTAGAGCATTGAGCTAGCTTTCCAACGAGTCTAAGAAGAGCAAAAACGAACAATTTGGGCAAAGTTATGCCCCTTAGAAGCAAAAGCATAGTTTGAGTATGAGGCAAAAATTTTTAGCCCCCTAGTGGTGGGGTGGTGGCCTACTGGTGGTGGTTGAGCCACCCGGTGGCGCCACCTATCTCCATGGCTGGACCCGAAGTTTTTATATATTGCATTTAAATTTCAAAATATTAAATTTTGGAGTCGGCTTTAATAAATCCGACGAAATTATTTTAATATTTAAAAATGTTTAAAAAAAATGATGGTATAAACTTCATTAAGGGGTGGCAGGCCCGACAGGACCCTACCAAAAAGGGGCCCATCGACAACTTAGCCACCAATGGTACCCTGCTAACAGGGACCTACCACCCTGCTGAAGCAGGGTACGACTATCAGCCAAGGAGGGGTCCGCCCCTCCCCACTTTATTTAATGTTTTTTTAAATTTTTTTTTGACAATTTCCACATAACCCAAAAGAGATATTCATGCAAATAAGTACTCAGAGTGCACATGCAAGAGAATATACAACATACCCATCAAAGATAACATAAGATATACCCTGGAAAAACCCTCAAGAGGGAAAAACCAAGCCTCCAAAAGCATGCATACTCCATCATATTAATCAACAATAAAGCAAATACAAGAGTTACAATGAACACCTCTAAAGCATCAAGTCCTCCAATGCATCTCCATGTGTCCAAGCATGAATCCACAAATCCCATGCCATGCTTCACAAATACACTCCTCAACAAGACTCAATAATGACAATCAAACCAATCAGCCCAACCTAAACCACTACACATGTGTTTGCTTTTATAGATAAAAGCTCACATAAAATACAATTACTGGTAAGGTAAAACCATGTGAATACAAAACCACTAACCCCTTATTTAATATTGGGTACTAATACATCACTTTATTTAATATTTCTCCAATATTAAATTATTATCACATGTCTCCCACACATTAAATAATAATACAATGTTACAATACACCATCAAGTGGTCCCCCAAATAATTACCTAGTGTGATTAACCACACCACCAAGGTGCATCACAACTAAATAATTATTGAATTACAACATTATAATAAATCATTTTATGTAATGGTGTACAACACCATATCCCAACACCGAACGTACACATTAATAAAGGAAGCATGTAAAGTTATTCATTTCATGTGGAATTGAAACATGATGAAACTCAATATTTGGAATTTCATTGGATTGATGACAACTCTCTCTTGAAACTAAATACTAAAATAATTTATAACTTTATGTCTAAATAGTATGATATATTAGAACATGTTAATAAAAGTTGGGGGACCAAGTTACTTAAAAATCAATGAAATAAAATTTTCAAAAACAACTATCCAACCAATGTTTTGGAGCTTAAAAAGGCTTGTTTCAGATGGTTGCTTCTAATACAAAGAGTGCCTTATAAATTTGAATCTGTTGATATTGATATTTGTAGCATTTGTAGAGTCCCTGAATATATCAAACATTTTTTTTTTATGAATAGGCATGCATCTATATTAAATATATAGATAGAAATACATATTCACAAAAAAAAGGTGGGTGCTAAAAAGGCACACCTCGAGAGTCATATGGGTAGAGTCCAAAAGTCCAAGGTCACATGGGCTAAGCCCAGAAAGCAATAAATATTACAAACATGAAAATAAAAATGACCAGCATGCGGCTAGAGCAATGCCAACAAGGGGCAAAGGGTCCCTATCATCCGGTTTCTTCCCCCATACATCAACAGGGCTTGGAGTGATGTCAGGAGGACCCTAGCCATCATCATCTTATTTTTCTTTATCTTTCTCTTTTTCCTCGCGTCTGGGCAAGATTGCTAAGTCCAAATGTGGGATCCATTTTGTAGAATCTAGAAAACTAGAGTTGCTACCATGGCCAGTATCAGTGGGCCACCCAGAAGAGCCACCATCGCCCCCTGTCACCCCTCTAGAGGGCCACCTCAGGTCAGCCCACAAAAGAGGAGAACATGACTGCTAAGGAGGGCAGAAGCCATGATGGGGGGAGCCTGAGGGCAGGGATGAGCAAAGCCACTCCGTTGCTGGCCCTGTGGGGGTGACCGACCGCGACAAGAGGTAGGTGAAGAGGGCTCCCGAACCATAGTGCAAGGGGCATTGCCCCAGTGGTCCAAAAGCACCTGGAGGTGAGAGACTTCAAGATCAACTTTATTTGCTTGCACTTGTATCTATAAAAGAATAATAGAACAAATAATTGATTTAGATTATAGAGATACATATTTATCAATCTGGCTATGAGAAAAAATGCAGGTAGGATTTCCACCGTGAAAGTGTGCCAAATTTGGGTATACTTAGTGAGAAGCCTAGGAGAATAACCCAACAAAATCATATGCCAAGAAAATGGCTCTAACCTGAATGGGCGAAAGAAGTCATGAATCCAATTGCGTAACTATTGAGCTCTGGTACAAAACCAAAAAAGATGCTTAAATGACTCAACTTGCCTACAAAATAGGCAACGAGGGTCCTGGACCCCCAAGTGGATAAGCCGAGACCCCACAAGTAAGCCTTGGAAAAGAATACACCAAGAAAAGTGGGTGAGCTTTGGTTTGAACATTTGCAAACCAAGTGGCAAAAAATATTTTATGCCAAACAAACACAAAAGACTGGAGATGCCACTGCTGGTTCAAACTGTCAATCATAGGAAAATGAGGCAAAAGAAACAAATAACCAAGCCTAGGCTTGTAATTCCTAAAAGGGGTGTCTAGGTACCACTTCCATTCCTTCCACTAGGGCCAAGTGGTGACATGAATACCCACCTTATGAAGCATATTGGCTGGAATGGCATTCACCAAACCATCATAGGTCTCACGGTCCTAGTTTTGAAGCCTATAACGAGCACAAAAATCCTCCCATAGCATGATACACATCATGGGTCTATGAAACACGTGTTGCAAGGTATGGATACCTTTCTTGTGAAATCTTAGGGCCTTAAGCCAAGGTGACTTGGCCAATGACTGACCATTATTAGCAAAAAGAGGTGACCACTATACATTATGTTGATTGAGTGAAATACCATCACGTCCAAACCAAAGCCAACCCAATAGAGCTAGGGATTAATAGCCTCTTAGGCACTCCAAATACTCTTGTACATGAAAGTTACCACAATCTGAAATGGTTCCCTTATAGCCAGAAGGGTTTAAAAGCCAATCCCCTTCTAGGCTGGTTTGTGTGCTAGAAAGTTAGATTTAATGCAATGCTTGAGGAGAATTTTCCAGGCCTCATCACTAGTGAGCGCTCTGATAATCCATTTAACACAAAGATAAATCCTTTGCAGTTGAGTTGAAAGTAGGCCAAGCCCTCCAAAATATTTGGGCAGGAAACAAAACTCCTAGGCAACGGGGTGAAACCCTCAGTGTGTATCAAAAGAGGCCCAAAGAAAGTCATACAACAACTTTTCAAGCTTAGCATAAGCGGCCTTTGAGGGGGCCCAACAAGAGGAATAGTAAACATGCATAGTGGCCAACACCTTAGAGCAAATATGAAATTTAACAGCCAGAGAGAGAGGCTTGGTAATCTAGTAAGCTAGATTTTGCTCGATTTGAGAAAGAACCACTTGCCAAAGATCTACAAGAGAAGCTTGGAAGACAAAAGGAATGCCTAGGAATCAAAATATTTCACCTATACCAATCCATTTCCAGCCATAGTGTTGAATTCATTGAGGACTGGGTAGGATAGACTGTCTGTAGCATAAAGTTTTATGCCATTGAATGGCAGAGCTAGAGACAAGGAAAAAAGTCTCAAGGCAATCTAGAGCAACTTTGACATCATTTTCCTCTTCTGAAAGAGTGAGAAAAGAATCATTGTCGAAGTGGCCATTGACTAGTTGGGCAGGCGAATTAGGAAAAGAAATGCCTCGAACCCGCCTATGGGAGACAACATGAGCCAAAATGTAACAAACCCTTCAACAACAAGCACATAAAGTGAGGGGGTAAGTGGGCAACCCTGGCGAATGGAACAAAATAGACCAAACGAAGGAGATTGGCAGCCATTAATGGTGATGCAAGCAAAGGCATTGGAGAAAAGAATTTGCACAACCTATATAAAATTAGGGCCAAACCCTAAGGCAACCAACATGGCAAGAATAAAAGGCCATTCAATAGGGTCATATGCTTTGAAAAATTCTATTTTAATAAAAATGGCTTTTTGATTAGAGCATCTAGCCCATTCCATCCCTTCCCAAGCATCAATAATGTTGTCTCTAGAATGAACCTAGAATTAATGAAACTAGTTTGCTCTGGGCACATAATCTGAGGCAAATAATGGCGAATTTTCAAGGCAAGAGCTTTAGCAATGATTTTATAAGAGACATTGAGTAGCATGATGGACTGCCAGTTGTAGATATCCTTAGGATCACCAAAGTTAGGTATGAATTTAATATTCCCCTTATTGATTAGATTTCCTAAAGTTTTGGAATGAAAAGCTTCAAGATAAACCTTATGCAGATCATGCCCAACACAATCCCAAAGGGATTTGTAAAATTCACATGGGAAGCCATCAATTCCCAGGGCTTTGTCATCCGCCATAGTGTGGACAACTTCCTTAAGGTCCTCAATTGTGAGCAATTACTCACAAAAGGATTTTTGGGTTGAGGATAGCCTATTTGGCACAACAAAAAGGTAGTCTTGGAGAGCTTGTTGTCGCACAGGTGTGTAATATTGAGCTATAAACACCTGTTCATAATGCCTAACAAAGGCCTGGAGAATGTTAGGAAACTTAGAGAGCACAAAATTTCCTTCTTTGATCTTTTTGATACCAGGAGAAGAGTTCCTGGCACGAAGGGATATAATTTTTTTTTTGGAGGAAGGATCTCCAATTTTAAGCTAGTGCAACCTAGCCTTGATTTGCACCCCTCTGGCAACATAATTATCAACAATTTATTTTTTGTGCCTTAACTCTACCACCCTGAATTGTAAGGAAGTAGAAAAAGATCTAGCTTCCAGAGCCTCGGTGGTAGAGCAGAGGTTAGTCATGGTCACCTCATAGGACCTGTGATGAAAGATGGCTAGCTGGCACCCATAAATGCGAAGAAACCTCACTATACGAGTGATGGAATCATTCCACCAAGAAATCTAGCCTGTATTATGAGGTGGCCTACACTCCAAATTCCAAATTATATGAATGTGGGCCAACATGGGCTAATGATGCAGCAAGGATGTGTTAAGAAATAATTGAGTCTTGTTGGAACGAGGTTGCCTTAACTCCCATTCAATGCGAAATGAGATGGGGAAATGGTTTGACAATGTCACATCCACTAATGACTTAACCGAAAGTGGTGAAGAGCTGGAAAAAGAGAAAAAAATTGAGCCGAGATCATGGCATAATCAAGGCATTTAAATATATTGTCAGACCCAACCTGGTAGTTGCACCAAGTGTGCCAAAGAGTGAGAATGGTAGGGACCAATATTGGGATCAAAGAGCCCCAATTTATTATGCATGTAGTACCATGCCTCTCTTTCGCCAGCTGCCCATCAGAATGATAGAGTACCATCCTTGTCGTATGCCATCTTAAACCATATTGAAGTCCCCACACAACAACCAACTAGCAACTGGCAGTGAATCAACAATCCAATGCCAAAGAAGAGATCTTTCAATAACATCATTCAAGGCATAAACATTAATAATCCCAAAGGAATGATTACTAATGTTAAGAAGAATATAGATGAGCTGATGTGTGGGGTCAGACCCATGATCAATCACACAAGCATGCCATCGTGGGGAAAAAAGGGTGATAGCTCCGCCACGTCCAGCCTCATGTTCAGTACAAAACATTTTATTGGCTGTCCAAATAGAGCGACAAGCCAAAGCAAGAAAAAAACTAGCAACTTTCACTTCCTAAAGGTATAAAACATCAATACCAACATACTTCTAAAGAGTATCCCTGATAGAATACTTCCTAGAGATGTCTATTAGACCTCAAACATTCCACGAGAGGAAATTCATGAATGAAACTTCTCCATATCATCAGAGTCCAACTCCTCATCCAAAGTTGAGAAGAGCTTCTGTAAGAATTCTGGCAGAATTGAACCAATTTGAATGGTTGGAGATGAAATTCTTTGTTTCTCCTTAATAAATTCTCCTTCTAGAGGTTAAGAAGGGCTTCGAGACCTCCTATGAGCTCCCAACATGGGAGGAGATTCAGTCAGTTGTGCTATCATGATGATAGCAAGTTGGGGCATAGTCTTAGGCCTTGGCCACATAGAAGTATTGGTAGAGACAACCTGGGATTCTTTCCCCTTCATCAAAGGGTTTGAAATCTCTTTTGCTAGCTCGGGGACTTTGGAAACTGTCCCAGAGCCATTGGACTTATTTTTTTGATTTGTAACCATTGTCCACTTTTCCTCTGGTTTGGCGACAAAACTTTCCACTTGATGGGGCTTTTCAGTATACCGTGGCAACAAAGGAGTGCGAGAAACTTCCAAAGAGAAATCCTTAATCTTCTGGTATGTGGACTGACACCTATATCAAGTATTTGGCAAATTAAAATAAGTGACTTTCTGGGTAATGCTAGAGAGTGCTAATTTGAATATCAATGGTCTCTTTCAAATCCTGTGAAAGGTCCACTTCGACATAGACCTAATTTTGAGGGATAGGTTGAAAGAACCTATCTGGTTCAACACAAATAACCATCCCTAGAGAGGACACAATATGTTGCAAAAAAGGCACACAAGGCAACGAAAAACCAAGAAACTCAATCCAGACCAGAACCCATAACTTGGTGTCATCTAAGATAGCAAAATCCTAGGTCCATGTCTAGAAGACCAACAAAGAGGATCAAACATTCCAAGGACCATGGTTCAGGATTGCCTAAACATAGCTGACCTCTGCAAAGTGGAAAAGAAAAAAACCTTTGGTCAAATTTTGGACCATATCAAGGCGGACCCCATGAGGAACCCAAGCCTTATGGACTTATTCTTTAAACACACTTTCAAGGGGAGTCCTCCCAACAAAATAACCAAAAGAGTATGTTGTTATAGCCATTAACATGCAAAATCAAAATCTAGCAAGGGTAAAACCACATCAGTCGGGGAGTTAAAAAACTTACCTCGTGGAACACTTTCAAAATAAATTTTTGGGGCGCTTGTTCGGAGGGGGAGCCATTGAGTAGAGACATCAAACTACCAACACCAACAAGAAATACTAGGTTAGAGCTGGTTGAAGGCATAATAAAACCAAGAAAATTGCAACAAATGTGGACGTACACACGATAAATGAGAAAATCCTGTGCCTATGGTGCAACCGTATGATGCAAGACGGGCTAAGGATAACCACATACACAAGAAACCTTAGTAGAGCTCATTCACCCTCATCTAACTTCTTTTCAAAAATCAACATATTTTCTTTGATTGTCTGTATGCAAAAGAAAATTGGATTTTTTTTTTGTGAAAATCAAAATATACGGGGAACAAATAATGAACCCAATCTAGAAAAAATTAGTTGGAAAAGATAATAAAATGGGTAAAGATATCTCTCTATTTTGGACATGTCTTTCCTCTTAAATACTTTGGTCTATTTAGAAGGCAAGGAATGAAGACAAATACAAGGGGACTAGAAGGGCACTTATTGAGTCTACCAAAAGACACCTTACATAATGTTTCCATGCAAGTAGTCATCACAATGGAGATCTCCAATTGCAAGTTTTGGAAACTACTAGAGGATGGCACAGTAAAATTCAATCTATAGGAAGTTAAATATGGTCACACATGGTAGGGAGAAATCCCAACATAGAAGTCTTCTTAAAGGCCTTGCAAGAATTCCAGAAGGAGCCAAATGAAAGAACAATAAGTAAAAAGTAGGAACCAAGAGATGGGGCACCTGAGATGCACACCGACAAAGGCATGGAAGAGTGCATTACAAATGATGAATGAAATGTAGTAGAGACTCTCATAGGTTGGAGGAATCTAAAGGCTAACGGCGACAACAAGAGCTGCTAAAAGATGAAACTAGAGTTGCTTTTTGACCCCTTTTTTTGTGCAAAACAGTGTGTAAATCTGATGTAATGACCATATATCTTGTAATCATGCAAAAAATTGTATTAGCATGCATACATTGTAAGGAAAGCTAAGTGCGGAAACAACTCTTCTAATGTCAAAACCTCAGGGAAGAATGCAAAGACACTTTTAAATTTTTACAATTACAATCCAATTAAGATGCACATGAAAGAGATAACAGAAACAGAGAATTAGACATACACATATGAACACCAGATTTATGTGGGAAAACCCTTATGGGAGAAAAACCCACCACACCAAGAGAAGTCACTTTGTATTACAGTAATAAAGATTACATACAAAGATCTGACTTATCTTTCTAATGTCAATTTACAACAACATTCACTATGATCAACCTTGTATAGAACTTTCACATTACAATGTTCTTAGAATCAAATTCATCCACTGATCATACAACCACACATCAATCTTTCGAACCATTCATCATCTGCAACTTCAGAGTATATCCATGTCGCCCTTGTCTGTCGAGCTTCCTCTCAATAACGATCGCAACAGTCCAACTGCTAGTAGTTCCCATTCGACTTCTTTGATTGGTCAAATACAAGCCACGTAGGATAGTCTTCGCTTGGTCAAAGGCATTCACCCTGTGTTGGCATGTCGGTGAGACACTAACCGTGTCTCCCCGATGCCACGAAGTCAGCATTCGATATCTCCAAGAGTCCATACTATCAGCAAGATGTTACATCAAGTCCAGAGAGCTATTGCTAAGACTTATCGCTAAGACTTCGCCATCGCTGAGAGATCATACCGAGCCTTTGTTATACCGAAACGTTCAACAGTCGGCAAGACTTACCACTTTTGCCAGGAGATCATACCGAGGTTCAAAAGTTACTCTGAAGTGCTCATCTATCGCCAAGACTTATCGCTATCGCTGAGACGTTACTCCGAAGTCTTAAGTCATACCGAGCACCAAACAACAATCGGTAAGACTTCTCTCCATTGCTAAGAGTTCTTAGTGAACCCTTAGTGTAACCCCAATGCCTCCAAATGAATACCTATCGACGAGACATCTCCATATCGACAAGATTTCATACCGAAGCATATGAGTTACTCTGAAGACCACATGTGTAACACCCTATTGGCGAGACATACAATCTCGATAAGACTTCATACCGAGATAAGCCTTTCGGCCAAGGGTCTCCCCGACACCGCTTGTCGCCCAGAGTCTCCCCGATATACGATAGGAATGACCTATTGGTCGAAGATCTCCACTCGGCATAGGGTTACAATGATTGCCACAAGTCACAATGACAAGTCCACTCGGCAAGACAAAAACAAAGTCTCAGCGATCAGAACTGTTCAGCAAGGTTTCAACTGCTAGTCGGCCAGACACAAAGCATGTCACACCAACTTGTCTCTCTTAGAGGTTTCAGCTAGTGGGATTGAGGCATATATTTCCAACATACATCTTGTATAAAAGTAACAAATAGCTTAAGATAGACCTCAGTTACAAAGTGTACCTGTATAGCTAGGCGAAAAACTATATATATATATATATATAAAGGTTGCATCTTTTTTGTTGTCTTCACTAAAATCAATACAAAAAGATCAGTTCTTAGAGGGTCATATTGAGTCCTCCTTTCCTTCTTTCATTAGTACACATTTATTTCATACTCTCTTTTGGAGAGGAGTTTTCTTCATGTGGTTTTTTTCCTTTTCTTTGATTATGAGAGATTTCTCTATTTGTACATGGGTACCTCATCAGACTTTGTAATTGAGATTCATCCATGCATCCATAATTAGGTTTTTAGCTTCTCCTCAAATTGTACTTAAGGGGGTTTTAGAGTAAAATAGGAAATCACATAATTAATTAATTAATTAATTAGGTCACTATTTTACTTTATTACATTTAAGATAAACTTAAGCAGGTGCTTTCTATTCTAAGTCACAAGTTTTTTTTTTGTTGTCTCAAAACAAATTGTGATCTAATTTGATCCTCATTTAAAGTTTCATCTAAGATTTCCTTTTGTTCTTTTGCTTTTATAAGAATTAATTATTATAGATTATAATCATCCATTAATCCATCATTCAAAAGCCAATTCAATTACTTTTTTTGAATCAATATAATTTTATAAATTTATGATTGTTCATTTGAAATTGACATATTAACCTTTAACCATTTAAAATTTCATAAAATAATAATTATTTGACAAATAAATATACCCTTCCTTTATATTTGCTTTCCTTAATTAATATTTCATTAAAAAAATATCCTTTACATACATCTATTTAATATGGAAAGATATATTTTTCTCTTACAAATTTAAAATTGATATTTTAACTTTTTAACAATATATATATATATATATATATATATATATATGAACTAACCATTCTAAATTTTAGAGAAAAAATATTTTATAAATAAATAAATATACCTTTTCTTTATATTCAATTCCTAAATTAATATTTTATTAAAATAAATAAATTTAAATAAGGTATTTTCCGCTTACAATTGCTCATTTGAAATTCTTATATTAACCCTTTAACCATTCTAAATTTTACACGATAATTATTCCACCGTCAACCTTCCATAACTCAGCTGTAATTTCTCCTGCAATGGAGAAATACGAGAAGTTAGAGAAGGTGGGGGAAGGTACATATGGCAAAGTTTACAAGGGAAGGGACAAATTGACTGGACGAATGGTGGCACTAAAAAAGACACGCTTGGTTGAAGATGGTGTTCCTCCAACTGCCATTAGGGAGATTTCTCTACTCAGAAGTCTCTCGCACTGTGTATACGTTGTCAAGTAAGAAATACCCAATTTATTCATTCATCTCAATTGCATCATGTTAGCTGCATTTTCTTCTCTCTAATTTGCATGCGGTATACTCAATATGTATATATTCGAAAGCTTGCCATGGGTGAATGTTTGTTTTCCCGTGTTTCAAAATTCGAAATGGCAACTTTGCTCCTTGAATTGACTATACCTAGGACTATTGGAACTTTGATTTATCCAACATTGTTATGACTGTAAAACTCACTTTCGATTTTCTGTTCAAAATGCATGGAGGAATACTCCATGAAGATGATTAGTAGTGGACGCCTTTGTTTTCTTAGTTTTGAGTGAATATATCCTTGCAGTTCAAAAAATTTGCTCAGCTAGCTATATAGCATGCTTCAAATAACTACAGCTAGGATAGGTTTAAATTTTTTAATCGAGAATTTCTTCTTTTAAGAAACAATACCTAATAACTTAATAAGACCATACTGGCAATAGCATTTTCTTGAGTTTGATTCAAATCTGTTTTGGTAGGTTATGCCTATGCTGTGCTACATGATTTGTTGCATGATCTTTTTTATGTTGATTTTGAGCAAGTGAGGCTATGGGCTCAAACCCTAATCCACACTTATTAGTATGCATGAGTTCAAATCTTAGCTCTGTAGAAAATTTCCAGCCGGAGCTATTCACCAGTCATCAGACGCAATAAAATTCTTGGGTATTACATATAACTGCAAGAGGAGTTGCATTAATTCTGCAAACAGTAAAATCACAGTGCCGTGTACCTGGGAAAAGGGATTTTCCTGATTTGATGTTGGTTCGGAAAGGCAATCTAGATCGCTTACTAGATTAATGGTTAATAGGATTTCAGAGTACCCAGTCTTTTTAGTCAAAATATCCTTCCATGAAGCTGAACCGAAGATGCTTATGTGGATCAAATATTAAACTTTTCAGTTATGGTTATATTCCAGTTGCAATGGTTGTGGTTTGTTCGCGCTGCTGTTTTTCCATTGAGAATATACATTGTCTCAAAGATATTAGCGTATATCTATCAATTGTCATTCTTGCTATTACTCCTAGACCTTGAAGTCGACACATTCTTATGATTAGTGGTCTATATGTCTGCAAGTAGATATGGGAAATCGATATGTACTGCCTGTGGATATGGAAGTAACGAGGCCGCTCACAAATGAGAGTTAAACACAGGTATCTTCTGTTTCTCTGTTATTGCGGTCATCTGTACCACACCAGTAAGCTATCAACTGCTTGAATGGAAGCCTATAAAACTGTAAATCGTGTACGCTCAGAAAAGCTAGGTTTTGAAAAATTACCTTATGGAGTAAGAAAAACACAACTTCAATACCAACAGTAAATCTAATTGGTAATACATGCTATAAATTGGTAGATTTAGATTTCTGTAGCACAGTTTTAGTTCCTCTAGTTAGGGTGATATTAACTTATGCTGAATTAGGTTTTGTTCTAAGTAACTGGATACTCCAAGGTACCCCTGTTGTATCCGTATCTATGAATATAATACTTATGTGGATACAAATACTTCATAGATATTATTGAATACACCGAAATTTTCTTGTTGTATCAAAGTCATATACAGGCACGACCATATCTGGGTCATAACAAGGCCTTATCCAATCACTTGTCTAGATTTTAAAGGAAAAGCATAGCAATTATTTCATCATATCTAGTGAATGATCTAATCTGTTTGGTTTTGGCCAAGAAATTAATATTTTCATAAGAATTTCTGTTCTAATATGAACAAAGCTTGATGTTCGATAGAGACTACATTAGCAGCAAAGTTATTCATTCTATTCAAAGCACCAAGAACATCAATACTAGAATGCATTTGAACTTGAAACCATTGCAATTCTATAGCAGAATGAGATGGAGAGTAAGGGAAAGAACAATACTAATAAGGTAAAAAAAAAAATGAAAATCTTGAAATTGAGAGAATAAATTTCAAAATGGCACTTTTGTCAGATATTATGTTTCTAGCAGACATTTAAAATGTTGGAATAGTAAATATGAAAGAGTATTCCAAGAAATAATTTCTATGCAGTCTTGACCTGATAGGTTTGATTCAAGAAAGTTGCGGAATCTGAGTGATTGACATTCCAATGTCAACTAAAAAGATGGTATTAATAAGGAACATTTAGCTACTATGAATAAATTGCACAGTGATTGTATGCTACCTGTGCTATTTATCTTGCTTTGTGGAAAGAGAAATTAAAGGATGGTAAAGTATGAGCATGTATCATTCATTATTTAACTGATAATGTTGTTCTTATTTTAAGCCAATGAAAAGAAACTGGAAAGATTTGTTTGAAACACACATGAAACAACAGGTTTAGTCAACAAACTCAATCTATGAAAGGTTCTTTTTCCAAGCTGAAATGCAAGAATCCCAATGTATGATTGAGTACATTAATCAAATTGAGTTGCTGTTAGATCTGTTGGAATCATGTGATTCAAATATTTTCCGGAAGATGCAGTAATGACTCTGCTACGTGGTTTGCCTGTTTTAAGAGCTGACAAGAAATTCACTTTCCAGCAAGCATGTTCATTCTTGTTGACAGAGGAAGCTAGAAAATTGGACTTTCATATTATGTTTGAAAGTTCAACATCAACATTTTTTTCATTGTAAGGTAAAGCCAAAGGCAAGAGTTTTAGAGATAACATATCATAGCCAAAGAAATTGAAGCAAAGAGTGTTAATTGCATCATGGTCAGTTATGATGGACGTTGGATTATGTTGACTCTGTAATCCGGCAAAATTAGAGATTATCTGGAGCAAGCATGTGATTTTTGATGAGGAAACAGTGCAAAACAATCCATTAGGAGTTTTGAATGGATCCTGTTGAAATAACTGGCACACCTATATCTGACTTTAGGCTAGATAGTATGGATTTTGAGACTGACGAAACTAATAATGGCTCACTTGATGATCTACATAGTTTGCTGAATCTTGGGTAATCCTTAAAAAAGTATGAAAACTCATGACTTGGCTAAACTTGGTAGACCCAAATTTGACTCGGACTTGGTGACTTGGCAAATTATTATTTTTTTTGTTGTAATTTCCTTAAAAAAACATAAATTTCATGCAAAATACAATTACATAACATATGAAATGAGTCTGTAGAATGTTGAGGAAGTGTTTTCTATTAGATTTGAATAAAATGATGTACATTATTGCATCAACATACGAACACAACAACCAATAATATGATACAAATCTCACGATGATTGGAAATCATCATCACACCTTATAATTCAATGCAAGTTACATTAATAAAAAAATTTCTCTTGCCCATAAGCATCTTAGGGATGGATGGGGTCCTACTCGATTTAAAAGGTAATGAATCCTCAAGATCACCATCTTATTCAACCGTGATTTCATCCAATCCAATGCCTTATGCTTCTGGTTTTGCTGCAACCTCCTCTGCTTGCCTCTCAAAATCAGCAATCTCCTCTTCTATAAACATGGGGCCCTTATCTTTGACAATCAAGTCATTATACAAATCAATGTCATCCAAATCAATTGCCTCATGACTATGAGATGAGCTCTCCACTTTTTTTGAGAGAATGTGAAGGCTATATTGCACAAAGAAGATGTTATTTAAGCACATTTGTGTCAAATTTTTGTGCTTATTTGAGTGAATGACATTAAACAAGATCCAACTGTACTTATCTAGAAGTGCTACAAGGTTGGGTCAAAATTCAAAGGGCTATCCTTAGAATATTTGGGTTCTTGTGCCCTAATCTTTCCACCAATCTGCGGCAAAGAACACATTCACAAGTTTTTAAGTAAGCAATATAATTGGACATATTAAATATTTGAAGTGAAGATTGGGATTTCTTGTTACTTGATGCTTGGGTGATTCTCCCTTGGATAGCTAGTGGTGAAGAGAAGAGCCTCTTGTCTACATGGTTGTATTTCTACAACTTTGTAGCAATCTAGTCCTTGAACTCTTCCTCAAACGTCGTCCTCTCAATTCATGTTGTGAGGCCCTTCACAACCTCCTCATCAACAACCTTGATGTCCCCTCTCTACAAAAAAAATGGGGTTGAGGTGGTATGCTGTTGCATGAATGCCTTGGTGGAGTTGATTGTTCGACCTCTAATCAATTTAATGTTTCAGATGGGTTTGAATTAACCTCTATCTCCTTTGCAATACTTTTGGATGGCCTCCTTGGCCTTTTCCATGTCATCTTACAAGTAACAAATTGGGTTTTGCTCCCTGTCCATCAAGCACAAAAATCTGACTAAATGCACCAACACTGGCAAACCAATTAAAGTTGCAATAAAAATAAAGCTGAATTGATGTCTCTACTAATAAGAATTTAGAAAAAGTGAACTTAAAGCATATAGTTTAAAATTTAAATAGAAGCATGAAATTACTTTGATGATCTCATTAGCACTCTTTGTGAAGACATCATGAAAAATTGTCTTTGCAACCCTCTCTCCTTACATCTTTGAATAAGAAGAATACATTCATTGTTGGCTCACAAATATTTGCTTCAAAGGCGTTAGCAAACCATTAGTGCTCTTTAAGGTGATGAAGTTAGTCATAGATTGTGTTGTATTTGCACACAAGCTCATTCCCATTGGCGTGAACCCTCATCGAGCTAAGCGCCCAAGGGTGATTTTAGTTGTACTTGGTAATGTTCGTGGCATCTTCCACCATGAATTTCATCCAATCAAGTTTGCCTATGTCCACCAATATAAGATTAAGGCAATGGGTAGTGCAAGGGCTCCAAAAAATTGTTGGGTGCTTCTACTCAAGTAGTCTTTGTGCTACCACTTGTGTTGTTTGTTGTACCCAAACCAAATTTTTTGCTTCATCAAGGCATTTTGCTTAAAAGAGTCTAAACCTTGCTAAAATGATGTCAAATACAGTTTTTTGGGCAATATCAAGCATGGAGTTTAGTCAGTGTTGTGTCAGTCAAAAGCAGTGCCTATTGATCAGAACCTGAATCAGGGACTCAGAACGAGACATTTCACAATGGAGGAGCATTTCGCAACGATAATTATACCTTTGCATGGTCATTTTAGTGACTAAGACAGAGATTTCAGTGATCAATTTATGTAGATTTCTCAGGCAAAAGCAAAATTGCGCCCCTGTAGGCCAGGGGCGCCCTTCTCTTTGAAGGTCCAAATTTTGTGGCATGTGCTCATAAACACAGTCAATCTCTTCAAAATCAGCCCAGTTATCCGATGAGCTATCCTGCGAGGTTATCCGAGGTTTACAGCTATGGTCACTAACATCAGAAGCTGAGGTTCAAAAGATTGGAGTTTGCAAAAACTTGTCAGTTTTCAACTTTTGCGCCCCTGTAGCTCAGGGGCGTCCTTCTTAAAGAGGATCTAGATTCTGGCATTCCTGCTTGCTGATGCATTTAATCTCTTCACGACTAGTCTGGCTATCCGACAAGCTATCAAATGCAGACATCCGAGACCCAAAGCTCTGACAGTTGAGATCAAAAGATGAGGTTACGAGGAGACTTCACATCACAAAAACTTCCTCTAATGGTTAAGTCTGGTCGTATATTCCATCTTGGGAAAGGCACCTTTCTCTTTGAGGTCTTAGAAGCAGTTTTCTTGCTTTGTTGCCTCCAGAGATATCTCTTGTAGGTCCTTCTGGCTACGCGTTAAGACAGACGGTGCTCGAATCAGGTCACCCTAACTCCCGATATCAGAGGTCAAGGAAGGGCATTTGGTTGAGAGTCATTTTTATCAAAATGGTGTTTGAGCCTTTTCAGGCCAGGGGCGCCCTTGCTTTTGGGGTCCTTAATACAACTTTCAGGTGCCTTGTGTATATTCGTTGGATGCGAAATACTTCTAGTCACGCAATGAGCCTATCATCCAGTCAGCAGGGTTCACCATTCATTGTCAACAGTCATTTGAAGCGTCAAATGGCAGTATGGAGAAATGGCTAAGTCTGATGTTTGAAAATCAATTTAATCAAGGGCGCCTAATTTTTTGAGGTGTTAAATGATGGATTTTGCAATGATGACTTCCAGCAGACATTTCTTCCTTGTTCTATAGTCTTCGCAATAAATATTCCTGCTCAGTCTCAGCATCACCCGATCACCCGGAAATCAATGTTGAATATGGCCAGTTGTTACTTTGTAGTTAGCTACAAAGTAGGAAGTCAATAAAAAAAATGGAATATCTTGAGCAAATGGATGCCTATGAGGACAAATGAGGACTTTTTGAAATCAATGAAGTTCGCCGGATGAGTCCAAGAGCTCAACGTGGTTTGTCAACTGATTAAAATAATATTAAATATTTATTTTTGCATATTTGAGCATTAAAGGGTGATTTTCTAAAATTGGCGCCCCTTTGTGCTGGATTTTCAAATTGCATGATGAATATTTTTATTATTATTTTATTCCGGACTTCAACTCAGTCTCAGTTCGAACTGGAGGGGTCCAATCAGAAGCTTTCTATTTCAGTCGAGGTTTTTAAATCTTGCAGTTAGCATTATGGTGCAAATTTTCTCTATTTATTCATGGCGCCTATCATTTAATCATTCATCCAACTTAAAGAAATTCGTAATTCTTCAGAGCAGAGGTGAATTTTCACAGGTTGGGCGAATTTATCATCAACAATCAAAATCGATTTCATCAAACAATTCCTTTTATAGGTGCAAGTTCACAGTCATCAGCAAATTTGAAGAATAGGTGGTGATTTTAACAAAAGAACATAGAAAAAACGTCTTTTCTCCTCTCTGATTCTCAAAATTCTCTCAGATTTAATTCGCATGTTCCTGAAATTGGAAAATTTTGGCAAGTTTGATCATCTAGATCGATTCTATATAGCTTCCTCGAATTAAATTCATGTGCTTGAATTTTTAAGAATTTTAACTCCAGAGCATCAGTTCTCGAGTTTCTAATTTTCTCAACTAAAAATTCTTTGCATGGTCAAGTAGAAGTCAGATTTTCGCATTTCTGACGTTCTGGGTTGTCTAGAATCTTTTTCTGGACAAAACCCATATCTCAGATTTTTCACCTAAAATAACCTTCGATAGGCTATTTTTAGCTTTCTAGAAATCTTGTTAGAACATAGTCGAGTTCACAGTCAATGGGCGAGTTTTTCAAAATGCAGTACACTCAGCTCGAATACAGGACCAAATCATTCCTTACTCACAACTTCATTGGGACAATTGAGACGAATCTCATAAGGTCGCCCGAGTCTAGATTCAATCAAAATTAGAGATTCGATTATTCAAAACATTTAGCAGTCCGGGTTACTTGAGGCCGCTTCCATACCTATCTCCGTTCATTGTATTGAGTTTGTGATGTCTTGTATTAAGCATTACAACTCTGCTACTCGTGAGATAGTGTCAGTAGATGGACAAGTTATTTGCAATCTCAAGCCTCTGGACATTGAAAGAAGTTTTGGTATCCCTCAAGCACCCGAACAGTCTGGTTATTTCTATGGAGCAGTGCGAGCATGCATTCAATGCTGATGTGGACAAGTGCCAAAGCAAGATGGCAGAACGATGGTTAAAGCAAGCGAAGAACAAATTGCCAAACAATGTGGGTCGTGGTGAGTACAAGGATGAGTACGCAATTCTAATTACACTCTTGAATCATGTCTCGGGCTATGTTCCACCAAGTTTCCGGGACGGCGGGACGGCGGGATGGCGGGACGCGTTTCGGGGACGGCAAATTTTTTAGGGGATTTTAGGGGACGGGGGGACGGCTGTATAGTATATATATATATATATATAGGGAGAGAGATAAATTTTAAAAATATAGGGAAATTTCAAATTTAAGATATTCATATGAGTAATGATAATCATAACAATCACCAATCATATTGACATATGCATCATAGAATCGAATTATCAAACAAATTAATACTACAGCTACCTAATTGCATCCATGGACCATAATTCAAATTCATGTCAAATAGTCAATGTGCATATGAATAATAAAATGCCCAAAAGGCTACAAGTTTGTACTACAAATGTCAAAATGACAAAGTCACAAGTGTCCAAAGGCAAAACATAGAAATAGAAAGTATGATGATTGCCACTACTCGGCATCTGCCAACACTGCATCAAAATCAGACTCATAGTCTGAGTCACTGTCATTGTGAGGGGTTAGCTCATCTAATGGAACTCCAACCAATCCCTCCTGTCTCTCCTCCTCATCAATTTGTGTGACATCCTCTGGATCAACATCCCATCGTAATGCTGGAGTCTGTCTATACTCAGGAGTCTGACGATCCTGGAGTCGCAAAGCACTATGCACAGCCACTAATTTTTCTGCCCGTCTAGAGGTCAGCCTATTCCTCTTGATAGAGTGAATAAAGCCGTATGTTGACCAATTCCTCTCTGCAGCAGAGGAACTAGCAACCTGTGAGAGGAGACAAAATTTAAAAACTAAATTAGTAATTTAAATTTACTAATTAGGACATTCAATTTAAATTATGATTATATAAATGTTCAAACTTCAACACTATCACTCATCTAAATCAAATTATGTTAATGATAATCTAAAGTATTACCTGTGAAAGGAGGCGAACAGCAAGCGTCCTCAATTGTGGTGCATCCTTCCCATGCCATGACCACCATCCAATAGGATCCCTTTGAGCTACTGTAGTTCTATCTACCCTGGCCTCTGGTTTGCCGAATGTTGGACCACGGAGATTAACAAAATCAGTGAACTGTGTACGAACTAGACTGGCCTCCTCAATTGAATATATTTTTGCAAGGGCCTTCATAAACCCTTCTTTCACCTCATCATCATCACAAGGAGGCATCCTACCAGGTCTAGGTACATACCATTTGGGATTAAGAGCAAAGGCTGCCATATGAAGCGGGGTATTCATAGTGTTCCACCGCCTTGTCACAATGGGCCTAATTTTTTGCTCATATAATCCCGAATTAGGATCCTTATCAGAAATTGCTTTCTTCATTTTTCCAAGCATGGAGTCAAAAGTTTCATAAATCTCTCCAAGACTTGGAGAGTCTGTATCAGCATATCTAATGACATCCACAATAGGTGAAATGATGGAGCAAACAAATCTGCAAACAAAAATTTGAAAAAAGACAAGTTAGAACTTAGAAAATAAAAAAATATTAATAATAAAATCATATATATATATTTTTATAAAATCAGCAATCAATAACAAATTATTAATTAACAATTTTTTTACCTCACATTGGACCACCAATTATCATCAAGAATTTTTTGTTTGATGCTTCTCCCTTCTGCAGTGCTTGCCATAGCCCATCTATTCCACTCTGAATTAACCATCATCAACTGTAGAGCCTCCTGTACCTCAAGCATCCTCTCTAACAAAATAAAGTAGCTGGCATACCTTGTTGCTACAGGCTTGAGAAATTCCTTCCTTGAAAATGTCCTAAAGAGGGCAAGTGAGGTGTGATGGTTGCAAATAAACATCTGAATGTCTCTAGCATCTACAACCACCTGGTGCACCCAATCCATCTTCCCTATGTCTTTCAATGCGTTGTTCAACGCATGAACACAACAAGGAGTCCAAAAGATGTGCTTGTAAGCACTCTCAACCATCAAACCTGCTAATCTGCACACACGTGCTGAATCAGTAACCACCTGCACAACATTGGTTGCCCCAACCTCCTCTATAGCCTCTTTCAAAATATTAAATTGGAATTCTGCATCCTTGCACTTTCCAGAACAATCAATGGCTCTAAGGAAATATGGACCAGTTGAACATGTGACTATGATGTTTATAAGTGGCCGTTGTCTAATATCGGTCCACCCATCCATGATAATAGAGCAACCTGTTCTAATCCAACACTGTCTCATGTCCTCCATCACCACACTCACCTTAAAATATTCTTTTTCAAGGAGTGTAGTATGTAATTTATGTTCTCCAGGGGGAATGTATGAGGTACCAACATTTGCCACATCTCTAAACATTTGTTTGAAGTAGGGAGAACGTGCTACATGGAATGGGATAGCATGGGCATAGAAAAATTTGGCAATGGAAGAATCTGCCACATCTCGTGCTTGCACATTGAACATATTTACAACTGTATTTTGCTGCTCACTAGAAGTAGCAGCCTTCCTCTTCCCTCTTGTGGAAATATGAACACCACCCGCACCACTACTACCACTACCAACACTAGGACTACCAAGCATAGAGGGCATAGGTGAGGTTGAATGTGCGGATTGAGTTTGCATAAGCTGATCCATAGGCCTTCCTCCGGCCTCCAAGTGCAATCTATAACACTCCATCCTCTCAAAATCTTTTATATCTTTACAACCCTTGACCCCATGGCCTCCAAAACCCAATAGATGAGAATAGACTCTTGTATAGCTCCCATTATATTTTTCTTTGCAAATGTGACATAGCCACAATCTACTACCCCCAGTGTTTTTCCCTTTGCCTTTGTCTATACGTGATGCTAGTTGAAGAAGAGGTTTTTTAGAATTAAAAGGGCCTTTTGCATATTTTTTCAAGTCTTCAGAAGGGATATCAAATGGGTTTGTTTGAGGCTGCCCCATATGAATTGATTGGTTTTCTTCCCCCCTCTCAACATCCCCACTATCTTCACTATTGCTGCTCATTTTGTTTTCTTTTGGTTTTTGCAAACTGAAAATTAAAAAAAAAAACAAAAAATCATACATTTTATCATTTTAACTTAGAAAAAAATGAAAAAAAATGAAAGATAATGAGAGATTAACTTACCTCTTTCACTTCTTTTGTTGGTTGCTTGCTTAATGCTCTCCTTTCTTCCTCCTAAGTGCTGGTTTTTCTTCTCCAACAACTCCTTCAAACCATTCTCTTTCTCTTCTCATTCTCTTCTCACTTTTGCTCTTGGCTGCAATTTTATCTTGGCAAGTTAAAATGAGATCAAATGAAGGTAAAAACATGTTTTAAGTGGCCATATTAGGGTTGGGAAGGCGTGGGGCCCACAAAGCAATGTTTTAGAAAAGAAAAAATTTAAAAAAAACTTTATTTTTATGTGTTTTTTTGCTGCTGTGCGATAGGGGACGGCCGGCCGTCCCCAGGACGGTCGAGGGATGGCTAGGCGTCCCCTATCCGTCCAGGGGACGGCCTGGCAGTCCCCTGTCCACTCGGGGACGTTTCTCTCAATCGGGGACGTCCCCGAATTTGAGGAGACTTGTCGGTAGTCCCCTCACAGCGTTCCTGTCCCGAAGCGGCGGGGGACGGGGGCAAATACGGGGGCCCAGCGTCCAGGTGTTTCCCTTCAGTCTCAGGTCATTCACATGCAAATTTTTTCCAGCCTTGGATGTATTATATCATTGGTCGCATCATATCTGGGCAGGAGCATTATGATTGGGCATCCTTCATCAACGATGTTATCCATAAGCAAATCACCGGATTCCTAGTTGCCCACGAGTTTCACATGTGTTCTTATCTCGTGTACTTGATCGCCTACTAGGGTCAATTTCGAGGGTTAAACACCGTTGGCATTCTCGGTGTTGAAAGTCTATCACTATTCACGATCAACTTGGAGTTCACTAGAACGTCGCTTCAAAAGCGATGTTCAGGCTTTCTTGACTTATACGGTGAAATTTGGATCGGGGAGTTATTCATTGTCGTGATTGCTAGAGCAGCGATGGATGGTTGGGCGGATTGGTTCATTCAGTTCCCGACATACACTTATATCCGAGTATATGGATTTACAGGAAATCCAGCTATGCTTCCACGCTATGCTTCGGATAGAATGGTCTTTATGGAGTTCCTGAGGCAGTTACATGATGTTCATCGTCATTTGCGTCGCAAGCATAAACTAGCTGCCAATTTTCCCTTTCAATTTGGAATATATTGGTGCAAGACGACAGTTGATGCCAAAGTTGTAGGATAGGAGCTAGAGAGGTATCATCTAAAGTATCTTGTTGAGGTACGTGCCTATGATCCTTGGGGTCATCACACAACACGTCTCGGTGGTCGCGCATATCATAAGCCTTCTATGGAAGACTATTAGGCCAATTAATTATGGATGACTTGAGGTTCCTGAGGCAGTAGCCTCTGGCTGCTTCTCTCCCACAAATTTTTGTATTCTTGTGGAAGATGTGGGAGGTTGTAAATGATGAGGTGAAGTCCTTCCTCGAGTTTTGAGCGGTTTAGCCTGATCGTTGCAGTTGATTGAATGCAGCTAAAGTGCCTTGATGAAAGAGAGTCAGTAGGAGTTATTCAAAGGCATTATACTTTACCTGGAAACCCAACAAAGGCCGAGGAGAGATAAATGTGTGCCCTAGAAGCGAGGCATGAGTGGTGGATCGCAGCTACCTTCAGCATTTGAAACCTAAACAAAGAAGAGTAACCCTCCCAAAAGGTCAAGCCAAACAATTCAAAAGGCAAAGGCTTGCTATTGATCCCCACCGGACCACATCGGACATCACATCCGCAGGATGACCAGTTGGAGGCGGTCAAAGTTAGCCAATGCACGAGGTTGACCTCAAGTTCTATACAGTTCAGGCGTTAAGCTAGTCCAGATTCATATCAAATTGGATTTAGACTCCCCATCTCGCAGCAGCTCCTCTACATATTCACTCTCGTCAGAGCCTCTTGTTGCTAGTACAAATCCTTCCAGTAGCATTAGCTGAGACCAGTCTTGGATTGAAACTCAACTGGGAAGGAAGAGGAGGCAGCCATCCTATGTCCTTAATCAATCAGACTTTGATTAGGTTTACTAGGATGCGCCAGACAAGAGGATCAAGAACATGGTCCACGTGGAGAGGAATATTGATATGGAGGTCATTATTGAGATTGCTATACCTCCACAGGGGAAGAATTTGGAAGAGTTGGAATCTTAGGACTTTGAGGTTATCACAATCAACCTTGGTCGTAGTACACGCTAGACTTAGGTTGATCTCCTGAGTTATTCTGGGGCCGTGCAGGGATAGAATCTTTGGAAAGGGCCAGGAAGATAAAGGCAGCCCTCAAGGCTGAAATCAACAACCATTGATACATTTATAACCTTACGGAGTCGAGATGTTACCGCCCACCTCCACGATGCTTGAGCCTCGGTGAGAATAGGGACAGCAATCATTTGGTTGCATCACGACAAGCATTTGGAGGAATGGGAGGAGTTCGTTGCTAGAAGCTGCTCTATGCTTACAAAGCTATATCAGTTGCGGTACAATGCATGTGAGCTTCGTCTACGTCTCCAGGATGAGGAGCGAGACATGGCGATTAACAAACCCTAGGATGAGATTATGAATTCTCACTTGAGTGGCATATGAATCAGTCCACCGGATCACGAGGATAAAGGGCTATCTACTCTTGGAAAGCAGTTGGTTTTCAAAGGCAAAGATAGAAACAATAGCGTCGAGTTGTTTGGAAGCGAGAGAGCCGTTACCAGAGTGCGCCGGTTCCAGCCAAGAACCTTAGTATCTCGCTTACCGTGCCGGTATCAGATTGAGGGTGTTGCATATGTTGAGCTTACTGATGTACAATTAGAGCTCCAAGCACTCATTCATACTATTTTCAGTGGGGAGACCATTGGTTGTAAGATTAATCAGCTTACAGTCATGTCGGCATTGTTCGATGAAGCAACCAGGAGCAGAGGTGAACTTCAGTCCCAGATCACAGCTGGTGAGGACATGCTACACAGACATAGCATACTTCGGCAGAGTAGCAAAGCTCCAGACAGTGATGCAGTTAACAATCTTGTTGAGGGATTGGTTGCTCGAGATCACGACCAGTAGACTTCAGTTCCCATCTCTCAGGATAGACATTACACACAGGAGTTAAACTTGGTGTTATCTTTTCAAGTTAACTCGTTGTCTCATCTCATGCATATCTGATGCGGGATCCAACTTTATTCACTTAGGTTGTATTAAGGGTTTTCACGATAGCCCGATGGCAGTGTTCCAGTTAACATGCTTTCAATAAGGGCGTGCATGCTTGCACAATTGTCCATTTTTAGATTAGATGTTTCGGTTAACTGATGGTAGTTTTCCAGTTAACTGTATAGTTTGCTTTATTAGGGCTTAGCAATAAATCTTGCATGTATTGCAAGACTGTAGTTGACTCAAGGTGATTTTAGGGTTCCCTACACCTTTCGATGTCTATAAATAAGAGCTTTTGCTCACTTGTACATAACTTTTGCACGAGAGAGAAATATATGTTGTGCCTACCTTACTGTAATATTGCTTTCGTTTTGTATCACGTTCATGAGTATTTACTATTATGATGAATTGTTATGCCACTTGGGTTTCGTAATTATGATGAGTGAATTCTTACTTTAGTTAGATATAGTGGCTAGTTTGATAAGTAGATTGTATGCATGTCTACGCCTATACAATTTATTGTCCCTGATTGGCTATCCTTCCTTATTTTGTGTTCAATAAACTCGTTGATTGGTGATAGATGTGCCACCTTGCCTTCAAAGTTGAGAATCGTACTTGGTTATCGTGTGATGTGTGTGAATAATAAACTTATTCAGATTGAGTTGATAGTTGTGCCACCTTGCCTTCAAGTTGAGAATCTGTACTCGGTTTATCGTGTGTTGTTGTTTCCAATAAGCCTATTCAGACAAGCAGATAGTTGTGCCACCTTGCCTTCATGTCGTGAGTCTGTACCCGACTTATCGTCAGATAATCATTCCCGCTTTGTTTCCTCATGCTCTGAATTCTTGAGGGGATTGGATAGTTTAAGTTACTTAGTTTTGTGTGTTGTAGTTAAGTCTTGTGAAACCAGAAAATTCTTAGCTGCAACGTATAGAGTTTTCATGAAAGCCTTGTACCTCTTACAGCTGAGACAAAATAACAGGATATAGTTTAGTTTATTTCCCGTTTCAAGCACTTTTGTCAAGCACAACGAGGGAGCTTCCCCTCCTAATTTGAAGAGCACTCATTGCGTAGTGTGCATAGTTGTCCGTACCAACTCGCACTCCAAAGGTGTTAGTTGTTACGCCAAGTAGTCTTTGTGCTACCACTTCTGTTGTTGCATTATCCATCCCAACTTGGACCACATTTTCTTTCAATCCTCTAAGACAACCTCTTTGAACATTTGACTTAGGTTCTTAGCATTGTTTATTTTGTTAGAGGAGTTGTTCGACCTCATGAACACCATTTGACCATTTGAAACCACTATAAAGTTGATGAGTGTGTGATTCCTTCAATTTGTTTACCCATATGGTATTATTGAACATCCATTCTTGCACCAATATTGTTTTTGCTCTTTAACAATTGTCTTTGTATTTGCCATTTCTTTCTAGAGAAAAGGCCCACTTAATTCATGTGGACTAGGTATCTTGAACCCTTTCCCCACAATGGTCAACATTGTGACCAAATTCTTCTAATAGGGTCTTTTTGCCAAGTTGAACAAAAGGTTGTTGTAGTACCAAATTTTTTCATAAGTTTTCTTTGCTTTGTTATGCTTCTCCTTGTTCCAACTTGTATCTTCAAGCAAAGGTTGTGAACTTAATGTGTTTTTTGAAATGAAAAATCGTTGTGACTACATTTAGCTGGAGCTTAATGAAGTGGACATGCCGCAAATTTGTGGACCATGAGAGGAACTCACAATCTTTGTGTCGATTTTGGCTTTGATTTCTATGACGTGTTGAGATATATTGCCATTGCTAAGGCTATGACTGTCCTCATCTTCTCCTTATTTTTTTTCTCTATAAAAACAAGCGCCGCATGATCTCCTATACAACCTTTGGTTCAATGTTTAGAAAAAAATTGACATCATGGCCAACAATTAATGCAAGGTGGTGTTCTGACCTTTTCACACATCGCCCCATTGCAAATAGGGACCCTTCGTTTTTTTTTGCTTTTTGGTTTTGCCTTGGCGTCGCAATTGCTTATCACCAGTCTTTTTGCAATGAGGAGTTTAAGTTTTGGAATGGTCACTCGAGTCGAGTAAAAGAATTTGAGCCTGGATCATCATGCAAGCGTCATCATTGTGCTTACGAGGCCTAGGAGACGAAGATCAACTGTCGTTTCAGTCAATTCTGACACCTCCTACTTTTTAGGGTTTTCACTTTGGCCCCCTATTTTTTAGGACCTACTTTTTTGGCACTTTTGAGCAATTCTGAGATCCCTATTTTTTAGGGGCTATTTTTAGAAAGTTGCTATTTTGGGAAAATTTCTATTTTTACAAAGTTTTTATATTTGGAAAGGGCTCAAATTTCGAAAATCCACTCAGAAGTTCGAAAAACTCAAAGGAACTCTCAGAAAATCAATTTGAAATTTTTTTGAATTCATGGTGAAATTCTGGAAAACGTTAAAAATCTGGAAAAATCATTGGAAAAATCACAGAAAATGGTGAAAAAATTTGAGAAATCCATGGAGAAATCTGGAAAATTTATGAAAAATCTGAACGATCATGGCAAATTGATGAAGGCATAAAAAGAAGACTGAGATTCATAACCAGCATGCAGAAAGTGAGTAAAGTTAATGTCAAAAGAGCTTCAGCCAGAAAAAGATGGCAAGGAAATTAGCCAAGTCCGCCCAGCAATGGCAAGGACATGAAGGAAGTCCGCTCCAAGATGGCAAGCCATAAGGTGAAGTCCGCTCCAAGATGGCAAGCCATAGGGTAAAGTCCGCCCAGCCACTTAGAAGGTAATGGCATGAAAGTAAGCCAAGTCCACCCTTGGACAAATTGAAGATGGCAAGACATAGGGTGAAGTCCGCCCTTGAACAAATGTTGAATGGCTCGAAGTTGAGGTAAGTTCGCCCTTGGATGGCATGGCTGAATGTGAAGTCCGCCTTGGACAAATAAAGGTAATGGCATGAATACTTGGCAACTCCGCCCAGCAATGGATAAATACTTGCCAAGTCCGCCCTCAACAAGAAAGTCATGGCATGGAATAGAGCCAAGTCCGCCCCATGTAAAATGGCATAAACTATAGTACAAAGTCCGCCCCTAACTATGTGGGAAGAAATTAAGACAAGTCCGCCTTGGAAGTAAAGAATGGAATGGCTCAAACAAGTGGCAAGTCCACCCAGCCACTTAAAAAGCAATGGCATGAGAAGTTAGCAAGTCCGCCCAGCCAAGTAAAAAAATAAATGGCTTGAACATAGATGAAGT
Organism: Sequoia sempervirens; assembly: GCA_007258455.2. NCBI lineage: Eukaryota > Viridiplantae > Streptophyta > Pinopsida > Cupressales > Cupressaceae > Sequoia > Sequoia sempervirens. Next base: position 556,124,891 of record VDFB02000017.1, read on the forward strand.
CCGCCCTATGTAGAGTTGGAAAGAAACTAAGGCAAGTCCGCCATGCCAAGAAGGAGAGAGAAAAATCAAAATTTTGCCTAAGTATGGACTTTGGAAATGTTCAAAATATGCTTGGCACTAGAGAAATTCGCCATATTTAAAATATTTTTCTAAGTCTAGCATCAATGTGCTTCATAAATTTTGCCAAATGATTTAGGAGGATGGAAAGAAAATTATGGCCAAATGAAACTGGACGGAAAGAAAATTATTGCCAAATGAAATTGGACGGAAAGAAAATTATGGCCAAATAAAATTGGACGGAAAGAAAATTATGGCCAAATGAAATTGGACGGCAAGAAAATTATGGCGAAATGAAATTGGACGGAAAGAAAATTATGGCAAAGTGAAATTGGAAAGAAAAGTTTTTGCCTAAGGCATTGGCAAGAAAAATTTTGGAAAATCAAAATTTGCCTTAAATAAAAGAAAATAAATGCCATAAAATGAAGGGGTTGAAAACAACACATAAAATAATTATTTATTTTTCAACACCCCAAAGAGATAACCAAAAGAAAATCACCTTGAAAGTGCGCCATGACACTTGAATGGAAAATAAATGGAACAGGTCTCAGAAAGTTCGCCATGAGTAGAGAGGGAATATGGAAGACTTGATAAGAGGTCCGACCTTGAGAGAGAGACAGGGAGAATTTGACATGAAGTCCTCCAACATTTGAAGTCCGCCATGGAAAAATGTTCACCAAGTCCAACTTGTAGAGAGAGAGTATGGCAAACAATGAGAAGTCCGATTTCGGGAGATAGAAATGAAGAGTTAAATATGGAATATACTCGTGCCAAGATGAAAATGACGAAGAGAAGTATGAAGTTTGCTTTAAATTCGAAGCAAAATTCACTTTGATATCAGGAGAGGGTGTTAAAAATTTCAGCATGAGGCCAGATTTCAGGAGAGAGAAAATCTGAAATAAATTTGTTTTATTTTACTGCAGGTGGATGACTACACAAGGCGAATCTTCAAAGAGGAAAATGGCAAAGAAAGTGTAAAGTCCGACTTGAAGGGAGATGAAAGAAAACTTGGGGAGTCCACCCTTGCACATCACAAGACCAACGGGAATTCCGCCAAGAATTTGGCATCATGAAGACAACGGCAGGAACATCATCAAGTACATCCAACTTACGCAAGCCAAATTCAAAATTGAAGACAAATCGACCGGCGAAGTTTATTTGAGCACAAAAATGGCCAAAATCTTGAAGGTATTACAAAGTAGCCAAAATTTGGCTAAGTATGGAAATTCTCCACAGAGAAAGTGCCAATTTCCTCCATTGTGGCGAAGGCACAGGGGAGTTCCTCTCCAAATTCAAAGCACTTGAAGAAATTCCAAAGCAATCCGGAAAGAAAGACTTAATAACTTCAAGTCTAAATAGGTGCTCCAAGGCGAGGTGAGAAGAAGAAGCCAAAGTCATCCAAGATCAAAGCACAAAGGTTAAAGCCATCGGCAAAGAAAATATTCTAAGGAACAAGACCAAAGTGATCAAGGAAGACATCCAACACGTTGAGGTGGCGCCTTGTCATGTCCCCTTCCAGTTGACATCTCTTAGAGCTCACGATTAGCCTATTATGCGACCCTCGTAGGCTGATGGGATGGATAGAGGGTCTTGATGGAGCCTGGCTTGGCTTCAGTTGTCAGAATTTTACAAGTTGGCTTTCGTTCGGGCTCATTCGGACACTATTTGCCTGAGTTGCTATTTTTAGCAGTATTTGGCACTCAGCGAGGCACCCCTGCTATTTTTAGCAGTATGGTCTGGTCATGTGAGGAATCACTCCCTTATTCGCCAGCTTCAGACGGTTTGTGAATCGGATATATTTTGAGGGAGATATTAATATTTAATTGATTTAATTAAATATTAATTATTCGGAGCTTATAATATAAAGTTATAATATTTTAAATATTATAACTTAAGTGATTTTGCTGAAGGGGTCGACCATCATGGAAGGGGCCATTTTTAATTATAATTTATAATTAAAAATCAAGTTTGAAACTATTGAAATAATTAAAGGAAAAGTTCGAATTTATTTTAATGATGCCTTTTTGAGAGAATTCGCACTTTTGAGGAGATATAAGGGTTTCATTGGAATTCGAGCTAATTATGATATTGATTATTGAATTTTTAAGCAAGTCTTTTTCCGGAGAACAAAGCCTAGGGTTTTTGTTGTCTATAGACATTGGAGAACGAGCCATCTTCAGTGTTGCGATTCAGAGGCTGTGAAATACCAGCTGATCTATTGCTTGCAGAGAGATTTCTTCATTCAAAAGTGATCACAAAGCATTCACAGAGTCTTTACTTTCAGGGTTTTCAGTGTGATATTTATCCAGCAGGGTTTCTTCAATTGAGGCGCCTATTTCATTGAGATCTGGAGATTTGAGAGAAGGCCGTACTTTTATCTATTTGCTGGTTGCTGTTTCAAAAGCCGTACTATTCAGCTGCAGGCCGTACTATCATCATTAAGGCCGTACTTTTCATTCTTGAGCAAATCGCCATCTTTTTTGGCAGTCTGACTTCTTCACTGGAGGCGCACATCTTCCCAGCATCATTTGCAGTCATTAACGGAGGGAGAAAGTGGATTATTCTTGGAGCCGTACCATTTCATGATTATTCCAGGCGGCTGCAATTTCTAAGTTTTTAATAAATAAAGTTGTCACTTTTTGATTGTATGTTATTGGATCTCATTTGTAATCATTCCGGAAGATAAAGAAATAGTCTGGCATCAGCATTTTTAATAGATTCTATCATTTCCAATATTGTATGATTTTATTTGAATTTTATATCAAATTCTTGCAAAATCGCATTTTCCTTTATTCATGCCAAAAACACCAAAAAAATCAAAATACACAAAAATAGTCAAAAAACACACAGTTTCATAAAACAGGGGAAACAGGGGTTTCTACAATGGTATCAGAGCTTAATCCTGCCATCCTGAGGGTTTAGCAATCTTATGCAGCCACAAGAGTTTGGGTCTCACAGGTATTATACTCGCAGGAGAGCCTTGATTGACAAGAAACAGGGTTCGATCCGGCAGCCGGGAAACATGGCTGACAGAACAGATATTCCTAGAACAGAGATTCCTCATAACCCTAGAGATCAAGACGATGCAGAGGTTTTAGACACTCTCAGAGACTTACGAGCAGGTCAACGGCAGTCCAATGATGTGCTACAGCAGTTGGCAGTGGCAATCCAGAGGTTAGGGATGTCGAGGAGACCGTCACCACATCGTGACGAGGACAGGAGTGATGCAAGATCCCGGAGAGCACCTAGGACTGTTTCATGGACGGCAGACAGGCCCACTAGGCCTACTTTTATGAGACAGGAACCCGATGAGGCTATTGCAGGTGAAGAGCATGAGGAGTTGTTCGCAGACACACTTATGGCAGCGAACGAGGAGTGGGAGTTAGTACCACCGGATGTCAGAGAGAGGATTACCTTTGACAGATTCATTACACAGAGGAGAGAACATCACAGAGGTCGACAGGATTGGAGACCTAGACATCAGAACAATGACCTGAAACATGCTACAAACAGACTCAATCTAGCGATGTTCGATGGTAGTGGTAAGGTCACAGCTCAGGCTTGGATCAATAAGTTAGACACTTTTCTCACATTGCGTCCGATGGCTGAGAGGGATGCTATCAGGTATGCGACATTGCATCTTGAGGGGGTAGCTTATGACTAGTGGCACCACGGGATGGTGACACTCCAGCATGATCGGATCACCTCATATCAGGAGTTTGTTGACAGGTTGGTGGAACGATTTGACAGGAAGGATCCAGAATCCTACTTCAGAGATTTGGCTCAGTTGCGACAGAATGGCAGTTTGGAGTCTTACATCGGTGACTTCCAGAAGTTATCAGTTATGGTTCCTAATATTTTATAGAGGCGACTTGTAGTGCTTTTCATGGAGTGACTGACGGAGCCATTGAGAGGTTGGATCAAAGCCTTTGATCCTCCTTCGTTACAGGAAGCGATGAAGAAGGCACGTAGTATGGAGTTGGCAGCACCATCCAATAGATTCAACTCCAGAAACAATTCTTCTTTCAGGAATAATAAGGGCTTCAACAGAAATAGAGAGAAATCAGATTTTAACAAAGAAAAATCAGATTTCAAAAATGATACAAAGGGAAAATCAGCAGCACCACCTTTGGATCGAGAGGCTCTTAATGATCTACGCAGGAAGAAGCTTTGCTTCTACTGCAAAGGTCCCTATGATGCCAATCACGATTGTCCTTTGAGGCCTAAGGGCAAGGCAAATCGAGTGATGTGGGCTTACTACGAGGATTCGGAATCAGGAAATTCCGAACAGCAGGAGAGTTCTGAGGAGTCAGAGTCAGAGGCTTTAGAGCCTAAGGCAGAGGCAGAGTCAGAGCTCCAGATTCAGGAGGCACGCCTATCTAGCATTCAGCAGGAAGGTTCGTTCAGGCTTCGTGGAGTATTGGCAGGACAGAGGGTCATTACCCTTCTTGACACAGGAGCCACACATAATTTTATCGATGCTAGATTTGTGGAGAAGCGCGGACTCATCACTGAGGAGTTCGAAGGCATTAGGGTTAAGGTGGCCGACGGTTACACTCTCAGGTGTGAACGAATGATTAAGGATCTCCCCTTGCGCTTGAACAACTATGAGTTCAAGGCTGATTATTACGTGGTGAACATGGGGGATATCGACTTAGTCTTGGGCATGAAATGGCTTCATTCACTTGAGGAAGTCACTCTTCATCTCAAAGACATGGAGATTCGTTTTGATGTGGATGGGAAGACACATATTCTGAAGGCAATACGGGATAGCAACATCAAAACTATTTCTTTTCGTTGGATGGAGAGACTCATGCGATACGACATGGTAGAGTGGGTTGCCGAGTGCACATTGGCACCTATACAGGAGGGACAGCAGAAGACTGAGTATCATCCTGACATACAGCAGTTGAGAGTCAAGCATGAGAAGGTATTCAGTGATATTCCGCCAGGGAGACCTCCAGACAGGGGCATTGAGCACATTATTGAGCTTGAGGAGGGCGCTAAGCCCGTTATGATTACTCCTTATCGGCATCCTAAGCGGTTGAAAGATGAGATCGAGAAAACGATCAAGGAGTTACTCGCTATGGGTCACATTCGACCTAGCAAATCACCATTCGCTTCTTTAGTTGTTCTGGTGAAGAAGAAGGATGGCACCCTTCGCATGTGCATAGACTATAGTCTTGAATAAGAGGACTATCAAAAACAGGTATCCAATACCTCGTATCGATGAGCTTATTGATGAGCTCCATGGTGCATGCTACTTCACGAAAATAGACTTAAGGTCAGGATATCATCAGATTAGGGTTCGTGAGCAGGACATTGAAAAGACTGCATTCCATTGTCATTGTGGGCACTTCGAGTTTGTGGTGATGCCATTTGGGCTAACCAACGCGCCAGCTACTTTTCAGTCCACCATGAACAGGGTTTTCCATTCACTGCTGAGGAGATTTGTACTAGTTTTCTTCGATGATATTCTTATTTACAGCAGGACTTGGCAGGAGCATTTGGCTCATCTGGAGACCGTGCTCAGTATTTTGGAGAGGGAGTCCTTGTACGCCAAGGAGTCCAAATGTGATTTGGGGATGACCGAATTGTTATATTTAGGTCATATTATCAGTGCAGAGGGAGTGCGGATGGATCCTGAGAAGATCCGCGCTATTATAGGCTGGCCTACTCCGGCGAACCTTACATAGCTGCGAGGATTTCTTGGTTTGTGTGGGTTTTATCGCAGATTCGTGAATGGTTATTCACGTCATGCAGCACCTATGATGGATCTGTTGAAGAAAGGTGCATTATGTTGGACTCCTGAGGCACAGGAATGTTTTGTGAGGTTTAAGGAGTTGATGACTACGTGCCCAGTGTTGGCACTACCAGATTTTTCGAAGCCTTTTGAGCTTTAGTGCGATGCTTCTGGTGAGGGCATTGGAGTGGTGCTTATGCAGGGCAAGCACCCTATTGTGTATGAGAGTCATAAACTCAGAGGGCCAGAGAGACTCTACAACATTTATGATAAGGAGATGCTAGCTATAATGCATGCCTTGGAAAAATTTAGGCAATATCTTGTGGGCAGCAAATTTTGCATTAAAACTGACCACAACAGTTTGAGGCATTTCCTGGGGCAGCGGGATCTCAATGATCGTCAGCAGAAGTGGGTGAGCAAATTACAGGCATATGACTTTGACATCTCTTATATCAAAGGCACCCAGAATGTAGTAGCTGATGCTCTTTCACGCAGGCCTTATCTGAGCTCTATGGTCCATATTACAGAGGATTGGAGGCATATGATTGTGGCAGAGTATGCCAAGGACACTTGGGCATCCGACATTGTAGAGGGATCGATGATTGACACTAGATACACGCTTATGAATGACTTGATCATTTACAAGAACAAGATTTATTTGGTCCCAGGTTCGGAGATGAAGAACGTTATCATGCGAGCCTTTCATGATGTACCTACTGCAGGACATCCCGGATATTTCAAAACATACAGACAGATTCGGGAGAGATTTACATGGAAAGGACTTAAAGAAGATGTTCTTCAGTATGTGCGTGAGTGCCCTGTTTGTCAGCAGAACAAGCAGGAGAACACGTACCCGGCAAGATTATTGCAGCCACTTCCGATTCCTGATAGGAAGTGGGAATGTCTGTCGATGGATTTCATTACGGGCTTGCCTAAAGCCCAAGGACGGGATTGCATATATTTAGTTGTGGATCGGCTAACGAAGTATGCCCACTTCTTTCCGATTACCACCACTTGCGGCTACCGCAGTGAGTCTTCTTCGTGAGGTATTGACTATGGGTTGCCTGGGCATAGTGGTGAGATAATTCGGTTTTAGAGTCGCAGGAGGTGTTCGGACTACGTAGGGGCAGAGCTCACCGCAGAGCACGGTTACCACCAGCCAGGGAACCCGGATGGAAGCGGGAGCCGGAGATAGTGAATAAATGGGTGGAAGGTTACCTCGGGAACTATATTGCAGGGCAACAAAAGGCATGGGTCAAATGGATTCATTTGTGCGAGTACTGTTATAACACGACATTCCATATGACCATTCAGATGTCCCCTTTCATGGCGTTATACGGTTTACATAGAGCCTTATTTCTAAGATTTATAAGTGGCAGTAGAGTGCAATCTTGGGAGCTTGTGCAGGAGAGTCCGAGGACACTAGGAGCTCTCAAAAGGGAGAATATTACTAAAACGGAGTCGGCCCGAAGCGTCTGTAGTCGAGGAAAAGTGAGGTCTTTGAGTGGGGCGACATGGTTTATCTTATCGCTGCGGTATTAGTAGGAAGTGGTTGAGCAAGCCGCGATGTGTGGTCCTTTTCGAGGGATCGTGTTGGAGAGAAACATGAGCTAGAGCTTACGTAGGCCGGGGTACACAATGTGTTTTCATGTGTCACGTCTCAAGGCGTTGGGACGCAGGTGTGGTACCTTACCAGGTTTTACTCCCTTTAGATGATGAGAGAAAGTTGATTTTAGTACTTGAGTCTATCACAGAATGCAGAGTGTTGTTGAGTTAAGTAGGGAGGGACTATAAGAATGTTGGTGAAATGGACCAAGGTTACCCGATTAAGGAGGATGCTACATGGGAGGCGAAGGATATTCTGCGGCATCCAGGAGTTGAGACGAGACAAGCAATTTGTTCGAGGGAGGGGCCCGGACATCATGTCCCCTTCGGTGACATCTCTCAAAGCTCACGATTTAGCCTGTTATCTCTGACCCTGGTAGAGGCGATGGGATGGATAGAGGTCAATGATGGAGCACGGCAGCTAGGTTGCGTAATTTTACCCGATTGGCTTTTTCGTTGGGCTCATTAGGACACTATTTGCAGAGTTGCTATTTTTAGCAGTATTTGGCACTCAGCGAGGCACCCCTGCTATTTTTAGCAGTATGGTCTGGTCATGTGAGGAATCACTCCCTTATTTGCCAGCTTCAGACGGTTTGTGAATCGGATATATTTTGAGGGAGATATTAATATTTAATTGATTTAATTAAATATTAATTATTCGGAGATTATAATATAAAGTTATAATATTTTAAATATTATAACTTAAGTGATTTTGCTGAAGGGGTCGACCATCATGGAAGGGGCCATTTTTAATTATAATTTATAATTAAAAATCAAGTTTGAAACTATTGAAATAATTAAAGGAAAAGTTCGAATTTATTTTAATGATGCCTTTTTGAGAGAATTCGCACTTTTGAGGAGATATAAGGGTTTCATTGGAATTCGAGCTCATTATGATATTGATTATTGAATTTTTAAGCAAGTCTTCTTCCGGAGAACGAAGCCTAGGGTTTCTGTTGTCTACAGACATTGGAGAACGAGCCATTTTCAGTGTTGTGATTCAGAGGCTGTGAAATAACAACTGATCTATTGCTTGCAGAGAGATTTCTTCATTCAAAAGTGATCACAGAGCATTCACAGAGTCTTTACTTTCAGGGTTTTCAGTATGATATTTATCCAGCAGGGTTTCTTCAATTGAGGCGCCTATTTCATTGAGATCTGGAGATTTGAGAGAAGGCCGTACTTTTATCTATTTGCTGGTTGCTGTTTCAAAAGCCGTACTATTCAGCTGCAGGCCGTACTATCATCATTAAGGCCGTACTTTTCATTCTTGAGCAAATCGCCATCTTTTTTGGCAGTCTGACTTCTTCACTGGAGGCGCACATCTTCCCAGCATCATCTGCAGTCATTAACGGAGGGAGAAAGTGGATTATTCTTGGAGCCGTACCATTTCATGATTATTCCAGGCGGCTGCAATTTCCAGGTTTTTAATAAATAAAGTTGTCACTTTTTGATTGCATGTTATTGGATCTCATTTGTAATCATTCCGGAAGATAAAGAAATAGTCTGGCATCAGCATTTTTAATAGATTCTATCATTTCCAATATTGTATGATTTTATTTGAATTTTATATCAAATTCTTGCAAAATCGCATTTTCCTTTATTCATGCAAAAACACCAAAAAAATCAAAATACACAAAACAGTCAAAAAACAGTTTGTGAAAGCGGGGGTTTCTACACGCCTCGTCATCTTCCAACCAATCAAATCATTCCAAATCAACATGCAACAACTTTCTATTTTATTTGTTGGTTCATATTTAGTAAAAAGGACAAGTGTCCTCGAATGTAATTTTCTCATTGGTCGAGGGGTAGCAAACCCTAATTAGGGTTTTATTTGTAATCTTGGCCGTTGATCCTAAATCAATCTTGGCCATTGAATTGTAATTGGGGAGCCTATAAATTGAGCTCACCCCCTCATTTGTAAAGCATGGGAGCATGTTGCAAAACATGTTGAGATAAAGCAATTGTTGTCTGATTGCCAAAGTAATAAGTAATGCATGCATTGTTTTGATGGTGATTGCTTCTCTTATTTTGGAGTTGGCATGGTTCTTATCCCTCATCGTAGTTTAGATTTCTTTTCATGTATGTTAGATGAATGCAAGATTTGATAAGTATTGATTTGTGGTGAAACTTTTGCTCATACTTTCTTTGAATGAGTGATTTTCATTCAATGCGTAAAGTTAGCCTGAGCTTATTTTGTGGATGCTTAACTTCTGTCTGGATAATTATTGTTCGATTTGATGGTAGTTATTCATGACGTGAAAATAATAAGCACATTCCCTTGAAGATTGCACCCCCTTTGTGTAGTTGTCGTTGAGCGTGGCGAAGCAAAGCGTGTTTATTCGTTTCACCAAGTCAATACCGTCTCTTGAATTCTTAGGAAGTAGATTAGAACTTCTGAACCTTTATCTCCTTTTTCAGTTTGATCCATGACCCAAACCATAGATCTTCATTGTCTAAACCTTCATTGTGAATTGAACAAACCTAGCGTAAGTCCCTTTGTGTTACCAGCATAATCACATCAAACCACAGAGCTTATCCACACTCATCTTAAACATTGGAATTACCGTATGATCTTACTTGCAATCTTAGCATACGAGGTAGTTTTTCAAGAGGGGATAGAGCGTCTTTGACACTTTATTCTAGAATGTTTGTTGTGTCATAAAACACGCATCAACAGGTGGTATTTGAAGTGATCAATACCTCCACTTATTTTCAATCTACAATGTTGGCCTTGCTATGACATGCTTCCAAGTGATACCATTGTTTTCAACTCTTCGGCTTCCACTTTTTGATGCCATTGGATACAAACTGCAAACCTTTGCATTGAAAAAATTAGAAAAGCAAATTTAGTTGCTGCAAAACTGTACCATTTAAAGAAATAAAAAATGTAGAACTTAGCTTTGAATTTTTTTTTAGAAAAGACAAATATTAGAAATGCAAAACCCCAACTACTATAGATTATTTTGAATACATGTAAAATACAAATGTACTTGTAAAATTAAATTTCTAAATGCCTGGAAAAATTTAGAAATGTAAAACTAATTAGAAAAACTTGAAAAAATAACTGAGTTTTTTTGGATAGATCTTTGAAAATCTTTGAAATCACACTTGCATAATCACCTAAATTCACCACAAGGAGATCTCAAAGGGAAATGATCATCATGTGATGAGAAATTATGGAGGACTTAAATCAGAAAAAAAGCATGTTTTAGGTATGTTTTTGGCATATTCCACATGCAATCTACATCGTAAATTCAACGTCTAGAGTACTTGTGGCAAGGCCAAGCTTGCAACTCATTGAGACTTGCTTATGAGCAAGTGGGTGAGTAACTTGGCCTAGGTTCTAGCTTGCAAGCACTCATGAGTTTTAAATGTATGCTCCTAAATATAATTAGAAGAAGTGCATTTTCAATGTGGAGAAAGTTTCTAATTAAGTTTCTTAACTTAGAAGGAAGATTAGAGTTAGAAGACTACCAAAATTATTATTGTCTTGAATTGAATTTTTATTTATTCTCACTTTTATAATGAACAAGCATACAACCTTAACACCTTTTGATCACCAAGATCTTGATGAGGGCAAGGTGAGAGTATATAGTGAAAGGGGTTAGATTGATATTACAATCAAATGCTTGTTGGTGTACATCACAACTCAATATAGCAATTGTACAAAAATATGGAAGTAATAAAAAAAACTTTTTATGGAGGAAAGCCTTCTAGATTACAACTGATAGCTAAAAGTAATTGAAACTCAATCTTGTGGCAAACTTTCTAGGACAAATTACAAATATTGAATTTAGCAAAGAGATCCAAATTAACATTAGAGATAGCATTGCTAGAATTAAAAGTGATTTTTGATGTCGTGATAGCATATCGATCTAGACTTTTAATATTGAAATCATCAAGAAATCTTCTAATATTTCTAGTAGTAAATTGCACACTGAATCTACTGAGAGTTACCCAAATTAACATTAGAGATAACAATGCCAAAATTGAAAGTGAATTTTAATGTTTTTGATTAAAAAAGCAGGGAAAGGGCCTTGATCCCATAAGTTTAAAATGACACAATATAAAATGAAGAAATAGTAGGAGGGCACATAGGCTTGAACAAACAGCTAAAGGGCACATAGACTCAACAAAATAGCAAAACTAAGGAAGCTAAATAGAGAGAAAACAAACAAACCACAACACCTAGGCTAGCGGATCAAACTTCAATCTTCGAGGAGGGCATCTAAGGACGCTTCCCAATCCTCCTTATCCTTTTGCTCTTCATTGTTCTTATCGTTCACGTTTTGCTCCCCATCGTGTAATGTCCCCTTCCCATCAGTGATCTACTCTGTTACTCATCAGCCTATTCCGGAAGCTTGTAGGCTTGTTTGAGGTAAAATTAGGGTTTCTAGTTCTGGGGTTCTGGGGTTCTTTGGCATTTCAGAGAGTTTACTATTTATAGTAAATTCTATTTTTAGCAGTATGGAGTTTGTCAGCTTTCAGAACATCATTTCCAGTTGGAGCAATTATTTGCAATTCATGTCTGACTTCTTAAGGCATTTTTATGGTGAATAAAGGCATTAAGGTTGTAATTTGCAGTTGACCCCTTGGCCTAGGAGAACAACTTTAAGTTGTGTTTAAAAGAGGGTCTTGGAAGGGTGACGCCTTCATGAGGTGATTTATTAATTATTAATAAAACATAATGCCTTGGGAAAAGTGGACGCCATTTTATTGAAGATTTATATTTTTTAAAAAAGAATAAAGTGAATTCTTGAAAAGGGACGCCTCTTGGAGAAATATTGGATTTTTGGAAATATGAAGAGTCTCCTGGTGACTCTTGGCATGCCTTCTTGTGAAGTTGAAGAGTTTTCTACTCTTCTATAAATTGAATGCTCTACTTCAGCTTTGTATCCATTCATGTTATCATACTGTTATGCTGTCGGAATGACAAATGAAATCTTGCTTCGAGGATGCTACCTCCTAGCCAATTATCCAATTTCGTGTTTGAAATACAACACCTAGTTGGAATTTGCTGCTTCTCATCCAAACTAGCAGATTGAGTTCGATTGTGAAGAATTTTTGGAGATTTATCAGTTTTGGTCTTGCTGATTCATCAACTGCTGAAGGTGATTTTGATTTAGAGCTTAATTTTCAGTTGGCTTTTGGTTCTAGGTACTTTATCATTGGATTTGTTGACCTTGGGCGACTCAACCAGCTAAGTTTCAGATTTTATTGTTGAGAGTTTGATTTTTAAAAGAAAATCGCCCCTTCAAGGAGGGCCGTACCATTTAGTTTGCATTGGGAAGTGTGCTAGGAATTAAAGTCCAAGATTTGTTGTTGTTTCTTCATCCTAGCATGGTCGCCTACCTTCCAAAAGTCCATTGCATTTAATCTCATTCGATTTGGAGGTGAAATGAGTGAGTTATGAATACTTCATTGGTTTTTACAGTTGCTGATTGACATGTTTAGTTTACTGATTTTTGTATCAGACTTTAGAAGTTCTAATTTTTGATTCATTATCAGTAGTTAGAGAGATAATTATCTATATGAGATCATCTATTACTCTTGTGCTTTGAAGCATAGTAACGAGATGCGGACGCGGCTCAGACTCGGCGAGGGCGACTCGACGCGGGACTCGGCGACTCCGGACGCGGACGCGGACGCGGACGCGGCGTAGACGCGGCAAAATGAAAAAAAGTTGAAAAACCCTAGAAATTTAGAGATTTTTAAGGATTTAAAACTTGTTTCAAGCACCCTTTATTGAATACAACACAAATAAAAGCAAATTTGATCACATGCACAAGTATACAACGATTACATAAGTATAAAGTACACAAATTGTAGTTGCGCTGCTGAAGGAAATAACATACTTAGACATATAAAATTAGTCAAATGTATACAAAACTCATGGAATATGAAATCCATGACATCAAATGTTCCATACAAATATGAAATATGAAATGACATCAAATCAAAATGTTCTATGACTCTATGCCCTATGGCATAGTGGAGCCAGCATCCTTCCTACGAAAGCGTCTAAAGGGCTTGGATGATGTTGCAGTTGCAGCCATAGTTTCTGCCTGTGTCTGACTCTCCATGCCACTCTCACCAACAGCATCTATGCCTCCTCGTGCTCTAGCCTCCTCCTCAGCCATGGCTACAACCTCGGCCTCTCTCTCTACCTGGTCCACCCAATCAAGGTCCTCATCACTAAAGACTGCATCTGTAGCCTCAGTGATCCACTCAGACTGTGGATCAACCTCCTCTAGATTGATCGAGGTTTTGTCATGGTCAAAAAGCTTCCTGTATCTGAGCCGAAGGTTGTAATGAACATATACCAAGTCGTTCATCCTCTCCACTGTTAATCTATTGCGCTTCTTGGAGTGTATGTGCTCAAACATACTCCAATTGCGCTCACAACCAGATGAACTGCATGGCTGGCTCAATATACTAATGGCAATATTTTGCAGGTTCGGTGTATCAGAACCAAACATATTCCACCAGCTATTTGAGATGAGAAAAAGAAACAAAATCAATCTCATTTCAAGTTTCAAGTTCAAGTTCAACATTTAATAATAAATTATAATATAAAAAGATTAAAATTATGCCCTTAAATATATTTTTACCTGGTAGTAATGTTGTCCTATTATCTTTGCACATTTGACGTGCAAAGAAGGCTCCTTGTGCCTTAGTGAAGGCATCTATCTCCTGCACCACCTGTGTAGTAACAGCGGGCAACGTCCGCTCTATTGTCGTGTAGAGCCCACTAAGAATTTCTCTATCTGCATGGAGATCACGATGGAATTGGAAGGCCGGATTCAGGAAACATGCAGTTGCATGGATGGGCCTATGAAGTTGGTTTTGCTATCTCCTATCAATGATATCCCAAATGGGATGATACTTCTCCTCAACTCCACCATAGACTGATCTAATGGCCTCTTTGGCCCTATCCATGCCCTCATATATGTAGCCCATTGCAGGCTTCTCCCCATCTGCAACTCATAGGAGAACTAGCAAGGGCTCAATAAACTGCAAAGTGCAAACATGTTTCACAAATAAGTGTGAATGAAAATAAACAAATAAAAGTAAGATATGATTAAAAATTAGAACATAATAAATAATTAAATTTTACCTTCACAATCTCGTCCATTGGTGTCCAAAACCCTTGCTCATCAAAAATGCAATCAGCCACAGCAATCCCTGCAGTGCTTGTAGAAAAGGATGAGGAAGACCACTCCTCACTAGTAAACATGCACCTCAAAGCTGCCCTTGACCGAATCAAGGATTGCATCGTGATAAAATTTGTTGCAAACCTGGTGATGCCAGGACGAGACAACTCCCTCAACCCCGTGTATTGCCTCATAAGGTTAAGCACCCATGTGTGGTTGTATACAAATTTGCAAACGTTTTTTGCTGCTTCCACACATGTTTTGATCCATGGGAGCTTCCCAAGATCCTCCAACATGAGGTCAATGCAATGGGCGGCACATGGAGTCCAAAATATAGTAGGGTGCCTCTCCATCAATAATCTACCAGCAGCAACATAATTTGCTGCATTGTCTGTCACCACTTGCACTACATTTTCTTCCCCCACATCAGCTATCACCTCCTCTATAGCCTCACACAGGTATGTGGCATTTTTGATTTGGGCAGAAGCATCAATGGACTTAATGAAGACGGTGTCACCTGAAAAAAAAGCAAAACCAATTATTCAATAAATTAAAAAACATAAATCAGCCATATTAAATTATGTGATTCACTAAATAAAATTCAAATTCCAATGCATTGAAGGAAGTACAATTACCTCCGGAGGAAACTAGGAAATTAAGCAACGTCCTATTTCTCCTATCAGTCCAACCATCAGTCATGATGGTGCAACCAATCATGCTCCACTGCTTGCGCTGCTCCTCTAATTGTGCTTTCACATCTGCCACCTTTTGAGTCAAAAGTGGGCCCTTTAATTCATCTTCACTAGGGGCTTTGAACCCCGCCCCACATATGGTTATCGCATCAACCATGTTTTGCCAGAAAGGTGACCTATAACATGTCATAAATAAATTGATAAGTTACATAAGTATTGTAAAATTTGAATTCGATAATGAGATAATGAGATACATCTAGATTCTAAAATTTAAATATAAATTTTAAAACAATTAAATGAAAAAGAATTACCTGGCTACATGGAAGGGAATGGTGTAGTAGTACCAAAAGTCTGCAATTGCCTTTTTTGCTGCATCATGTGCGTCCTTGTTCCAACCCATGCTCTCAAGCGACGGTTGGGAACCAGGGGTAGTGCGTGGTACAAAATATGAGTCCACCCTAGATTTACGAACTCTAGGGCCAATGCTAACACTGCCACTACCACTAGCAGTAGCAGCGCCACCAGCACTAGGAGTACGCATAGGCATTGCTGATGCAGAAACAGAAGCACTACCACAAGCACTAGCACTAGGACGGTATGGAGGCATGGAAGAAGCATCTCCAACAACACCAAGTCCCTGTCCAACTCCAACACTCAGCAACTCCTGCTTCTGTTTCTTTTTCATTTCTTTTTGCATTTCAAAAGTTTTTAATTGCACCTGCACTTCACGAACAACCTCAAGAGGTGCTACAGGGCAACCCACTGCATCATGGGCGGGTATGCGTGCAAGATGGTATTTTAATCGATTTATGCCTCCATGATATATTGTTTTGCAGTAGAAACATTTGGCGTCTCCTTTTTTCATTCCGGGAAAGATTTCAGCATGTTTCCAAGCAGGGTCTTTTCTGACTGGGGTATGAGACATTGTGAAAATAATAATATGGTATGATTTGCAAATGAATGTGGCTGCAAAAGTAGGGTTTCTAAAATTATTTAAGTTGCAAGTAGGGTTTGTAAAAAAAATATGCAAACTCAAAAGAATAGTGATTTTACAAATTACAATGAATTATTTGTTAAAAAAACACAAAAAAATCAATTAAAATCGAACTTACCTCTTAGATTTAGCTTGGAATGCAATACAAACTCCTCCCAATCACTGGTAATGAGCTCTCAATGCACCTCCTTGCTGGTATGAAGCTCCCCAAATGATATATGCCCCTGGATTTGTCTTCAACAACTTGTCGGTTGCCCTCTCTTCTCCTCCTTTTTTTCTTCACAACTCTCTCTTCTCTTCCTATTTTGCCAAATGAATGAAATGAGGGCCCTTTTAGGGCGAAATAGAAGATATAAATCAAAAAATAAATAAATAAAAAGTTGACTTTTAATTTGTTTTTGGCCTTTTTGGCCTCTACTGCCGCGGCCGCGTCCCAGAGTCGGGACTCGATGCGCCCGGCGAGTCTAGACCTGGACACGGCCGTGCCCGCGTCCACGCGCCCAGGACGCGGCGAGGGCCGCTTGACGCGGGACTCGCCACGTCCGGGGGACTCGCGGCGAGTCTCGGAGCTATGCTTTGAAGCTATTGAAATTCATATGTAATTTGCAGCTTTATTCCTTATTTGTAAAACTGTAAACAGTAGTACTGTTCCAGTCCTAATTGTTGCAATTAATTCTTCTTTCTGTTCACATTAAGTACCCCTGGATGGTCTACCGCCAGTGAGGATAATTGATTGTATCTCTCTTTGTACCCACTTTCAAAGTGGAGACTTCCCACTCTCAAGTGGATGCCCGCCGCAGTGGACGAATTAGATTGTTGTAGCTTCAATGGCTAGTTATCCACCTATTAGTTTCAATTACAATTAATCACTCCGTCATATGTTAGCACCTCGCCCTCTGTGGGATCTTGAGTGCACATTCTTGACGTTGAGTAGTTTCATTCAAGTACTGTTTTTTAGTTTCTCTGCCATATGTCAACACCTTTCCTCCATTTGGATTGAGTGTGCATTCTTGGCGTTGAGTTTCTTTTAAGCTTGGATTTGAGTTTGATGCTAACGCTAATCCAGTTGGCTAGTGCTGGTTTATGTTGTGAAAATCCTTCGAAAAATTGGTTAGCATATTTCACATCGCCATTAGCCTTTTTTTTTTTTTTCTGTTTGGTAATTTTGGAGTAGCCAGAGGCTGTCCCCATGACAATTTTGTTCATAATGCCATTAGTGAGCATTATGATTTTGGACATGGCATTTTCCAAACGAGCGATCTTGTCATTGCTGCTATTGGAAACAAGTTTCTTCTCTATCTCTTTCACCTTAGCCTGGAGGTCCTTAATGACAACATTGTCTTTTAACTTTAGTGCCTTGGGCCATGTTGGGCATAGGTCCTTTATCCTCATTTATTTCCGAGATTACCATAAACCCTGGGGAGGGAGGAGCTGGAAATTCAGTTTCCATCACCTTTGCATCCACAACCTCATTTTGCTCATTCTCCTCATCCAACTCTTCTTCCTTGTCTTCTTTTTCCTAATCCTCAATTTCTTCTTCATCCTGCATATCCTCCTTTGAATCATTCTCCGAGTCTTCCTTCTCCCAACCTTAATGTTGTGGCAGCATAGCCATCTAGAGTTACAATATTGTAATCATCAAGAGTTCTAATATTTCTAGTAGTAAACTGCACAAAAAATTACAATGAAATATTATTCAAATAAAGAACTGAAATATTGATTCATTGTAGAAATATCATGCCAAAATCTGAAATTAAAATCAAACCTCAAGTATGCAACTTCCCCCAGAAAGGTATAGCTGCCTTTATGAAGTATGATAGGCTGTATTGATATTAATTTGGTAACTATTATAGGCTGCAAATATCCTAGGCTTGGTGTGGCTGCATATTTCAAAGCCAAAACATATTAATTGTAATTTTGACATGTGTTTGACATGTAGTTGCATGAGTCACAGTTCCTATTTTTAGAAAGTTTTCTTTGAAAAGGACTTTGCAACTTGGATGTCTTAAGCTATGCGAAGTCATGTTTTCTATACATTTTGAAGATTGTTGTATCAACAAATTTCTCTTGAGAAATAAAAATACTAAAGATCTTTGCCTGTGTTTTTTCTTGGTATAATTTTACCAAGTTTTCCATGTAAATTTGTGTGTTTTCTGCTTATTGATTTTCTCTATTTAGTCTGCACTGTATATTTTCAGAACATGAATCACACCCCTTCTGATCAGTACAAAAAAAGGCTGCTTCAAGAGTTGCGGCTAGTAAATAAGGCAACTGTGACCCTTTTTAAGAAGTATGAAGGCTGTGATCAGGCATAAACAATTAGTACGGAAGCTTCAATGTGAAGTTTAATCTCTATTTTGGAATTGTTACCCTCCAATATTGAATTTGGAACTTCAAATCAACACCAATATGATATTAAAGAAAGTTGTAGCAAAAAGATTATTGAAAACATAGTGGTATGGTTGCCAGTCTCAATTAAAATCTACAAAAAATAACTCAGCTAAGCCTATAGAATAAAACGGCCAGCAAGATGATAATATTTCATGTAACAATATTCACCATAAATTAAAAACTCATACTCAAAATAAAATATCACACCAATATTTTTTCATTTTTGAATATTTTGCTCACACAAATCATTGAAAAATTGGAAATCTTCACACCAAACTAAAATATGATTATATTGGAAATCTTGCACAACCAAATAACTAAAACTGGAAGAACTCTACATTTGTTCAACACAATGATAACTCTTGGATGAAATTTATTCAAATGAATAGGAGGGTTTTTGTCCTCAAATCTTTTCCTTGCCAAAGGGTTTTCATCCTAGGGCAGGAAAGATGAACAGTATTCAATCTGAAGAGAAATGCATTTGATAATATGAATTGATAACCGTCTCCATTCCTCAACTCCTCCTTATATAGATTTTTCAAAGAAACATTTTATTATTTTCTTTTTTTTCTCTTTTCGCCTCCAAACTTGATTTTGCAAAGTGACTAGAATTGTTCTATTAAATACATTACTTTTTTGGACCTTATTCCTAGCATCACTTTTGATCCCTTTTTAAAACAACATTTGTTTAATAATAAAACATAAGTTGTATTTTTATGAATATAACTTAAAAGTTACTTTTTTGACAATTTAAGTTAAACTATTAAATTATTTTCTTAGTTCAAAAGTGGGACACGGCAATTCACCTTCCCAAATCGCTTGTCCTCAAGCAATGCCAATTCAACTTTTTAACTCCTTCAAATTGAACTGTATTGCAAATATGAGGATCCCAAACCAATCGTGGGAATTTGCAATTCCCAGTCCTCAATCTTTTGTGTGGTGCAGTTGGCTTTTGCTATGCCTCTTTGATATAATTAAGAGTTTGAAGCCCTGCACCAAGGGATGTTTCTTCAACTATGTCTCAGTGAGTGAATCGTCTAAGTTTCCCTATGATAGTTGAATCATGAACCAATTAGGATTTAGAAAAAGATTGAAAATCATCCTAGTCTTCAACATGAAAATCAATTCCCTGTTTAGACCATTCTTCATGCTGGCCCTAATTTTGTGTAATTTTCCTCTGAACCCATTATTTCTAATTCCCATCCAGTTGTGACATCCTCAAGTTGCTTTGCTCGTTGATCCACAATTCCTTGCAAAACTTTCTCAATTATGTCCAACTCTGTACTTTCAACTTCTAACTTTCCCTAAAGTTGTCCTTTGTGAAGAACAATCTCATTGTTCAGCTTCTACTGTGCTACTTTGATAGTATAATGAACTGGAATCGCCAAATGAGCGTCACAATATTTTCTTGAATACCCTAGGTAGCACTTATTTGAGTCATAGCAACTACCACTTGGTTGCCTGCAATGCCCTTAGTTTCATAAACTCCTTTGCTCAATCATATAACTCTAATGAGAAAGTCACTTGCTAAGCTATTTATCTTTGGAGATCCTCTTGCAAGCTTGCTTTTATTTTCAGCTTTGATCGCCTTAAGAACTATTGCTTTTGAAGCCTTAGTTGTTTCCACTCTAGAAATAGCTAGTTGTAAAACCTTAAATTTTTTTTTGTCATGGATTTCTTGGCTTGCCTTTTTCCTACTTGAGCTAATTCAAGCTCCTTTCTAAGTCTTTATTTTTTCAGTTGACTTCATACTTTCCTTAACCCTTGCTTTAGTCTCTTGTTCCTAGAAAAAATTGTTGCAACAACTTGCTGTTTTTTTGCCTCATGAAGTGATAAGTGGGTTGAACTAAGCTCAAAATTGAATTCATCAACCTTTTCCCTTATTTTCTCATATGCAACTAAGGCCTTTTCTGCAAATCTGATGGCAATATCCTTGTCTCTTATAAAATGCAGGTATTTTGATTTCATTATCTCTAATGACTTCTTAAATGCTTGCAAATCTGCAAAAACGAACGTATGCTCGGTCTTGGCAACACTTGCTTCAACTGTAATGTCTTTCTTCCTTTCCTCAATTTGAACTCTCTTAAAAATTAGAGTTAGCTTTTCAATGAGCCTTTTTGTACTATCCAACTCCATCAGGAATTGCACCTCTTTCTTTCTATTACAAAAAGTTGTTTCTTCGATTCATATAACTTTTTAGACCTTTGCTCAATTTTTACAAAATAGCTTCTTTTTGCTTTCTCTTGGCTGCGAACTCCAACATCTTTGCATAAAAAATTCTTTGAAGTGTCTCCATAAATGGGAAGAAAATCACTTGTAGGTGCAACATAATCTTCAAGATTTACTGAGACATCTTTTCCTTTGTGTGAGTGATCTGCATGTCTTGATAGATGAAAGTTCAATGCTACAAATTTCTCTTCAACTAATGCTTCATGGACATGTGTTGTTACAATTTCATATGCTCCATTATAGTCAACCATTCCAAAAATATTTTGAATCATTAGATTTTGACTCTCTTTCATGGAAGACTACACTAATTGTAAATTCATTGCTTCACAAGCGTCATATGTCTAGTCATTAGCTACCTTCTGCAAATTATCCTCCTTCACATTCTTGTATGATGATGAGCCTCGTTTTTGGTCTAATTTTGGGTAGAATTTATAGTCCATTTGCTGGCAGTGTCACGAACTTTAGTAGTTAAGTGTTAGTATTTGCATAATGTTTCCCTCAAACCATTGACATTGGGTTTAACTCTATCTCTATGAAGTTTTAATGACATTGGCATATTATGTGGATTATCTATATTGATTTTGTGCATGGTTGATGAATGTTCTTTAAGGTGATTATAAGATGTGCAATTATTATGCGTACTGGCATTGCTATGCAAGACACAATTTGTGGATGCTTAGTTGAGAAAAGAAACCGTTAGATGATCATGCAGGGGAATCATTCAAAGGAGTCAACTGAAGGACGGCGGCGACAGATTCCCCATGACAATTAATTGTAACCGCCTTGTATTTATGGCATTGAGCAATCGCGGGCGTTACTGCAGCGCTGAGTCCACGTTTGGGCATGCATGTCTGACTGGATTCCCTGCAGGCGTAACCGCTCTGCCACTCTTTTTCTCGCTTTCCCTAAATGGCGTCCTCTTAGTTAGTGGGAGTTGACCGCCCTGTTTAGTTGGTAGAATAAATAAGGATTTGAATCTTCTTCTTGGGGGTTCTTAGTTCTTGATTGTTGTTGGTAAATAATGTTGATGATGTATTAAGCATTTTCCACTTTTCAATACAACCATGCTGTTACTCTGTTTATACATTTTCCAATGAATGAGATGATAGTTTGAGTTTAAGCATTTGAGTTAGTATTAATTTTAGAGGATACTCATCCAAGGGGGCCCACTTGGTGAGTAATACGTTCTTTTGAGTAATTAGTTTAATTTTTTATTTCCTGTTCTGTACTTAGTTAGAAATCTAGCATTGACTGTTCCTGCAGCCACTAGAAGTTCCTGCAGCCACTAGAAGTTCATTTTGTGTTTGTTCCTGCAAACAGAGTAGTTCCCTGTTTGTTGCTTAGATCTTTTATTCCTGTTATGCATTTTAGTTCAACATAGTTGTTGGTTGATGTTTAGCATTTGCTTTATTTCTTTCAATTTACTTCTGGTATTGTGTGTTTCTTAGCTGTAGATTAGAAATGGCTACTTAAGAGTTCCTAGTGCACATATTGTGCTGGCCCATTTCAAGTTAACGTCCTTGGGTTGACAATTTAAATGCACCTTCATGATGATTAAAGTAGTTGTTCAGGTCAGATGTCCAATCTCTGAATTATGGCTGTAAAAGCTTAGTTATGAAATCATTGTAGGAGGCCGGCATTTTTGGCGCCGTTGCGGGGGATGGTGTCAAGTTAGGAAGTCCTTTGGAGTCATTGATAGTTTCTCTGCTATAGCATTTCTCTTGAGTTGTTCTTAGAATACCCCTCGCTTATATGAGTGATGATCCGCTATTCTTTTGCTCATTCTTTGTGTGAGTTAGCTAATGCTAGGTTGATACTCCATGCTTCCTTCCTAATGATCTTGATCCATTTCAACTAGTTAAGCTTCCAAATCTTCCTGGAAACAAAGAAGAAGAAGAACCATTTCCCTTTTTGCTGATGCATAGCTTGATTTGACTAAGTTCTGAAGCCTCCCCTAAAGATCAAAACCAGATTGATAACCCCTTTGCCTTGGGAATCCATCAAGAAGACATGGGTGATACCCTCTTGTTTGAGTTTGACCTACTCTGTCAGGATTATGACTATACCACTGATGCTCCTAGGCTTGAGCTATTTCCTACCACTTTAAAAGAAGTTGCACTAGGATGGTTTATGAGTCTAGGCAGAGATACCGTGGAAACTTGGGAGGACACGAAGACAAAGCTCCTTGGAAAATACAAGGAATATTGTGGGGGCAGTGATACAAAAGGAGGTGATGTCTTTAGGATGCAACAGAAGGAAGATGAGAGCTTGGAAGATTACATTTCAAGGTTTCTGTTTTGCTTGCAGAAATCTCCACACCATACACTCAATGAAGAATCACAAAAGTTGCTTTTCTTGAAAGGAATCAATGAGAATTGCACTGATGCTTTGGACCTGATGGCAGGAGGAGATATCACTCAAGTTTATTGGGAAGATATCAAGAAAATATGTCAGAACTATTCCAGAGCAGCTTCAAAGAAAGAGGGGACTTACCAATCTTCTGTGGGTAAGACATCTATTAGTGAAGTCCCAAGGATGGAGATTACTAATTTGTTGGCAGACTTCAAGCAGGAGGTTACAAACAGTCTAGCTACTCAACTGGATACACTTCAGACCAAAGACAAATATGA
The DNA here is from genome assembly GCA_007258455.2 of Sequoia sempervirens. NCBI lineage: Eukaryota > Viridiplantae > Streptophyta > Pinopsida > Cupressales > Cupressaceae > Sequoia > Sequoia sempervirens. Next base: position 556,148,389 of record VDFB02000017.1, read on the forward strand.
GGAAGCGGAGGCAACGTTGATAGAATACTGCCCTCATTGCAGACAAAAGAAGGAGAAAGACTGCAGATGCAAGATGGTAGCTAACATGGATAGCCAGATTCCACCTAAGTTCAAACCAATTCAGACTGAGGAAGACCAAGTTCACCTTGTTGCACAGAGGAAGCCCTGGGTTCCAAGACAAGGTATGCTACTAGATCCACTATCTTTTTCTGGGTCAAACCAAACAGCCAGTTGCATGCAACCATCTTCTCAATCCCTGCAGCCTGCTATAACACCTCCACCTGCTAATTCAAACTCCAATGCGTCCAAACCTACTCAACTACCAGCTCAGCCCACACCACACCCAAATAACAAACCACAACAACAGCTAGTATATTCTGCTGATCCAAATCAATTTCTTGCATATGCTGTGAGTATGAGTAACCATCCACGTTCAAGAACTATTGTACCAGCTCCTTCCACACCCATCATCATTGAGCTACCTGTGGAAGAGGAAGAGGAACCTCTGAATGATCTCATTCAACCTGCCGTACCTAAAAATCCTGAACCAGTTCCAGCCAGGAAGACTGCACAAGAACCACCATTCCCTCAGGGATTGGAAGTTGAAGACAAGGAAGATACAACTTTTGACCTCATGGATCAGCTAAAGCATATATGTGTCCAGATACCTCTATTTCAGGCCATAAAGGATGTTCCAATCTACAACAAAGCTATCCTCTATTTCAGGCCATAAAGTGAAACTAAGAACAATACTTTGCTTCGCCACACTAACGACAACTACACAAAGCAAGTGCAATCTTCTAGGATTTGTGCTTAAGGTTTCTTTACCATGAATGATACCATCAAGAGAACAATATTATTCAAAGTAAGCATTAAAGCATCCACATTATAAGCTCAGTCTAACTTTACGCATTGAACGAAAATCATCCATTCAAAGAAAGTATGAGCGAAAGTTTCACCAATCTATACTATCAATCTATCATTCATCTAACATGCATTCAAATCAAATACTACTTTAATCTATTCTAGGTGGATGAAGAATTTGTAACCATGCAACCACTTGACAATAGAAAGATTCAAAGCAAATCATGCAATATGAACTTTTATTCTCAAAGTAGCTATGAGCAACAATTTCATAAGACTCTCTCCTATACAATGAAATGAGAGAATGAGAGTTTATATAGAGTTTTGGAAATGAAATAGACGGCCCAGATTGATCCACGATCAACGACAGAGATTAAAACAAAGTAACCCTAACTAGGGTTTCCCAGAATAACAATCAGTAATTAGTGAGTAATCAGTGAGTGAAGTGGCGTGAGGAGCTATCTTTGAGGGGGCACATCCTTATCCTCCTTAGTGGCATTGTATTGGATGAATCTAGAAATTATTGTGCTGCCTTCCTCGATCGTGACAAGTGGCAGCATATTGACCTTGTATTCTAGTATGTCCAAATCATCCGCACATTCCGCAAAAGCAATTTCCCACTCTGACTCTTGTCATTGGAAGGCATGCCAGATGGACCAGAAGTCGGCTGCCTTAGTCAAATTTTTCTTAAAGATCGACCCAGTGGTGGCGAAGAAAATTTCTCGAACTCTATGCCTCAGATTTTCAAGCTGCATGTTGTTTGCTCAAACAATGTCTTTCTCAAGTGCATCTGCAACCACAAGTAGAATCTTGTTCCGAATTTCCTTCGTCCACTCAACTCTAATAGTATCTACCTTCACCTTCTCTAAGACTTCATTACGTGCAACTAGCACATAGTACCAGCTATTGAAGTCGTATGCAGCGCCTGCTGCAATAACTTTTCCATCGACTAGTTCCTGCTTCAGAACTCCTCTCAACACTTTGAGACATGGAATAATTCTATCTTGGATATCCTGAGCGTTGTCCCATGCTTCTGCCAGAGTTGCAATCCTCGAAAGCAAAGAGGAAGTTTGCCTATATGCCAACATCAGTTTCTCTACAAATATAGCCACTTCTTCACTTTTGTTGATTATCCACTCTTTGGTTTCTTTGGTTGTGGTCCTTTCTTCTTCGAAAGTCTCTTGGGAAGAGTTCATCAATGGGGGAACCGCTGAGTTGGCTTGATCAAGAGGCTTGGTTAAATGCTGAATATATTCTTTTAGGCGTTCAACTTCCTTCTGGTAGTCCTTTCTCTTTGCTACTTCCTTTTCCAACCTTGCTTTGATAGAAGCAACTGAATTATCCAAGTCTTCCACTTCCTGACCTTTTGTGGTTGGGCCCAAGTCGACAGTGGTGATGGCATATTCTTGAGGAGCAATATCCTCTCTTGACTTATCAACTGTCGGCACAACAATTTGTATTGTACGATGGCCGGCTTCATCTCTTTGGATGGTGGAAAACGTTCTAGCGGGCTTCTTTACATTAACTACTTCCAATCTGGCCAAGAAATCGGCCATATCATCTTCCTCTGGAATTTTTGTTTGTTCTTTTATCTTCAATCTCTCTTTCAACCAATCAAGGATGGTAGGTTGCTCAATGCCTTCTTCCTCCTGAATATCTTGCGTACATGGAATATCTTGAATTCCTTTGAGGGCGTGTTGTGACCTTTTTCACACATTGCCCCATTGCAAATGGGGACCCCCAGTAGTTTGCTAGTTTTTAGGGTTTTGTCTCTGCGCAATAGTTTCATGAGGTCACTTCTTTCAGAGTTTCAAATCAGTCTTTTGAGAGTCATCCGAGCCAAGTCAATAATCCATGCTTGAATTAGTGCCTAAACGTCATAGAAGTGCTCAGAAGGTCCAAGAGACGAGCCAAGTCAATAATCCATGCTTGAATCAGTGCCTAAATGTCACAGAAGTGCTAAGAAGGTCCAAGAGACGAGGATCGCCTGTGCTTTGGGCCAATTCTGACACTTCCTACTTTTTAGGGAATTTGTTTTTTTGCTTTTTTGTTTTTTCATTTTTTTTTTGGGCCAAACAGGGTTCCCTATTTTTTAGGGATTTTTCTTTCTATTTTTAGAAAGTCAACCCTGGTCAACGGGTCAACGTTTCCATCTTTAGAACCAAAAAATCAACCAAAAAAAATCAAAAAATCATTGAAAAATCAAAGTGAAAATTGAAAAAACAAATAAAAAATCAGGAAAAGCATGGAAAAATCTGGAAAAATCAGTCAAAAATCACCAAAAAAATCAACCCAAGGGCATGAAATTCATGATAAATTTGGCCTAAGTCTGGAAAATTCGCCATCAAGAGAACATGTTTAGCCATTAATAAAGTCGGCCCTATAAAGAAGGGAAGGTAAGGATGGAGAGTTCGCCATCAAGAAGAGAATGAAGATGTCGGCCCTTAATTTGAGGGACATGGCATAAAGGTGTTGAAGTCCGCCCATGCCATAGGGATAAGATGGCAAGACGCTTCCAAAGTCCGCCATGCCTTGGAGAAAAATGACAAAGACCCTTCAAAGTCCGCCCAAGCCTTGAGGAAAGATGGCAAAGACCCTTCAAAGTCCGCCCAAGCCTTAAAGAAGAATTGGCAAGACGTGTGAAGTCCGCCCTAGAAAGAAGGGAAGTATGAGTGGGAAAAGTTCACCATTAAGTGGAGAGAAATAAGGGATGTCCAAGACCAAGCAAAGTCCGCCCTTGCCTTGATAGAAAATGGCTAAGGCACAAGGAAGTCCGCCCTTGACTTGGCATGACACCTCCAAAATCCGCCATGCCTTGAGGGGGAATGGAAAGACATTTAGAAAGTCCGCCCCCACCTTGGCAAGACATCTAGAAAGTCCGCTCAGCCTAAGAGAAAAAATTGAAAATTTTGGCTAAGTATTTGATGCCTTGGAAGGAAAATCCAAAATTTGTCTAAGTATGGAGGCCTAGGAAGGGGGGAAAATGCGAATTTTGGCTAAGTATGAGTGTGAAAGGCAAATGTCAAGGAGGATAGAAAGTCCGCCATGCCTTGATGGAAGATGGAAAGAACTTGATGAAGTCCGCCTAACATAAGAAGGGAAGAAAAAATTGAAAATTCGCCTAAGTATGGGCGCCTAGGACAAAAAATTGATGAAGTTGGCTAAGTGCACAGAGGAAAATGTACATGGCAAAGAGGCAAGAAAATCCGCCCTTGGCTAAAAGGGATGAAAATTTGTCTAAGTATCATGGAATTTTGCCTAGAAAAAACATCCAAGCACATACTTTGCCTAGAGAAATTCGTCCAAGCAAGAGAAAAATTGATTTCAGCATGAGAAAATGTGCCCAGCACAATTTGAAGTCTGCCATGGCAGAAGAAAATGAAGATCTGGCGTAACATTTATTGACGAGATGGCTAAAATTTTAACTTGGCTAGACGAAAATTGAAATAAATTTAGAAAATAAACATTTAGCCAAAGAAAAAAGGAGAAAAATTAAAATAGCCATGGGTCCAAAAACGAACGGGTTGGAAATAAATTAATATTTTAATAATTTATTTCCAATACAAAATGCCTTGGACAAAATAAAAATTCGCCAGAGATGTATCAAAAGAAAATAAATTGAGCCGGACAAAGATAAAATCCATGGGCAAAATTAAATTCGCCATGAATTAAAACTTGGAAAAATTGAATTTAATTGGACATTTAATGTTTTTTTTTCAAATTTTCGAAAATTAAAGATAAACATCTAGCAAAAATCGATTTTTGAAAATCAAAGAGATTTGCTTGGATAAGCTCGCCATGGAGTCTTTTCGAAAAAAAATGGAAGCTTGCCTGTTTGAAGAAGAGAAAACAAATCGAAATCGAGAGAGAAAGAGGTAGTTGCTAAAACAAATCGAATTCTTCAGCATTATAATGAGTTTCAGCAACTCATTTTTCACAAACACAGCTGAAGAGAAGTTAATCTCTCGAAATTGTAAGACGATCGATTCTTCTGTAGGCAAGATCGATTCTCTTGGAGGAAGGAATAATTTTATGCTGAGAAAGTAATTTTTTCGAGGAAGTGAATAAATTCTTGGCTGAAAGTCGAATTTCTTTGCAAGATAGGCGCACTTTGTCACTTGATTTTTGATTAAATTCTCGAAGTTTGAATCTAATCTACAGCTAGAAGTTCTTTCCTGAGGTTTGGAGTTCAATTGGATAAATTCATCATTTCTCCTTCTGTCTTTTTCATCTTGGCTAAGTTCTGGCTAAAATTTCAATTAAATTCATTTACTTTCAGCTTGCTTTTTCGCGGAAGTTTAATTATTTAATGAGCTCAAAGTAAAATATTCGAACACAAGGCACGGAAATGAATTATTTTAAAGTCTTTGTATTAATGTTAGTATTTTTACTGTAGGTTAATGACCACGGCAGGAGAGTCATCAAAGGTGTCAATGATGTTTGCCAATAAGGGGGTACAACGAGAGTCAAAAATAAATTCAAAATGGAAAAATTTTGCAGACACTGATTTGGGACATGTAGACTTCGTGGAATTCAAGAAGAGAGTCTATGGACATGTTGGACTACCAACACCGATCACCAGGCGGATGGTGAGAAATGGAATTTTCCAAGCAGCTGGATTCCCGCCTGCAGTGGACTGTGCCGAGTTGATGGTAGAATGTGCCATCCATTACAATGCTCAGAAAAGACAAATCATTGCACCTGACGGAAGGGTCCTAGCTCACCTAGGCGAGGTAGCAATACAGGAGACATTTGGCATCCCAGCACATTCCCGTACCATCTACAAAACCAAGGAGGAAGCCAAGGGATTGTATGACAACAAATTTGAGTTATGCGCCACAAATGTTAATAAGGCATGGCTGAAGAAGCCTAGACCATCCATGAAGAAGATGCCTAAGAAGCCACGCCAAACAGATTTTAAAGAAGATTATGGGGATATCATTTTGATGCTGAACAGAATAGCTGGCAACCCACAAGGCGTGTACTTCGAGACATGAATGTATTATTTTATAGACGAAGTCACTTCCGGCGTGAAGATGTTCAACTGGTCTCGAATGATAAGCGACAATCTTCACGAGCAGCTGACCAATTTGGAAAAGACCATGTCTTTTCACATGAGCTCGTACATTGTCTATTTATTGGCCAAGACATAAATACTCAGGACTAGTTTGCAAAGACAGAGTTGGCAATGGAGAAAATGAACTCAAGCCTTATGATTGCTACCCGCAACTTCAACTAAGGGAGAAATCTCATTTCAAGCGGGTGCACGATGCTTTCTTAATGTATATCACAAGAACACTTCAGGGAGGAATGCATCAAAGGTTGAGTCACGAGGCAAAAAGTTTGGTCAGTAGGTATGGATCCTGGTTTATCCAGTTTCCAAAATTTACATATGTCAGGATCCAAGGATTCACTGGAAATCCTTACAAGTTGCCTATCTATCCAACAAATCGGATGATTTTGCTTGAAGTCCTGAGGCAGCTGGAAGAATACCAGAGCATCCAGAGGCCGAGTAAGAAGGCGGCTGTTACGTTCCCATTCTTTATTGGGAATATGTTAGAGTCCTGTCCGTTATCGCAAGCAGCTGAGGGCGCTAGGCTGGAAATCCAGTGGTACCCGTTCACAGCCTATAAGTCTAGGGCCAATTTTGACCCACATCATCATATTCAGACAATGGATGGGAGAAGATACAGACACAGGGTGGAATTGGAGGACTTCTGGGCAAACGCTGCTGATGAGTATGAAGTCAGGAGAAGATTGTGGTCTAGAGTGCTAGTGGACTTTATGAGGGCAACCGAACTTTGTCGGGTGCTCGATTAGTTACAGGACGATGGAAATTATGTCCAGCCATGCTTCGAGGAGAGTGGTCGGAGCCTAAGCACTCAAATTTGGCAACATTGATGAGACCAGTGATTATTACTCTCAGTGGTGGGTCGACCATCAAGTCCAGGAGTTGAGGCAGAAGAGAATAATGCTCACGTATGATTTAATGAGCGAGACGGAGTCATACTCCTCCAATGCTGGCGCATCCCATCATGATGATTTGGTTGAGATTGGCGAGAAGAGGAAAGAAGTAGTTGCAAGCATAGAACCTGCTCCAAAACGACAGAGGATAAAATCATCTCGCTCCGCGGCGTCTCTGAATATTGATGAGCTGGTGGCCACCGCAAACGAATCCTTGGCTGAAATGATGAGACCTTCTGCAGTTCAGGAAGAGAACAATGAGCCGATCCAGTTGGATAACGATGAGCCCTCATCACCTACGGGCACAGAAATACTGGGTTCGGATAATGAAGTGGAAGTCCAAAATGATGACTTCGAAGAGGGAATGATTTTCGCTCTCAGAGGAGTCTTGGATATTCCAAATGAAGGGAATGTTCAGGAGGAAGATGGTATCGAGCAGCCTACCATTCCGGATTGGCTGATAGAGAGGATGAAGATTCAAGCACCGGTAGAGGTCCAAGAAGAAGATGATACTGCGGATTTCTTGGCAAGGTTGGAACAGGTTGCTACTAAGAAACCTGCCAAGAAATTTTCCACCATTCAGAGGGACAAAGCCAGCGGCCGTTCCATACATATCACAGTACCAACAGTCGATAAAGCATAGGATAAGATCACTCCCTAGGAGTACGCCATAACCACTATAGATCTTGGCCCAACAACAAAAGGCCAGGAAGTGGAAGAACTGGATAATTCCGTCTCAACTGTCAAGGCGAGATTGGAAAAAGAAGTGGTAAAAAAGAAGCAATACAAAAAGGAAGTCGAATGCCTGAAGGAGTATATACGGCATCTGACCTAGCCACTCAATCAAGGTGATGCAGTAGCTCCTCTTCTCAATTCCTCGCAGGAGATGGCCAAGGAGGCCCAGGAATGGATGTTAAGCGAGGGCACGGAAGCAGCCTCGTTCATGGAGAAATTGGCGCTTGCCTACAGACAAACTTCTTTTCTTTCCAGATTGGTTGACATGGCAGAAACTTGGGACAATCTCCCAGATATTTAGGAGGGGCTCATTCCATGCCTCAAGGTCCTGAAGGGCGTTCCAAGGGAAGAATTGGTCAAAGGAAAGCTGATTGCTGCAGGAGCAGCTTATGATTTTCACCATTGGTTTTGGGCAGTGACTATATGAGGCAAAGTTCTAGAGAAGGCAAAGGCGGATGGGCTCAGAGTTGAGGAGCAAGTTAAAGAAATCGTGAGAAGATTTATATGATAGTTGCAGCTGTGTTTGACCGAGAGATTGTCCAGGAAAACGACATGCTGCTAGAGAGGTTGAAGCATAAGGTTCAGGAAATTTTCTTCTCTGCTACTGGACCAATTTTGAGATAGGATTTCGCAAAAGTGGCAAATCTCTTGTCCATTCGGGATGATTTTGTGAGACAGGAGGCGGATTGGGAGAGCACTTTCGCCAAATGTGCTGAGGATTTGGACGGGCTTGAATTCAAGATAAGCATGCTGCCGCTAGTCACAATGGAGGAAGTTGTCATAGTCATGTCCAGATTCATCGAGCACAATGCTGCCCAAGAAGATAGGGACGCCTTCCCTTGAAGATAGCTCTAGCTGCCACTTCACTGCTTGTTACTACTTGTTTATTGGTTGTCAACTGATGTTATTTTGGGCAACCCTAATTAGGGTTGGGTTGTATTAATCTTGGCCGTTGATGTTGTTTTAATCTAGGCCTTTCATTTGATTTTGAAAACTCTATTTAAATTGGTGATCTCTCACTTTCATTTGTGTGGAGACAATGTATGAAATTGTTGCATTGAGACTCTTTCCGATAATAAAAGCTCTTATGCATGATTTGCTTTGAATCACTTTTATTGTCAAGTAGTAAGCAAGGTTGCATAACTTCTTCTACCATAGATTAGAGTTAGAATTAAATTAAGTAGAATTTGCTTTGAATATTGGTTAAGTGAATGCGAGATTGATCATATAGATTAAAATGGTGAAATATTGCTCATACTTTCTTCGAATGGATGATTTGCATTTGATGCGTAAAGTTAGCCTAAGCTTGTAATTGTGGATGCTTAACTTCGGTCTCATTCGAGGCTTGAAAATTATAATCACACCCCTTGAAGATTGCACCCACTTTTCGTAGTTGTCCCAGGGAGGTGAAACAAAGCGTGGTTATTCCTTTCACCTGATCTTTACTGTCTCTTAAATTCCTAGGCGTAGGATAAATCCTCTAAACCCTTATCTTTTTGCACCTTTTTTGAGATCCAAATTGAAAGTCCTAACCGAAGGAGCCTTTAATGATAAATCCGCCTAAGTCCCAAACTTGTGAAGAATTCTTTAATGTAAGTCCCTTTGTGTATTACCAGCAAATCACAACGCCCATTGAGCTTATCCACACGTCAAGACCTAACAAAAGAAACCTTGGAATCGCCATATCATCTTCTCACAATCTTAGCATATGCAGTGGTTTTTCAAGAGAGGATAGAGTGTCTTTGGACATTTTATTTTGTGTGTTCGGTGGATGATAAAACGTACACCAACAGGGCGGAAATCATTCCTTCTTGGAATTCACTGTCCAGAGTATCAATTTCATTCTCATACTCTAGTATCTCGGTGCCTGTGGGAAATGGTGGTTCATCATCCTCCGACTGGATAGGAATGGGAGAAGGAATCTCTGTCTCCCAATGACTCATCAATATCTAATATATCGTTCATGTTCGCGGACACGGAAGAATGAAGAGGCTCTGATCTTTGCTTCTTCCGAGTAGGTTCTTCATCCACAATTTTTTTTCCTTTTGCCTCCTTCCTTTTCTTGGGATTGGTGCTCTTGATCAGCTCATCACCTTGGGATGCACCAGCGTTTGAAGAATAGGATTCTGCTTCACCCATTAGATTGCAAGTCAGATTCACATTTTTCCACCGCAGCTCCTAGATCTATTGATCTGTCCACCATTGTGAATACTTGATGACTGGCCTCATGAAGGTGGTCAAGTCTGCAAGTTCCGGTTCTGACCATCTTACGGGAAGAAGAGGCCGACTCTCATCAAAACCTGGCTGAATATATTTGCCATCATCTTCAAGTTGATTTGGTACACGGAAGAGCTTGGTTGTCCTGATTAAGCTAATCGGCAATCTGGACCATAGTCTTTTCCAGACGTCATACTCATCTACAGTGTTTGCCCAGTAGTCCTCTAGGTCTACCTTGTGTTTGTATTTTATTCCATTCATGGCCCCAATGTGATGGTGAGGGTCAAAATCAGCTCTGGACATGTATGACGTGAACGGATACTGTTGCATCTCTAACCTAGCACTTTCAATTGCTTGTGCCGATGGGCAAGATTCTTCCATATTTCCAATAAAGAATGGAAAAGTGATGGCCGCCTTGCTTTTTACTCTCTAGAAGTTTTGATATGTTTCTAGCTGCCTAAGAACCTCCAACAAGATCATTCTATTGGTGGGATACATTGGGAGCCTGAAAGGACATCCTATGAATCCTTGAATTCTGATGTAGGTGAATCTTGGAAACTAGATGTACCAGGATCCATACTTGCTAATAAGGCTTTAGCCTCATGGGTTAGCCTTTGATGCATTCCTCCTTCCAATATCCTTGTACATTAGGAATGCATCGTGTGCTCTTCTGAAATGGGATTTCTCAGATAGCTGCAACTGGGGGTAGCAATCATATGACTTGAACTCGTTCTCTCCATTGCCTACCACACCTCGGCAGATCAATCTTGAATATCTATAGGTCCTTGCCAGTAGATAGATAACATAAGAACTCGTATGGAAAGATTTAGTCCTCTCCAAATTCATCAACTGCTCATGGATGTTGTCATTGATCATCCTCGACCAGTTGAACATTCTGACGCCTGAGGTGATCTCGTCAATGAAAAAGTACATCCATGTCTTGAATGGTGCACCTTGAGGGCTGCCCATTATCCTGTTCAATAGCAAAATCATATCACCATAGTCTTCCTTGAAGTTTGTCCGAAGTAATTTCTTTGGCATCTTCTTTATATAAGGCCTTGGCTTCTCCAACCATGTCTTGTTAATGTTGGTTACACACTGATCCATCCGGTCTTCAAAAAGTCTCCTTGCATCTTCCCAAGTCTTATATGAAGTTCAGTTGTAGTTGGGAATGTCGAATGCTTCTTGGATAGCCAACTCTCTGAGATGTGCCAAAATTTATCCATCAGGCGCAATGATTTGTCTCTCTTGTGGGTTGTAGTGTTTGGCACACTCCACTATCAGCTCAACACATTCCACAGCCGAAGGAAATCCAGCTACTTGAATGATACCATTCTGCATCATTCTCTGAGCAATAGCTGTCGGCAAGAGTCTATCTTGTTCGTACATTCTTTTCTTGAATTCCTGGAAGTCAACATGTCCGAGATTTGTGTTCGTGACGTTCTTCCACTTGGAGTTAATTTTCGATTCTAGTTGTAATCCTTTGCTTGCGAACTTCATCTGAGCCTTTCTCGAAGGTTCTCCACGAGTGGTCATCAACCTGTGAGAAAAAGAAAATATATTAATTTTAAAACTTTAATTTTGATTATCTTTGAACCTTCTTCTCAAAACTTTTAACTTTCAGCCTGTTGAATGTTAGATTCTACGAAAAATCAAGCTGAAAATAAAAACACTTAGTAAATCTTTCGAGAATGAATAAAGACAGAAGTAGAATAAAGAATTCCATCAAATTTTGATTCTAAATTCTGGAATTATACTCTTGGATGGTAATTCTGCTTCAAACTTTGAGAATTTTGTCTTTGTCATTGAAAAAGCAAGCTAGCCCTTTGAAAATTTCATTCTCCAATTCAGATTTTCACTTCTTTCTCTGTTCTTCGCCTTGAAAAATCACTTAATCTCTAATATTCTCCCCTCAAAAATTCTATCTCTTGTAATTTTGAGAAAGCTTAATTCTCTTCTCAATCGAACTTGGGAAGAATGAGTTGAAAATGACTTGTTGAAACCCCTTATAAGGTTGAGAAGTTCGATTTATTTTGTTAACTTTATCTTTTTCTATTGAGTTCATCTAACTTGGTCCTGTTCTCTCTCGTTCGCCAAGGCAAGTTTCTAATTTCCTCAAATCTTCATGATTCTCCTTTTGGAGTTTGAAATCTTCTAAGTGTTGAGATATGTGTTGGAAAATAATAAAAAAAATTATATGTAGATTTTTTATTTTCCAACCTTTTAAAATCATTTAATTATGGCGAATTTTAATTTACCCATGGCTAATTATTTATTTTTTATGTCATTTTTATTTTTCTCCTTTAGCCAGGGCGAACTCTAAGCTTGTTGTGCCATGTTTCATCTTGAGGGCGGACTTTAGAGTGTCTTGGACGTTGCTTTTTAAGCTTGGGCGGACTTTGTTCTCCTTTGGACATGTTTCTTCTAGACAAGTCGGACTTCACATGTGTCTTTCCAAGGTTGGAGCGGACTTTGAGGCTTGCTTGACATTCTCCTCAAGGGCGGACTTCAAGGTGAGTTTTCCATGCTAGGTCGGACTTAATGAATTTCTTTCCATATTCTAGGTGGACGTTAGAGTCTTCTTGCCAAGAGGTGGGCGGACTTCCTTGGTGCCTTTCCATTCCTCATTCTCCTTATGGTGGACTTTGAGAATGTTTTTCCATGTGCATTCCAAGGTAGGGTGGATTTTCTTAACTTCACTCCATTGTAACCCTTCTTCTGGATCATCTCGCCATATGATTTTCTCTTGATTTTTCATGATCTTCACTTGCTTTTCTTGATTTTTCTTTGCTTTTTATTTTCCTTTTGCTTGATTTTTCTTCTAGAGACCTAAATTTTTTATTCTAAAGATGGAAATGCTAACACCATGACCTATGAGACCCAAACCCTAGGCTGACTTTCTAAAAATAGAAAAAAACAAAAAGCAAAAAAACAAAGTCCCTAAAAAATAGGAAGTGTCAAAATTGACTCAAAGCACAGGCAATCGTCGTCTTCCGGACCTTTTGAGCGCTTCCATGACGTCTAAGCATAGTTTAGGGCTTGAATTCTCTACTTGGCTTGGGTGATAACTCCAAACTCTAACTTGAAACTCTTAGAGCAAAAGAACTTATGAAATAGCAACCCGAAGCTAAACCCTAAAAGTGAACTGCTGAGGGTCCCCATTTGCAATGGGGCAATGTGTGAATAGTTCACAACAAGTTTCACAAACCAAAGCTCTTCCCTCAAAACACACCCTTTTGACTAGGGTGAGCCCGTATGACTCTCCAAAACTAGGGATACTCAAGGATTTTAGACCTTAAACCAAGTTACAACAACAATAAACAAAAACTCACAACATAATGATCTCTAAAAGAACCCTAGAGAGTTATATAATAACTCCCAAAGAGATGAATTAATCTCAGCCTTTGAATCACCACCTCTTAATCCAAAGCTCCACATTAAAAACCTAAAAAATTATCCAATAAGCTCCTTAAAACCCTATGCCCCCTTTTGCCTTTTGTCACATGCTTTTTAAAAGTCACTTAAAGTACATAAAAAGGGGACAACTTAAGCCTTTTGGCTAGGAGTCACTTAAGTTGCCTAAAAAGACATGCCATCAACTTAAAATAACTTAAGTTCACTTAAGTTGCATAAAAAGACATGCACACAACTTAAGAATAGAATTGAGAACAAGCCAAAGACTCCAAAACTTACCCAATGATGCTCTAAGTCCTCTTCCTCTTGGTTAATCCAAGGAAAGGGCAGCCAATATGTTGTTAATCCTCATGGTTTGAGTTGGGGATATTACAATCACGAAAGGAAAAATGCATTTACAGGTCTAACATATAAGGGATTCAAAATGGTGATCAATTCAGATATTGCTTTTGTTGGTTTCATTCAATTCACGTTATTTATGATGAGCACACGATTATACTGGAGGGTGAATCGGTATAATACAATCTTTTTCTTTTTCAAACTAATAACCACAATAATATCAATTGCTCAATAACATTCATATAAGATCTAACAATTATGCAGCACACATAGAACACATGATTTATGTGGAAACCCTTGCGGGAGAAAATTATGGCAAAATATTGCTTGATATTAAAATCTCTTACAATATTTGTAGGCACCAACCTATAGGAGACACCAATCCCCTCTTATACAATTTGTGAGCACCGATCCTCTGGAGACACCAATCCCCACTTGTAGAATTTGTAGGCACCAACCCATTGGAGACACCAATCCCCACAATTGAGCACCAATGCAGTAAGAGACACCAATCTCTTTGATATGAAGCAGCAACCTCGTCAATATGGGGCACCAACCTCTCCAATATGAGGCACCAACCTCTTCAATAGAATCTTGCCTTCTTGAGAATAAATCCTCTTTACAAATAGCCTTAAATGATCTTCTTTTATTTTCTTCTCAAAATCTTCACACACAAATCTGAATATATTCTCTTTCTTATATATTCATACACAAATCTACATATATTCTCTTTCTTAAATCTTCATGCGTAAATCTGCATATATTCTTCTACTTAAATCTTCTTGTTCTTGAATGATATATTTTTGTGTCTCACATTTTTCTTCTTCACAAATCTGCTTGTATGATATTACATTTATTCCACTCCTCACACATTTCTTATTCCCTTTTACATCTTCATACTTTTATGAAGAAATACATCCTGTCAAAGATAATGAGCCTTCAAATAGTCATGACTCCTCTTAAATAATAATTGTTGCCTTTTCAAACATATCCACAATAATATATATTTTTATCCTCCACACATTTATCTCTTGACTAATAGATCTTCCTTTCTATTCCACACACATCTCTCTCTTACTTTCCATAAACTATATTTATATCTTTACTTCTTAATGAAGAGTTGCATTTGCATCTCTTTGAAAAGAGATAACTCTTTAAAAGGATATGTATTTTTGTTAAGACTAATTGCTGCCTTTTAATACTTTTTCTTTCTCCTTTTTATTATTCCTCACTCAGTCTTGAATGATAAAATTTTCCCTCTCATAACATCTCATGGAATGACTTCTCTTATATATCTTGTCTCGTCATGAGACACAACCCTTCACCATACCCTTGTGACTTTTGGTTAAAACTAATCTTTATTTAATTAATTAATTTCTTTATCATGTAAGAAAAACTTCATAATATATCTTCTATTTATTCCCTTATTGATGTTTGATTCAATCCATTATTGATATATCTTTTGTTGCTCCACTCACACACTTCATCTTTTATCCACTCTTCTCAATCTGATTTTACTTGGTCTTTAAACATCGATTAGTGGCCTTCTTGATCATACGATTTCTTCTATTGACAAAGTGCTTTTCTCACCTTTGACATCAACGACAATATTCTAACAATCTCTCATACTCTTGACATCAATGACAATCAATTCCAACAATTTACTTTTAGACAAGTATGACTATCTAATAGAATCAGGCAAACCATTTGTTTGCCTCCAATTTAACCACCTTTGGGATTTAATCTTCAAACACTTCAGTCACATTTTGTGTATTTGCATAATATGTAGCATAGCCAAAGCACATGGTAAAATCAACCAACATCATATAATTGAATTCACATTTCCATAAGAATATTTCAATTACAGCATCATCATAATAATACAAAGTTACAAACAGTACACGATTAAATATGATTTAATCATTTATCAAAGCAATACTGCAAAACTACAGAATTAACTCAATTGACATTTCATTTACAAAATTAAAATTGTGAAGTTGAACACACCAATTAGGTTTAATCATAAAATAATACATATATCTCAAGTCAAAATACTTCGAATATTCAAACATATATACAAAACAAGTACGAATAACATAGGTTGAAACCAATAGAAAGAAGGCATTGCACAAAGAAGGCACAAATGCTTAAGGACCCTAGAGTTTGGGTGCAAAGAGATAAAAAAGAAGGAATTATATACACTTATACTATACTTAAAAACTATGGAATGAGTGAACGTAAGCATGCAGCTACACCAATGAATCTTGGAAGCAAGCTAACAAAAGCTAGATGCCCAAACAATACATGAAGGGATGAGAAAGGTCCAGTGCCCGACTTCCATTGGAAGGCTTGATCTGATATTGTTCATGACGTGAATTGTGGGCTGCAAGGAAGGAGGGAAAAGGAGGAGAGATTCCATCCAATCTTTTCTTTTTCTGATTCTCTTTTGCTTCTGTAATCCATGTCTTGCAAGATATTTATAACTTGAAGATTTTTCTTTATACGGTTAGAAGTGATTCTTTTGATTGAACTGGATTCATGCATGATATCAAGTTTACTTATGCATGAGGAATATCTCATAGTGTTAGGGTGATGGCTGTTACAGTATAATAGTTTCAGTTTCAATTTTATTATGGAGTAAGAGTTAAAAAGATCTTGTCTTTACAGGTTGCTGGATGTCAATGCTTCATTTACTGGGAGGGGAAAGCCTGTATTATTTATGGTATTTGAGTATGCAAATTCTGATCTCAGACAATACATAGATACATGCCGCCGAAGTGGGACCAAATTGACTCCAAAATCTATTCAGGTTTGTTTTCAAGTGGAAAGACAAATCTCCTTGGCTCTGATCCTTTTATACTTGTGGTTTTCTCTTTAACATTTTTGAGTTAAATCCAGAGCTTCATGTATCAACTCTGTAAGGGCATCACTTACTGTCACAGCCATGGGGTGCTACACAGGTTCCTTCCCTTAACTGAATTCTGAGTTAAATTTCTTCTTGTTCAATGTAGCATGCTGACTTTATGAATGTTTGCCAGGGATTTGAAGCCGCAAAATATATTGGTAGATCAAAGAGTGGGGCTGCTTAAAATTGCAGATCTTGGACTGGGAAGATCTGTCACTATACCTATTAAGAACTACACCCAAGAGGTATGCCTTACTTTGGAATCCTGTCATAATCTCGATATTATATTTTGACATTATGTGTTGCAAAGCACAGATATACATTTGGTGCATGCTCATTTTGTAACCTGGGCCGGTGCCTACTTGCAGGTTGTTACTTTATGGTATCGAGCCCCTGAAGTGCTGTTGGGTACCAAATACTATTCTACAGCAATAGATGTGTGGTCTCTTGGCTGCATCTTTGGTATATCCTGAAACCAAATGATTTTTTTTCAATTTTTTTTTAAGTAGAATCTGATAATATGCAAATGAATGGTCGACTGTTCCTTGTATCAGCTGAATTATGTAATATGAAAGTACTTTTTAATGGAGATTCTCAGATACAACAGCTTCTAAAGATCTTCAGGTGAGAGGTGAATGGAATTTTACCTAATGGTATACACAGGTTTATAGTATTCATGTAGCAATCTTAGCTGATGCTTGTGAAGGAAATATTAGTAACCAATTATCAGTGCCTTCATATCGGTGATGGACATGCAATGAATGATTTGATGTTCTTATAAAATTAATAAGTATTTTCTTGTGTGTTGTGCACTCGAATGCATCTAGGTTGATAGGAACTCCTAATGAACAACTATGGCCTGGAGTGACCCGGCTTAATCACTGGCATGAATTTCCTCAATGGAGGCCTCAAGATTTTTCCAAAATTGTTTCTAATTTGGACTCAGATGGATTAGACCTTATTTGTGTGAGTGAACCTTTGATCTCCATTTGGTTTAATTCCTATTTTTGGTTAGAAATACTGTATAGTTCAAAATTCAGAGGATCTGCCCCTCTGTATGGCATTTGGCTACAATGTCTTTTCAGTTAGATTCTAAAATTTTTTTGGATACACTAATTTCCCATGATATGAGGAATATAATTGAAGATGATTGTATATATGCAGAGGATGTTGCAGCATAATCCTGCGAGGAGAATCTCAGCAAAAGCAGCACTAGATCATCCATATTTTGACAGTTTGGATAAGTCACAATTTTGATGTAGTTTCAGATGCATGAAGTTCGATTACTTATTGCAAGTAAGCTTGCATTAACATACGCAATCATGTGCGCACAAAAGCCCTATATAGAAATTATAAAATAGTGTAAAACTCAAGCTTTGGAAATATACTTGTGTGGAAAAAAACTTTGAAGATCCATCTAAAGCTACAGCTACAATGTCTGTTACATCTATTACAATGGCCCGGTTACCCAGGTGAAATGCCTGGTGTCTAAGTGATTAACAGCCATGCCTCTACCCTACATAATCAATTAGTTGCAAACTGATTGGCCTGGGGTGATAGATTTTCAAAATGGTTTGATAACATTCTTGTTTTAAGAGCTAAGCTGCGGCATTATAGAAAATTCAAGGGACAAAAAGATTGGTTGAAGATTGTTTATTCCTGCTAAAGTGTCAATCTTTGAAGTTCCATTACATGTTTATATAATCATAGTATGCATAAGGTCGATAGCACTGGTTGCAAGCATGATGGCTTAAATTAAACTAATGTTTCCATTTGAAATACCTAAAGCTACAAAAAATATATGAGGAAATTATAATAAGAAAAATGCAAAAATTTTAAGGTAATATAAAGCAAATATGGGATTTTATAAAAAATGTATAGATGGAAACAACTTTCCAATTACTTCGCTTCCCTCATTTAGAAGCTATTCTAAATGAAAACTATGATATTAGAATGCAATATTAAGATTAACAAAAACTTGTAGTATCTAATAAGACCTTTCCTACACATTTGTAGAAGAGTGACAAAATAATAAATTAATGATTCAAACTAAAATTATACCTTGCATTAACTTCTATTAATATTTAATTAGTTTGATATGAAGGTTTTGTCATGTCCCATTTTTTTCAATCTATGTTGTCCAAAATGCCCATTTTCTATCTCCAATATTCCCTTTGATCCAAATTGAAGTAAGAGTTCTTACCTTTCACCCCCCATGTATTCGCTTAAGACTCCGAAAATTTCAAGTATGAAGGCGTGGTCAATTGTCTAAGTCAGTATAAGTTGTTGGAATTGTATGGTTTCCCTTCCCAACCTGCCTTTCCTCCTAACTTTCCTTTCCCCTTTTGCCCATCGAAGTGTCGAACCTATCCATCTAAAGCATACCCCATGTGCATCCCCCACTTTCATTCCTCTCTCTAGTCGAGCTATCAGAGTTGTTCTTCTCGACATGTCTTTTTCTCCATTTCCATTTATGTATTGGATTTCTCGTCTTGTCATACCACTTGTTCATTTGCTGCCTTCATTGGACCTGCTCTCACTCACATGCCTCCCTTCGAAACCCTGATCCCCAACTTGTGGTACGAGTTATGGAGTACTCCAAAATTGCAAACTCCAACACTCTTACCTATTTTGCATTGTACACTTCACCTACCATCTTGCATGACAAGACAACCATTAATGTGCAAGGTGATACATCTTCTAAAAGGGTCTCCAAGCACAAAAGTATCATTTAATAGTGATGTGGCTCTAGACGTACAACCAAATGTGCAAATGAAAATGACAATAAGGGTTTCCATTAATGAGGTTATTAGGATTTTAAACTCTAAGCAACCCTTATCATTATTGTCGAGAATAGTTGTAATTTGTAGGGGACATTCTTCTATACCTCCAAAGTCCATTCTTGTGGTTGTGCATCTTTCATGTGTTTTTGGCTACTATAGTAGCATTTGTTTGTATTTATGAGTCGTTAGTGCAAGAAAAGATTTGGCATTGTTCTTTTAGCCATTTGCTACATTTGTATATTTGGGTCACTATTATTCATATGTGTTAAGGGGGGAAAGGAGATCCTAGATATAACTAGTAGATTAATTTGGATCAATCCTTCCTTGACTCAACATTAGAACACGAACCAACAAGGGTGTTAGGATTGGCTAACAATCTGAAAGGAGAGACAATTTGCCTTGGGTTTAGTTCCTTTGTTGCAAAGAAAATAGACTGATTGAATGTGATTTAATTGACCTACTAATTATGAAGACCTAATATGAAAACATGAATTATTTGCACAAGCAAAAACAAAAATTGACGAAACAATGGAAAATTTGAGAAGGGCAAACAAAGGTGCACCTATGACAACAAGGAGGACTTAAAATAGGTAGACAAGGGCGAGGGCGCCCCAATTCAAGAATGAAGATTTTTGAGCACTTGAATTGTGATCAAGAAGTTGCAAGTTTGCATTGTATTTTCATGTCTTGAAATTTGTCATCTTCGTATCTGAACCTACAAAACACATCAAAAAGAAGAAAAGGGGTGGTTATATATGAGTTTGCCTTGGTCAAACCCTCGTTTTTGGTATTTCTACATTTATGAATAGTCAATTTGTTGATAAATAAAAGTGTGCTCTAAACCTTAAGTGTGTCTAAAGCTATAATAAGCTATGATATGCAAAATAAATGATAAAAACCCTACTCAAGGGTGTTAGAGAGGATTCCTAAATGACATAATCATGAAATGTAAGATCTAACCCAAGGGAAAGTCAAATACTCAAAGGGAAAATCAATATGCTCATAGCTTAGGGCAACAAGGTGATCAAAGTTTGACGATGAGAACTTGCTAAAAATCAAGTCATTAGGTGCTTGAAAGAAGGCAAAGCTATTCACAAACCCTAGATTCCAACTTGTCCTTCCATTGACATCAAACTCCAATCATTGTGATAAACTTGATAAATCTGAAAATTGCTTGTAAATATGTAGGCTTAGGAGTTAAGTTAGTCCTAGTTGTCATGTCTAGAAGTTTGTTATAATGGGGCCATGTCTCATTATTTACTTTTAGTTATCTAGGCATTTAATTTATTGCATTGAGCATTTAATGTTTGTAGCTAAGAAGCTATCCTACTTCATCTAACCTTGCCTATATATATAAGGTGCTTGTACATTTATAACATATTCTAGATCATCATATCAATCAATAGATCATAGTTTGATCAATTATCTATCTTCATGCTCATGCTACAACACTTTCTTGCGAATGGTGTCTTTCATGGTTTGATCCTTTGAAGAGTGTGTAGCTTCAGTTGGGTTCATTGTTCATCAGTATTTCCAACATGGTATTAGAGCATAGGCCTTGCAAAGTCCATCTCGAATTGGAGAGTTGAGCTGAGGTGATTTTTATTGTAGGTTCAAGGGTTTTCAATACGAACTAGTTGTTGTTATCTGGGAGGTAGTTGGTTTTTGAAGCATAGTGGGTCAAATTTGACCCTACCATTACGTTCAAGAGGTCCAAAACCCCTTAAAATGCCTATCAAATCGTCAAAATTCAACACTTTGACCCAGAGGCATCAAAGGTTTTTTCTTGCATAGCTGACGAATATCCATACTATACGGATTGTATAGTCTATGAGGGAAAAAAAATTTCCCTGTTGGTAAAAAAATTGAGGTTATTATATTTTGTAGGTTGAATAATATTTATCAAGCAATTTTATTATAGGTTGGGTGAAATATTTTTTGAAAAAAGGGTGGAAATTATTTTTTGGTGGATTTAAAAATTATTAAAGTTTTGCGGCAGAATCTTTGTCTATGGTGACAAATATTATTGGTGGACGACCTTGTACGCATTTAGTACCTATCACATCAATAATAACCGTCGTATTCAGAGTTCTAGTCAGCTTTTATTTCTTGTAGGACCCATATTTATCTTGTAGGGTGCACTTAATACTCCTTCCCACTGGTTGTTATTTACTATGCCGTCATCAAAGACTTCATCATGTTGGTTCCTTAGAGGTTTCCCACCCACGGTCATTTGAATAACGTTGATTGCTTAATTATCAACGACATGCCAAGTGCAAGTAGCACCGCCGCCCATTGGGCGATGCTTTTTTTGTGCTAACAACCACCAGGGTCATGTGGAAAACCTAGAGCTTAGTGCCCCAGGGGACAAATTTTTGCCCCAATTTACCCTGTAGAGTGCCTAATATAGGCTTTTTTTTCATTTTTCCATAACTTTTCACCAAAGTGTCGAAATTTCACAAACAAGATATCGATTGAAAGCTAGTTATGTGTACTTTGCAATGGTGTAGACCATTTTTCCAAATTTGTTGCATGTACAAATTATTGCCAACTGAAGTCAGTTCTTCCTTTGGATTCTCGAGCTATAGCATCTTTTCACCAATTTGTTAGATTTTGGAGATTCCAACAACATTGAGAAGGTGACAAGCAACTATATCATTTTGTCCATGCACTTTTTTCAAATTCAACCCCAAGTACAATCCATTGAGTTTTTGCAATTTGTGGCATTTGCTTGATTACTTGGACATGTTGCTATTTGGAGAAGGTATTTGATTTGGGAGGCTTCATTTTCAGTTGTACATCATATTTTGAGAGTTTCATATCAGTTTCTATCAGATATTTTGCCTTCTACTTGATTTGTGTTTGTGGCTCTAATGGCAGAATCAGGATTAGGTTCTTACTCCTCATAATTATCACACATGGAAGGTGAGGATGCAAAGATTGCTTTGGTCTAGGGGATTATGGTCTACCTTGGGTGAGGAACAACCTGATTTTCTTAGGGAATATGAGAGATTTGCACATCATAACAAATGTGATGAGGCTATGGGTTTGATTACTATGCATGTTTATGAGTCCTTATTCTTCCACATTGAGGCATGCACTACACCTAGATAGGTATGGGATAAATACAAGGATATATTCGGTTTTGTTAGTGATGTAAGAGCTCTACAATTAGAAGCGAGATTGGCATCTCTTTCTCCTGATATGTTTCCTACTATTGAGGATTATTTGGTGAAGTTTAAGTCTTTGCAATCCCAGTTAGCAGGATGTGGGAAAGAGAAAATTGATAAGGAATGTATATTTCTAGTTTTGTCTAAATTGAAAGGTGCTTTTGCATATTTTGCCACTTCCTTTTATTCCACTATGGTGGGTTAGGTGATAGATTTGGCATGCCTTCATTTGAGACCTTTTGTGAGAGATTGAATAGGGAACAATCAAAACTTAGCCAACATGATATCACTTCTAAGTCCCATGCATTGATAGTCACACCACCTAAGGGGAAAGGGAAGAACAAGAACAAGCCCAAGACAAAACCTAGTGAAACTTTCACCACCTCTTCTAAAGAGGGAAAATCCAAGAAGGAGAAACCCACATGTACCTTTTGCAAGGGGATTGGGCATAGTGAACAAGTTTTCTATAAGAACAAAATCCATGAGTTGAAGAAACTTCTTAAGGATCATAACATTTCAGTTTCGTCTTCATATTCTAGTTCACCTTCTTCTTCATCTACCACACATGACGATACTTCACACAAAGAGGATAAAGGAACTACTCCTAGAGATTTCAGAGGCAAGGGTCATGCATTGATTACCATTCATGTTGATAGACCTAATGGATGGATTATTGATTCAAGTGCTTCAAAACATATTGCTTGATCTTTTGATCACATTATTCCAGGGTCACTTAGAGCATCATATTTTGATAGGATCTTGACTGCAAATAATGATGTTCATGTTGTTAGTATGTTTAATGTTGAATTGGGTACAAGGTTAGTATATAATGCTTTTTATATTCTTGAGATAACCCATAATCTTCTTTCATTTTATTAGATTGCACAGTCAGGAAACATAGTTGAGTTCGCATTTTTAATTCAATTTTCATTTGTTATTCTTAATTGAAAATTATATTTTTATATTAAAATTATTTTAATGATAATTAATAAATTTTCTTTAACAAAAAATATTTTACTAAATGTTTTATAATGTATTTTCAATATATTAATATTTACATATTTTTAGTAATAATAAATATTAATATGTGATATCTTGTGTTAGAGTAATCATGCATTAAGTAATAAATTATTATCTTTAATTGATTATTAGTTTAATTTATTCTCATGCGTTTAAACTAAATTAAGGAGTTCTTTTTTATGTTAACTAGAGAGCTATTATTAGATCATTTTGTCTCATTGCATATGATGTTGACATTTTTCATGATCTAATTACTTTCTCATTTAGGATTTTTTTTTCTTATAAGCACTCAACCCTCATTATATTACCATAACCATTTTTATAACCTTTTGATAACTCTCTTCTCCTTGAGGTTCATTTTGTAGCTTTTTCTTGAACTGAAGATATTGCATATTATTGTTTGCAACTCTCTTGCATGGAAGGTGTTTTTGTTCATTGTTTGATCATATTGCTCATATTTTTCACAATTCTAACATGGTATCGAAGCATGGATTCAGTGAACCCCTTCTCAATTTTTTAGGGTTTTTTCTCAACTAGGACTACAAGAGCAAATTTGAAATCTTTTTTTTTTTTTGGTTTTTTAAAACAAAAAAAAAAAAAATAAAAAAAGAAAAAAAAAACTGTTACCCTAGGGTTATATGGGAAACCAGTGCCTAGCCCTTAGGGGGCTAAACATTTTTTTTGTTGTTGTAATTTTAGTAAGATTAGGAAAATGGGCATAAATTTTTGCTCATGTATCAAAATTAGGCAAACGAGATATCATGGAAAAGTTGGTTCTAAGCACCATCCAATGGTGCTAGTTTTTTCTTAGTTTTTTTGGTAGTGCATTCTACAACCTTTCAAAGTCAAATGTGTTATTTTCACTCTCAAGCTCATAACTTTTGATTCGTTTATCTGTTTTTTGTGATTCTAGCAACGTTAGAATGGTGTTTTAGAGCTCTTCATAGCCATCTATTTAATTTTTCCAAATTTCTCTTCAAATACATTTTATTCATTTTTTTTGTGTTTTCACATTTTGATGAATTACTTGGACATTTTAACTCTTGGAAAATTTTTGTTTGTGTGGGATGACTTGTTTTAGGTCATTCTATATGTATTTCTAGCTTTATGTTTTATTTGAGCATTTTAGACATATTTTGTAAGCACATTTTCTTTTGTAGAACCACTAAGATAAAGTGTCATTCTAGCTGTATATTTTTTGGGGATTTTGCATATTTTGTTGTGCCTTTGTACTCACACTATGAGATAAATTTTCATTGGGAGGTTGTGTAGGCAGGTTTTGTTTTGTCATCACACCTTTGTCAAGTGAGTCTCTTCCATGACAACATTGAATCCCAGTGATTCATACCTCATGCATGTGTGTTGTAGTTTGCACACTCTTTTATTTGCAGGTATTCTTTAGTTGTACGTTCAAATATTATCCTACATGCACTTCTTGGTTTCATACAATTTCAATGTACTTGTCTTGGCTCTCCCTTTCCCCATTATGGGGGGGTTTCTTTTGTTGGTGCTAATGCTTCCTTGGTTTTGCATTGGAGTGAGCTATGTATCTAGTATTTTTTCCTATGTATTAGGTAGATGCAACGGCTAGTTATCCATGAATTTCGATAAGATGGAGTTTTTACCATATGGACACTCTTCCATTCCCATTTTCTTGAGGCAACCTTCCATTTTCATTTGATCAGTGTTCTTCAAACTATTGGTACCTACATTTTTTACTTGCATCTTGCATTTTGAGTAGTGTCGAGGTCACTCGTATAGATTCATGTGCCATATGTATCTTCAATTGCTAGATGTTTTCCTTTCTTTTTCGTCTAATTCAAGTAGTATCATTGGGGGAACTCATGCAGATTATTGTCTTCTTGATTCTAATCATCATTTCTTTCAAAGGAGGTTCTTCATTTCAACACTATATTAGTCATTTTTCGACAATTGTCTGCAACTTCTTCGTGCTTCAACAATGTTCTTAATGTTCCTCTTTTGTGGGACATTGTTTTTTTTGGAGGCTTCTTAGTCCTTCACACTGTTTTGGATGCTTCTTAAGTCCTTTATTCACCTTTCTCTCTTTTGGAGAGGAGTTTTCTCCCGCTGAGGTTTTCTCCTTTTCTCTGATTGTGAGAGATTTGATTGTTTGTACATGGGTACCTCACCAGGCCTTGTTTGTCAAGACCCATCATCCATTCTCTTTTTAGGATTTTAAGTTACTTCATAAATTCATCTTAAGGGGGGTGTTAGAGTAATCATGTATTAACTAATAATTAATTTATCTTTAATTGATTATTAGTCTAAATTATTCTCATGCACTTAAGCTAAACTTAGGAGTGCTTTTTTATGTTAACTAGAGATCTATTATTAGATTATTTTTTCTCATCACATGTGATGTTGACACTTTGCATGATCCCTTTCTCATTTATGGTTTTTCTCTTATAAGCACTCAACCCTCATTGTATTATCATAACCTTTTGATAACCTTCTGAGAATTTTTTTCTCCTTGAAGACTCTTGAGGTTCATTCTATAACTTTTTCTTATTGAGTATATTGCATATTATTATTTGTAGCTCTCTTGCATGGAAGGTGTTTTTGTTAATTTTTTGATCCAATGTCTCATGTTTTTCACAATTCTAACATATTGTAATCATTATGAACCAATGTATATTATATTTATTATATTTATAGACACTAAAAATTGTGTTAGTCCTGCAGAGATGGACGCTAACGGTCGAATACTGCCTTCTGCAGTGACTAGGGTTTTCACCTAGGCTGACTCTTCTAGAAGGGCTTCTCAGGGAGGGATCTGTGGTCTTCAGAGCAATGACCTTTGTAACAGGGAGAAGGTTGACCTGGGTTTTCATGTGAAGGGTATTCTGAAGAAATCCTGCCAGAGAGGTGGTGGGGTTAGTGTGGACGGCGGTGAATCCTTTGCACAACGTGGCCAGGATAATGGGAAACCCTATGCCTTTGTCACCAGGGGAGATGGATCAATCAAGGGGTTCAAGGCTTCTGAGCATGGGAGGAACCCATTTGGAAACTCTCAGATACCGAAGCATCCATCCAAGTCGTCAATAGGAAAGGGAGGAGGGGGTTATGTTTTACCTCCTTCATCTAAATCAATCACAGTAGATTTAGATGTTGAGACTGAAGAAGAAGTAACGTCTAATGAAAAAGTATTTTCTGGGTTGGGTCTGATTAGGAGATTCAAGGGATTTTGGCCAAGCTTGAATGATCTCCACCAGTGGATTTCTGACCATTGGGAGCATGTATTGGAAGGGTATGTTCAAATATATCCCATGGCAAAAGGTTTTTTCATTGTTGTTTTTAAACAGGAGCAGGATAGAAACAAGTTCCTTTGTGATTATCACTAGGATTGGGAAGGAAAATACACATTGATGTTAAAGCCATGGCATCCAACTTTTAACCCAGCCACTAAAGTTTTTGAGAGGGTTCCTCTCTGGGTGAGACTTTTTAACCTTCCCTTACAATATTGGTTTGATTCTTGCATGGAGGTCGTAGGGAACTCTTTAGGAATATTTTTAATGGCGGATGAGGGATCCTCAAATCTTTGCATTCGACCTTTGCTCAGATTTTAGTGGAGTTGGATGTTTCCAAGGAGCTTCCAGAAGAGATCCGGATAAAAACTTTGAAAGCTTGTTGGGTGCAGCCCCTAGATTATGAGGGGGTACCCTTTAGGTGTAGAATTTGTTTTCAAACTAGACACTTGGCTGCTCAATGTGCTAAGCACAAAACACATAAATCTACTTCTTGGTAGAAAGATGTTTCCCCCCAAAAATATACAGTGGAGAAAAAGGAGAAGCAAATGAGCTCTTAGATTATAGGTAGGGAAGAAGTGGTCCAGGTAGTTGGGGCCTTGAATCAGGTATGGAAGGCTTTGGTGAATGATGGTAGTAGGGAGGAATAAAAATCACAGGAAGTGGGTCCAGTTGTAAACAGTGACAATGTTGTCCTCAATGGATGTGAAAAGGATTTGAATTTCAAAAATGGGGCAACAACACCAGAGTGTCGAAAGAAAAAAGGTGTGATGAGGCCGCAAGAGAAAGAAGTTAGGAAGTGGAAAGCTAATGGTTAGAGTCAACAAGCAAATTGGAGTTTGGGTGGAGAGGTAATG
Source organism: Sequoia sempervirens (assembly GCA_007258455.2). Taxonomy (NCBI): domain Eukaryota; kingdom Viridiplantae; phylum Streptophyta; class Pinopsida; order Cupressales; family Cupressaceae; genus Sequoia; species Sequoia sempervirens. The sequence continues at coordinate 556,175,923 of VDFB02000017.1, forward strand.
AATCGCCAAGACAAACCATTGGAATGGTAGAATGAGGCTGCAAGGGTGGAGGACGGTTGGCAAGTTGTTAAGGGGAAGAAATAAAATAAATTAAAAAAGGAAACTTTCGCTATGGTCCTCAGGTCCCAAACCAAGGGAAGACTAAATTGTGCTTCAAAACTTTTGACCTATTAATAGGTCTCTTTTCAGGGTCTGGGGGTTTTAGGCGTGTGTTTTTGGTCTATTTGTAGTGTTTCTTTGTATTGGGTGATGATTCACCATTGAAAATAATGATGTACTCTAATTTTACTCTTGAATAATATAAAATCTTATTACTTAGCAAAAAAAAAAATTTGTCCTAGTCCTGCGACTTCTAAATTCTCCATCATTTCCTCTTTTGTCTTTGATAATTAAATAATTTTAATTATTTAATTATTTTCTAAAGTCATAAGTCTTCTACTAATTAAATAATTTAATTCATTCATTTCCATCTTTATTCCTCCATGATTAATTAAATAAATTTTATTTATTTAATTATGTCACTAATTAAGTCCTTTTTTTTCTAAAATTAAATAAATTATTATTTATTTAATTTTTATACCACTCTCTACTATAATTAAATCATTATTTAATTCAAAAGGTCCTCTTTGTCACATTCCTCTATAATTAAATAGTTATTTTTAATTATTTAATTATTCATTGGCCACCTAAATTAAATAATTTTTATTATTTAATTTCCTCTCACCTCTTTATCTGTGTTGATCCTTATCTACCCATGTCTCAATTAACCTTCACCCTTGATTAAATTATTTATAATTTAATCTTGACTGTCAATCCTTATCATTTTCCCTAACCCTATCCCATACTACATCTTTCGTTCTTAGCCATTGATTATTGACATTCAATCTTAGCCTTTCATTCAAAATTGTATTTCCTATAAAAGACCTTGTCATTGTTATTTTTATCATCTTGGAGAATCTACAAGCTATCTTGAGTCATCTTGCTATCAAGCTAAGTGCATCCATAGTCATATAGAATCTTCAATATTTTGCTTAGTCATTGTCATAGGCCTATTTGCATACTCAAAAATTTGAGGGTAATTATCATATTCAAGAAAAATGGATAATTGCAATGAAGGTGAATCAATGGTGGCATGAAGATTTGGTAATATTGCTTTATGTTTTTATGTCTTTATGCTTATTTGTGCTTCATTGTTTATTAGGGTTTGATTTATATGCTTTATAGCCTAACCTTGATAATTTTAGCCCTGATTACATTGGTGAACCCGACGTGGAAGGACAAAATTATTTAATTCGTACGAAAATTTTGATTTTGCAAGCTGCAAGTACGAATTGATGCAACCGCAGGCAGGAATGACACAATCATCTTTTATATAGGGCCACAACTGAGAAGTTGAACGATGCAATTGCTTTGCATTAGGGCCTACTTTGACTCTTTCTAATTTTTGGGTTTTTCTATTAGATCTAGTTATTTGATTTCACATTTCACCAGGCTAACCCTAGTTGCATGTCATATTAGTCATTAGATTGCTTGGATTTGGTAGTTTTCTATCATTTTGTAGGTTCAGGTTCTCGCAACGCAATCGCCAAGTATTAACCACAATTATTATCGACAAAAGCCGCAATCATCAAAAGCCATAATCATCATTCCTGCGATGCAATCGACATCTGGAATGACGTAGTCATAGTTCCTACGACGCAATCACCTCTGGTCTTGAGACGCAATTGATATTTTCTACGATACAATTGCCTATTCATTTACAGTTTAGGGTTCCATTCAAAAAAATTAATTTAGATCTTTTGCATATCCTAGCATAGGGGTTTTTTGTTATTGACATTTGATTTTCAGCGTGTGGCATAGGTGGAAATGAGGCATCTCACTTAAAAATTGATAATCAATCTATCTTGTCTTCTTTGCATTCACTCATTGGATTAAAATTAACCTTGCATTCACACATCATTGGGATTAAATTTACCTTAATTTTCATTTCACTCACTGGTTAAAAAGAACATACATATTCACTCATTAGTCTAAAATTAACCTTTGCATTAAGTGTCTTTTTCACATATTTCTTTGAGGTTTAAAAAGAACAAGTGTTCTCATTGTCTTGTGGTTTGAATTTTGCTTCAAGGTGTATATGCTCTTCTCTTGCACCACTTGGTGATCTTGGGAATCAAAAACATCTTTTAGCATTTTGTATAATCACGCACACATTTGGTTTTGGACTTAAAATGAACATCATGCAAGTGTGAGGCAAAGGCATTGTGTATGCTCTCTCCTTGCATTTCATGCGACCTGGGAGATAAAAAGCAACATACTTCCTTGCTATTGTGTACCCTTAAAGGGCCTGCCTTGAAAAAGGGAATGACCCAAGTGGTAACAAGCTAAAGCCAAGCTCTTTTGAACTGCTATATAAAAAATATGTTTGTGACAAAAGTCATAAGTAACATGTGCGGGTGTATCATACTGACAAGTGCCACCCCTAGTGTTTGACACGTCAAATTCCTTTCTTAGGAAGGGACTAGGAGGCCTTTTGATTGAAATAATCTTGAGCTAATCTCATCGCATGTATGGCCACCTTGAACAAAAGCCCTTACTAAGAACCATTGTTTTAGTGGCCAAATCCTTTTCACTTGCTAGCATAGGAACGGTTGTTCTAAAGCTGCCCCATGTCTTCATCATTCATGTGTAGAGGAAGAAATTCCTCTTTAGGGAATTGAGACTTGGTGTGCCTGAGAAGTGAGTGTCGTGTAAGGGGGAGCCAGTGCCACCAAGTCTCTAGCTACCTGCCTTGTTTGGTTGGCTGGAGAAATCCAAGTCGGGATCTAGTGAGTGGTATCTCTTGAGAATCCTAGGTTGTGCATTGTTTATAAGTGTCTTCTTACACATTCAAACCAAACAAAAACAAGTGTTTTCAAACTATTTTTTGTGTCAAAGCAAGTCAAAACCAAGCAACATACACTATGAACCGCAATTTCTTGTCCTTAACCACAATTGTGACACAGTCGCTATTTCCAGAATGACGCAAGTGAGTTTCCTAAACTGCAAATGAGACTTTAATCAATGTAATTTTCTATCACCATAAATTTTGGGAGAAACTGAAACAAATCCATTTTTTGATCAATCTCGAGCACTACCTGATTCTTTGACCACAAACTTGCAAATTTTCTAGAACTATCATCTATCATTCATTCACCCATCCATCATTGCATGCCTTGAATTGATCATAGGGAAAACATTAGGGCATCCTTTAGCTGCATATGCCTTATTGTAGACCTTAGTCTTGGAAAACTTATCAGACTTGAGACTAGTCCATAGTGACCAAATCAGATTTGTCATGACTTCAACCTTTTCCACCATCTATAGTCCTTTGTCATTTAGGTTGGTCCTCAACCCACAAGGCTAGTTTGAGACCACCTTTGTCAAACCTTGTCATTTAGTCATCACCATCATTGAAGTCTTGATAAACCAAATTTTTAACTTTGGCTATCCTAGTTTGATTAGGCAACCTTTACTTTGGCTTTGCCATAAGGTGCTTAGTATTCATACCTTTAGTCATCACTTTAGGTCATATTTCCATTTTCACCTACCATCCTTTCACACTTGCATTCCATTTGGCATACCTTAGGCATTGCTCAAGGCTTTGTTCTCATTGTGGCACTCTTGAGGTTGAACTATTGTTAGTTTGGTTCCTTGTCTTGACATCATATATACCTTAAAAATCCAAAAATTAGGTCATCTTGCATAGGCATTACCATAGTTTGGACCTAATTGTGGCATCATCTTATTGACATCTTGACATTTTGTCACTTTGAATCCATACCTTGGTATCATTCTTAGACATAGTTGCATACTCTTGCATAGCCATCTTAGTCACTTTCACATCCATTTCCCTTTTGCAAGTCTTTTATGGTCAAGACTAGGTTGCAAAGGAAAAGAAAAGAAATGGCATTTCAACAAGATGATGAATTTGTCAACCCCTTTGGCAATTTTTCACAAGGAGCACCTATACCACAAAGCAAAATCCCTAATCCATTTGAAAAGTTCATCCTTAGAGACTCACAAGGCAATGTCGCCATAGAAGAAATAGAGGCGGCCTCACAAGATCCTAAAGTGGCCTCCTTTGTAGATGAAATTGTGGCCTTAGATCCTCAATGATTTTTAGCCAAAATTTTATCGAAAGGAGCCACTTTACCACAGGGTTTTGATGTTAACACCTTGCAAGCTATACCTATATCAAATAACCAAACACAAGGACACACCATACCTATCTCCAGTGGTTCTATCCCGCAAATTAATACATCTATGCCATTAGGAGGAATTACACAAGATGCTACAACCATTCATACCTCCTTATTTGTCATACAAGGCATGACACAAGGCTTAACACAAGGCATGACCCAAGGCATGACACAAAGCATGATATCAAACACGACACAACCCATGTCACAAACCTTTGGTACCACTTTTCCTACATCTAATACCATAGGGGCATCATCCTCAAACCCATTGGGCACAAATAATACCATCAAGATACCTAGAATTGTCATCAATAAGACTCCTAAAATAAATTCCATACCAAACATAGGGGCTTCTCAACACATCATTACATCATAACCAGGACATATTCATCATGGAAAATACCCAAGGCTCCATTTCACAAAACACACAAATTGGTAACCAAGGCCCCTTTATGCAACATGGTAACTATTACCCAATTTTCACCTACGGGCTCAATCAGGGGAAATTATGTTTTAAATTCAGCACGTGGATTAAATGTGGCTCCCATAAGGGTTGAGCCCAGCGTGTAGGTGTTTGGTTTTCATTGGGAAGGTCTTCATCTGATGCTATTTCACAAGGAAGTCTATTGGAAAGCCTGCCTCAGTCAGATTTTGCATAAAACACCTGAGGAAGAAAGTTGCTGAGACTAGCTGGATGTCTTGCCGATTGGTAGTATGGTTCTATTCATTTGAAATACACCGGTCGCCCAGACATTTCAATCGCTAGGAGTTTTTATGTATCTCTCCGCTTGGAAAGAAGTCACATTGACCCTTGTGCACAAGGCTAGCGTCGCCGAAAGAAGGGTGTCATTAAGGAGAGGTCATGCCGACTGATGGAAGTCTCGGCGAAAGGTTATGGTCTCGGTGTAACCTCTCACCGACCAAGCGAGGTCTTGCCGAAACGACATGCCTTCAATGTAATGATGGGGCTTCGAGGTAATGTCTCACTGACTCTAAGAGGTCTTGCCGAAAGTTTTGACTTCGGAGTGAGGTTTGGTCGACCAATATATGTCTCACTGAAGGTTTGTGGCCTCGGTGTAAGGTCTTTCTGACCCGATGAAGTCTTGCCGAAATGTTTGAGCTCAAGGACAATGGAAGGAGGTTCGACGTGATGTCTCTCTGACTGCTTAAAGTCTCGTTGAAAGGGATTGCCTTCGACATAAGGTCTTGCCGAAAGATGGAAGTCTCAGCGAAGGGGGTTTGCTTCGGGGAGATGTCTCGCCAACCCAATAATGTCACACCGACGTTTGTTCACGAGGGGATATCGATATGATTCCTGTCGCTCGCTGTGATGTTTGGCCGAATCGCTGGAGTCTCACCGAAGGATTCTCCCTTCGGTGCAATGTTTTGAGCTCGATGAAAGGTCTGGCCGAATGGTCAAAGTCTTGCCGAAGCAGAATGAGTTCGATGAGAGGTCTTCCCGACTAGAGGGGAGTCTTGCTGAAACGAAAGGTTTGATCTCGGGGAGAAAGATGAAGGGCTCGTTGTAACGTCTTTCCGACCCGATGAATTCTTGTTGATGGTCTGTTGAAGTGCTATCTACTATCAGGTGCTTTCACCAAGACCTCTTGCCGAAAGCAATATATCTTTTCGATAGTCTAGGCGATGACAAAGGCAATATCGGTATAACTCTTGCAGCTCGCTATGAGGTCTCGCTGATAGTGGTAAGTTATGCCGATAACTATTGTGGAGCATTGTGGCATCAAGGAGACACAACTAGTGTCTCACTGACATGCGAGTCTGTAGGAATAACCTTTGACCATCTGGCGATTCCATGTGGCATTTGTTCAACCAATCAGAGGAAGCTACAGGTGAACCGTTGGCAGCTTGACTGGTGCCAAGAAGATCAACAGAATGTAAACATGGACTTACTCTAAGATCAAAAGCGATGGATCAACTCGGTGAAGCAATGGTGTGGAGATCTAACAGGGGAGGTCGGATGTTGCTTCTCAAAGATGGTCAACTTGCAGAAAGATCTTGAGCAGAAGACAGCCGAAGAGGAAGAGACCGCAAGGACAGCTGGGATGTCGGCTGGCAAAAGTGGATTGACATTAATGCCATACTTCAAAACATTCAAAGCAGCTCTGATGAAGCTCTTGAGGGTGGACACAGAGGCCAGAAGTTAATGCAATGGTTGCAAAAGATCTAAAAGACCATCCCTGGAGCGATCCTTCATCGACATGGACATGGGGGAGGCACATTGAATGCGATTAACTTTATTCCAAAAGATCTGAGGGGCGACGTGTTCTGTAACCGACTCATTTTTTGTAAACCCTAGGGCAGGGGCTGACGCTTTTTAGTTTTTGTTGTATATATGTGTTGGCGTAACAACTAGCACCTCTGGAGTAAGAGTTGGTACGGACAGCTATGCACACTACGCAATGAGTGCTCTTCAAATTAGGAGGGGAAGCTCCCTCGTTGTGCTTGACAAAAGTACTTGCAAATGGAAATAAACTAAACTATATCCTATCTTTTTGTTTCAGCTGTAGAGGTACAAGGCTTTCTCGAAAACTATACGTTGCAGCTGAGTATTTTCTAGTTTTGCAGACTACTAACTACAACTAAACTTAATTACTTAAATTCTATCCAGTTTCCTCAAGAAAAACAGAGCATGAGGAAATGGAGCAAGGTTTGACTATCAAACGATAAACGAGTGTAGATTCTCAACTTGAAGGCAAGGTGGCACATCTATCAGCTCAATCTAAACACGTTTATTGGAAACAACATCACACGATAAACTAAGAACGGATTCTCAACTTGAAGGCAAGGTGGCACGACTATCACTCAATCCAAATAAGTTTATTGTGTGATGTTGTTTCCAATAAACGTGTTCAGATTGAGCTGATAGATGTGCCACCTTGCCTTCAAGTTGAGAATCTACACTCGTTTATCGTCTGATAGTCAAACCTTGCTCCGTTTCCTCATGCTCTATTTTTCTTGAGGAAACTGGATAGAATTTAAGTAATTAAGTTTAGTTGTAGTTAGTAGTCTGCAAAACCAAAAATACTCAGCTGCAACGTATAGTTTTTGAGAAATCCTTGTACCTCTACAGTTGAAACAAAAAGACAGGATATAGTTTAGTTTATTTCCATTTGCAAGTACTTTTGTCAAGCACGAGGGAGCTTCCCCTCCTAATTTGAAGAGCACTCATTGCGTAGTGTGCATAGCTGTCTGTACCAACTCTTACTCCAGAGGTGCTGGTTGTTACACCAACAATTTTCTGGAGCCCATCGTGGGGCACGAGGCCTCGAAAACTTCATGTCATGGTTATGACTATATGGCGTCCTACTGCTCCAGTTCAACAACCAGCACTAAGTCCGCCTATTATACAGCCGAATTTAGTCTTCATCGAAGCAGAACAGTCAGATATTATCAGTAGCTTGCACACGTTTATTTTTGAAAATCATACATCTACCACTCAGTGGAGAAACACGGCTACAACTCTAGATAAAGAAGAAGAGAAAGCAGATCTTGCAGCAGGTAGACCAGTTTTGCCACCTCCCTCGTGGAATTAAGCATCCTGGCGTACCAAGTTTATATTAGAAGGAGAGGTAATCCTCCCATTCAGCCAGATCCTGTTTTCCAAGAAGCTCCTGATCAGTTTACTGAATCAAATTTTTTTGAAGAGATACCCACTCCGATTACAGAGATGGGTGATCGTAACAATGGTGATCGTAACAATGAGGATCACGATATTCACAACAATCGTAATGGAAGAAACACAAGACGTCCAGCCACCTTGCCTTGGGGCGACAATATTGGACCGTTGGCTGTATGAGGACATCATGAACTACCCAAGGGTTCACGCAAGTTTTTCCCGAGATTTCATGGCGATGGTGCTAAACATCCAGATGAACATCTATCAGCATTCACGGTGGCTTATTCTGTTTTGCATGTTGCGCATGAGGACATTGTCATTCGTCTTTTCGTGGAAACTCTTGAGAACAATGCAGCAGACTAGTTCAATAATCTTGAACCAGGAATTATCACCAGTTGGGCCGTCATGAGCGAGAAGTTCTTGGCAAGATTCAAGCCTGCCGAGGACAGTCATAGATTATTTGCACAACTCTCAAATTCAAAGATGGAGAAGCATGAACCGATGAGAGAATTTGTGGAAAGGTTCAATCGCCTTGTTACACGTCTTTCTCATACTTTGAATCCATCTGATGAGATTTTGATGAGTTCTTTCATCAACGCGTTGCCATCATAAATTTCCTTTTCCCTGAAGATAAGCGAAGAAGATGATCTACAACACCTTCAGGAGGAAGCAATCAAGCTTGAAGATAACATGATCACAAGCGGCAAGATGAAAGATGATTCGATCAGGCCACTCGTGCAAGCATTGGTCGATCCATTGCTACAGAAGGTAGCAAATGAGGTGACAATACTGAAGAGACAGTCACCACCTCAAGGGCAACCAGCCTTGCCCACACCACCAGCTTTTCAATCACAAGCGTACCAGCCGAGAAGGAATAATTTTCAGCCGTACAATAATTTCAAGTCTAAGTTTCCACAAGGACAACCAAGACAAAATAATGAAGCTGAAAAGGCTACGGTCTTTTGTACATTCCATGATTCAACAGAGCATACCGGGGCTACTTGCCCAGAAAATCAAAGAATGAATCAACTCATGGGATTTTCCGATTCTACTCCCAGTTCAGACTTCATACCTTCCAGTTCAAATGTCGTCTCTACACACACAGACGAGTTTGATGGTGACTCTGCAACAGGATATTTTGATCGAGAACCCGTTAATGAAGAAGAAGAATCCCATCATTTTTCTCTTACAGTGAATGACGAGAATATCACCTCAACTATGTTCACACATGCTCAACATTTCAAGGCACATAAGGGGGAAGAGGAAAAGCAGAATTTGAATACAAAAGCAAAGGAAGTAGCTTCTACTTCCAATCAAAAACCTTCACAAGAAAATATCTTGCCAGCAGCTTTAGATACGTATTCAGCAAGCTTTGACATCGTGTCTTCCATGATGAAGACAAAGGTATAGATATCTCAACTAGAGTATTTGCAAGATCATCCAGAGCAGTTGGATAGAATCTTGAATGTTCTTAAAAAGAAGAATGTCGTTCAGCCGACATTGCTACAATCCTCAGTTCCTGCAGAAGAGAAGCCTAGGCCTTTTTATATATCTTTATATATAGGAGGTTTTAAGCTGAGTAATTGCATAATTGACAGTGGAGCTTCAGACAACGTTATGCCCTTACAAATTATGAACGCGTTGGGACTTTCATGCATCCCGACTCAGGAAAAGTGTTATTCACTTGAATCCAAGCCGGTGCCGTTAGTTGGTCAACTCAAAGATGCGCAAGTGAGGCTAGTGTCATGTCCAGAGAAAAAGATCATGATGACCATCCTAGTAGCTGATATTCCTACCAGTTACGGGATGTTGCTTAGTAGAAGTTTTTGCAAGGATCTTGGAGGAGAAATACAGATGGATTGGTCGTTCGCGACAATCCATTTGAAGAAAGGCATTTTCAAGCTAGAACCAGAAACCAAATCAAAGTTCATAGTGGTGAAGTCCCAGGACCCACATGCTCAAGTGTTGTATCAAGACACAGGTCCAGGCACATATGCTATGGTGTCCGAAGTGACAGAAGATTGTCAGATGAAGAATCTAAGATGTGGACAATGCAGTTTGATGGAAGTTGTTCAACTTCAGGTTCTGGAGCGGGAGTAGTGATTATCTCTCCCGAAGGTCGTTTATATCCCTTTGCATATAGGTTGCAATTCGATTGCACTAATAATACTGCAGAATATGAGGCGCTTTTGTTAGGTCTAAAAAATGCAAAGGATATGGGGATCAAGCTGCTTCAAGTTGAAGGAGATGTAGAGCTGATCGTTAAGCAGGTCAAAGAGCAATTTCATGTAAGAAAGAATTGTCTCCAGAACTACAGGCAGAGGGTATGGAATGCAATCAACTGGTTTGATGCATTTAATATCAAATATATTTCAAGAATGAAAAATAGCAAAGCTGATGCTCTTGTAGTTTCAGCCGCTCTTTTTATGCCTAACTCTTACTTTCGTTAGAATTCATTTGCTATTGAGCTAATCTATAGACCAGCTGTTCCTGATAATTCAGACAACTGGCAAGTCTTCAGTGATGATGAAGATATCAAAGAATTTCTCGTCATGGGAGACAACTACAAATAATTGTTCTTTGAAGGGAGTTCAACTCCTCACAAAGAGTCAATTGCTGAAGAATCTGAGGTTATAGAATCTGGAATCATACAGTTGAAAGGAAATCAGATTCCAAAAGGTTTTGTATCCTTAGAGGATATTTTTGACAGGCATCATCGTTACATCCAAGATCAGAAGAGGTCAGGGGTGAATACTTCATCAGAATATAGTCAAGTCAACATAGGTATTGAAGACAAGCCTCGGTTTGTGAATTTAGGCAAGTGTTGTACTCCTGAGGAAACTGAGAGGTTTATCGCCTTGTTCAAGCAGTACAAGGATGTTTTCGCCTGGTCATATGAAGATTTAAAGGTTTTCACACCCATTGAATTGTCTCACACTATTCCGCTAAAGTCTGAAGTTAAGCCTTTCTGGCAGAAACAAAGACATTATAATCCGTGAATTCAAGATACTATCCACGCAGAAATTCATAAAATGGTGGACTCCAGAATAAATTTTCCTATTCATCACTCTACCTGGGTGTCAAATATCGTTCCTGTGCGCAAGAAAAATGGAGAAATCAGAATTTGCATTGATTTCAGGAACTTGAATCAATCGTCCTTAAAGGACAATTATCCCTTACCTATCATGGAGCATACATTGCAGATAGTTACCGAATCATAAATGCTATCACTTGATGGTTTTTCTGGTTACAATCATATTGTAGTGGCCGAGGAGGATCAGATCAAGACAACTTTCACCATGCCGTGGGGAACGTTTGCTTATGAGAGGATGCCTTTTGGTCTTATCAACGCCAGTGCTACTTTTCAAAGAGCCATGGATTTAGCGTTTGGGGACCTTAGGAATAAGATCATAGTCATCTACCTTGATGACTTAAATATTTTTTTAGATAAACAGAGTGATCACTTTTCACACCTTGTTAAAGTGTTCGAGAGATGCAGGTATCACAAAATATCTTTGAATCCGAAGAAGACAATCTTTGCGGTGACGGAGGGAAAGTTACTTGGCCATATCGTTTCCAAAGAAGGTACCAGAATAGATTTGAATCGGGTGGATTCAATCAGGAACCTGTCTCTCCCTACAAGCAAAACGCAGGTGTACTCCTTTTTCAGTAAAGTCAACTTTATCCGAAGGTTCATACCTGATTTCTCAGAGCTGACAAAGGAGATTTCAACAATGATGAAAAAGACGTCTACTTTTGTGTGGACGAATGAAGGCAAACAAGCCTTTATCAAAATCAAAGAAGCTATTGCAAATGCACCAGTGTTAGTTCAGCCTGACTTTCAGAAAGATTTTATCCTTTATTGTTATGCGTCGAAACATTCACTGTCTGCCATTCTGAAATAGAAGCTTGGCGAGGAGGGAGAATCTCCTATTGCTTTTATGAGTGCTAATTTTAAAGATGTTGAGATGCGTTATTCTCAGATTGAGAAGAATGCTTATGTTGTTGTCAGAGCTGTCAAGAATTTCAGATTTTATCTTTTGAATTCTCACACTACGGTGTATGTCACCGATCCAGTAGTCAAAAGTGTGCTTACCCAGCAGGAGATGGGCACAAAAAGAGGGAATTGGATCGCAAGGGTTCATGAATATAATCTAGAGATCAAACCAACCAAGCTTGTTCACGAGCAAGGTCTTTGTCAGTTATTGGTGGAAGATGGAGATTGTAAATTCAAGAGCAATGGTGGAATTGGTTCAGAAAAAGAAGTTGAAGAAGACCTTCCTTTGGTCTTACTTGTTAATTTTGCAAAAGAATGGTACACACCTTTTTGGTATTATTCAACGTATGGAAAATGTCCACGTCACATGGACAAACAACAGAAAAGAACACTGAAATTGAAAGCATAGAATTTCGTGCTTGTTAACAACATTCTGTACAAGCGTGGCCTTAACGGAACTTTTCTATTATGTGTCGGAAAGGATCAGCAACGAAGATTGTTAGAGGCTTTTCATAATCAAGCATGTGGAGGACACTTTTCATCAACGGTCACTGCATTTAAGATTCTACGAGCACAGTTTTATTGGCCAACTATGTTTTGTGACGCATATGATTGGGTGTACAAATGTCAGTTATGTCAGCAGTTTGCTGGTAAAGTGAAATTGGCATCTTTTCCACTCAGGCCAATTGTCATTGATGCTCCATTTCAGCAGTGGGGTATTGATTTTGTAGGACCTGTCAATCCAATTTCCAATAAGGGGCATGTTTTTGTCCTTACAGCGACAAATTATTTTACAAAATGGGTTGAGGCGATTCCTACTAAACGAGCTATGTCCGAAGTGGATTGCAGCTTTCTAAAGGACAATATTATTTCTCGCTTCGGAGTTCCTCAGAAAATTATGACTGATAATGCAACTTGCTTCTCGTCAGAGGATATTTTGAGTTTTTGTTTTGATCACGGCATCATGTTGTCTCATTCATCAAATTATTACCCTCAGGGTAATGGACAAGCCAAATCATCCAATAAGAACATTATCACAATTATACGCAAGTTGGTTGAGTCAAATCAATGAACTTGGCATACTAAGTTATATGACGCTCTTTGGGCTGATCGTATAACTCCTAAAAGAGCTATTGGCACCTCGCCTTTTATACTTTTGTATGGCACATAAGCTATTTTTCCCATTACCTTGGAGCTATCTGCTTTACAGTTAGCATCTACAGTGGAGGATGAAGAATTCAATGATCCTATTCAAAAGCGAATGTTACTCCTGATGAAACTTCAAGAAGAGAGGACAGAGGTTGTTGAAAAAATCACTCAGCATCAAAAAAGAGTGAAGAAAATTTTTGATAAGAAGGCTCGTCACAGAGACTTTCAAGTCGAAGATCAAGTCCTTTTATGGGACAAAAGGCATGAGCCAAAAGGAATGCATGGAAAATTTGATTCCTTATGGTTAGGGCCCTTCTAGATTCATGAATCAGCTGGAGAGAACACTTATATTCTCTCACATCAGGATGGAAGGCTCTTCCCACTTCCTTATAGTGGGCAGTATCTTAAGCACTTCAACCCTTCGGGGGAGGAGTAAAAATGTAAATATTTTGTAAGTAATTTTTATGCTTTATTGTTATGTTGTTTTGTGTTTCCCCCTTCCGTGATGTTTTGTCATGTTTTAGGTGATTTAGGTAGTCTTGTTTTAGTTGATTTTCTAGGTTAGTTTTTTAGGAGACTCCAATGTTTTAGGTGATTAGGGAAAAAGTCCTGACTCTAATGACCAATTGTAAATCACTGGTCCACTTAACACTGAGATTCTTAGGTTCTCCTATGCCGTAGGTATCTGACATGGTCACCAGACAGAGCCTAATGTTGTACCCAAACCAATTTTTTTTTGCTTCATCAAGGCATTTTGCATAAAATAGTTTAAACCTTGATAAAATGAATGTAAAATACAGTTTTGGGCAATATCAAGCATGGAGTTTTGTCAATAGTTTGTCAGTCAAAGTTAGTTTTATTGATCAAGACTTGAAGTAGAGACTTAGAATGGAGCATTTCAAAATGGAGGAGAGTCTCACGATAGCATTTCACATTGCACATGATCATTTCAGTGATCGAAACAGAGTTTTCAATGGTCAATTTTTGAAGATTTCTCAGAGGAAAAGCAAAAGCGCAATTGTAGCCTAGGGGTGCCCTTCTTTTTGAAGGTCAAGATCTTGTTGAAAATGCTCATGCATATAGTCAAACTCTTCAGAATTGGTCTGGTTATCCGATAAGCTATCCAGCGAAGCTTTCCAAGATCCACAACTCCGGCAAATGGCGTTAGAAGTTGAAATTCCCAAAATTCTACGTGGCGGAAACTTGTTCTTTTCCAGCAAAAGTGCAACTATAGCTTGAGGGCACCCATCTTAAAGAGGGGGTAGATCTTGGTACTTTTGGTAGCTGATTCAGTCAATTTGTTCTCAACTAGTCTGCTTATCCAACGAGATATCAAACGCAGTCATCTGAGTCCCAGAGCTCTGGCAGCCGACATCTGAAGATGAGCTTATAATGGAGTTTTCACATCACAAAGCTTCTTCATTGCATTTCCAGCGCAAGTATAGCTCAGGGGCGTTGGTTAAAATGGCCCTTGAGATGATCAAATTTGCAGACGAGGTCTTCCTGGCATCAATGCTACTCTAGTCCAGCTCCGCAACACCCCAAGTTGCCTATCGATCTGACTTTTCGGGTGATTGTAGCAAAGTTTCTACCAAGCACGTCATTTCACGGGCGGACTAGCACAAGGTTTTCATTGTATTTCTACAGTCCAGAGGTTCCTAGCCTTTAGGCCTATCAGATGAGGTCGTTCGCTTTCGAAGTCTTCACAGGATTCAAGCGTAATTACTTTATCTATTCAACGAGCCCAACCATCAGCTTCCGGGATTTGGCAGTCGCTCATACGTGCGAGGTCTTTGGAAAAGTGTTGAAAAGTGAAGATAACTCATAAAATGGTTATGTTGGTCATTTATTCCATCTTGGGATGGGCGCCCTTCTATTTGAGGTCTTAGAAGCAGTTTTCTTACTTTGTCACCTCTAGAAACTTCTCTTGTCAATCCTTCTGGCTATACGTTAGAACAAACGTGGCTTGAATCTGATCATCCCAGCTCTAGATATCGAAGGTCAAAGTAGGGCATCTGGTTGACAGTTCAACTTTCGTCAAAATGGTGTCAGTGCAACTGTGGCCCAGGGGTGCTTTTACTTTTGAGGCCCTTAATGAATTTTTCAGATGTCGTGTGTATATCCATTAGATGCAGAATGTCTCCAGTCATGCAGTGAGCTTGGTTTCCTGACAGCAGGGTTCACTGTTCACCGTCAGCAGCCGTTTGAAGTGTCAGATGGAAATTTAGGAAAATGGTTGTCTGGAACCCGTAAATGAATTTAATCAAGGGCGCCTAAATTTTCAGGGTGTTAAATGATGGATTTTGCAGTAGTGTCTCCCAGCAGACATTTCTTCCTTGTTCAATAGGCTTTTCGATGAATTTTCCAGCTTAGTCTCAGCATCTCCGGGTCACTCAGAAATCAATGTCGAAGTTGGCCAGTCATGACTTTGTCGTCAGCTATAAAATAGGAAGTTAATAAAAAGTGGAATAACTTGAGCAAATGGACGCCTATGAGCTCAAGAGATGACTTTTCGGAATTGGTGAAGTCTAACAGTGAATCCTAAAGCTTCATTCGAATTGTCAACTAAAGTTCAAAATATTTAATATTTATTTTGCAATTTTAGCATTAAATGGCAATTTTCTATTTTTGGTGCCTTTGCTGTTTGCATAATAAATATTTTATTATTTATTTAAATTCAAACTTCCAGTTAGTGGCAGTGGAACTGAAAGGGGTCCAATCAAAGGTCTTCTATTCCAACCAGGGTTTTGAATCTTGCAGTTGCTAAGTTGATGCGAATTTCTTCTTATTTAAAGCATGGCGCCTTCATCTATTATTCACAAAGCTTTGAGAAGTTCGTATTTCTTAAGAAAAATTTAGTTTTCAAGAGAAGTTCGTATTTTTCAAAAGAGATTCATATTTTGAAGAGCAAAATCGTAATCCTCAATTTCCAAAGGCGAATTTTCAGTTTTCAAAGCAAATTCATAGCTTCAAAAGAAATTCACAATTCTTCAAGAAACAAAGGCTTGAAGTAAATTCAATCCTTCCATATCAAAGGCGTATTCTTAAGACATTCACAAATCCTTCAGTGAGCAAAGGTGAATTCTCAAAATTCATAGAAATTCGTATTTTCTTCAAAGGCAAATTCGAATTTCCTCAATAACAAAGGCACAAATTCAAGGAAAATTTGTGGTTTTCAAGCAAAGGCGAATTCTTGCAGATCAAAGGCGAATTCCTCATCAATTTCCAAAGGTGATTTTATCTAACTTATCTTTTTGCAGGTTAAAAGTTCACAATTATCAGCAATTTGAAGGATTCAAGGGCGATTTTCATTGAAGAAGAGCATATAAAAAACATCTTTTTCCTCCTTGGTTCTCAGATTTCTCTCAGATTTCAGTTCGCATGTTCCTGAAATTGGAAAATTCGACAAGTTCAAACATCTGGATCATTTCTATATAATTTCCTTGAGTTAAAATTATGTGCTTGATTTTTCAAGAATTTTTAACTTCAGAACATTCGTTCTCGAGTTACTAATTTTCTCAACTGAAAAGTCTTTGTACGATCAAGTAGAAGTCATATTTTTGCATATCTGATGTTCTGGGTTGTCTTAGAATCTTTTTATGGACAAAACCCATATCTCAGATTTTTTCACTGAAAATAATTCTTCGAAAGGCTATTTTTAGCTTTCAGAAATCTTGTCAAAACATAGTCAAGTTCACAATCAACAGGTGAGTTTTCCAAAATGCAGTTCACTCAGCTCGAATATAGGACCAAAACAGTCCTTACTCATGACTTCCTTAGGTTGGTTGAGACAGATCTTCACAAAGTGTTGCCAGAAGCAGTTTTAGATCCGGTCAAGATCAGAAGTTCGATTATTCAAAATATTGAGCAGTCTGGCTTATTAGAGGCCACTTCCATACCTATCTTCGTTCATTGTATTGAATTCGTAATGTCTTGTATTAAGCATTACAATTCTACTACTCGTGAGATAGTGTCAGTTGACGGACGAGTCATTTGTAGTCTCAAGCCTCTAGACATTGAAAGGAGTTTTGGCATTCCTTAACACCCTAACAGTCTGGTTATTTCCATGGAGCAGTGTGAGCAAGCATTTGATGTTGATGTGGACAAGTGTCAAAAGAAGATGGCAGAAAGATGGTTAAAACAAGCAAAGAACAGACTGCCAAACAATGTGGGTCGTGGTGAGTACAAGGATGAGTATGCGATTCTAATTACACTCCTGAATCATGTCTCAGGTCAAGCACATGCGAATGTTTTCCAGCCTTGGATGTATTACATTATTGGTCGCATCATTTCTAGGCAGGAGCATTATGACTGGGCATCCTTCATTAGCAATATTCTCCACAGGTAGATTACCGGTTTCCTAGTTGCCCATGAGTTTCACATGTGTTCGTATCTCATGTACTTGATCGCTTATCATGGTCAGTTCTGAGGACTAAACACCATGGGCATTCTCAGTGTTCAAAAGGTCTATCAGTATTATGATCAGCTTGAGTTCACCAAGGCTGAGCGTCATTTCAAGCGTGTTCATGAGGCTTTTCTGACTTATATAGTGAGGAATCTGGACCGGGAATTGCACGTTTGTATATCGGCAGTTGCTAGGGCAGCGATGGATGGATGGGCATATTGGTTTATTCAATTCCCAACATACACCTACATCCGAGTATACAGATTCACAGGAAATCCAGCTATGCTTCCACATTATCCTTCGGATAAGACAATCTTTCAGGAGTTCCTGAGACAGATGCATGATGTTCATCGTCTTTTACGCCGTAGGCACAGACCATCTATGAACTTTCCTTTTCAGTTTGGAATGTATTGGTGCAAGTCGGCAATTGATGCCAAAGTTACAGGGCAAGAGCTTGAGAAATATCATCTTAAGTATCTTGTTGAAGCACGTGCCTATGATCTTTCAGGTCATTACACAACTCGCCTTGCTGGAGGTATATTTCATGAGCCTTTTATGGAGAATTATTGGGCAAATTGCGCAGATGACTTCGAGGTTCGCAGACGTAGTTATGGCCGCTTTTCTCTCTCACATATTTCTGTTTTCTTATTAGAAGATGTGGGAGGTTTATCAGATGATGAGGGAGAAGTTCTTCCTCAGTTTTTAAGAGAACAGGTTGATACACAACCGTTGCCAACAGTTGATTAGTACGCCAAGGAATATGCAACGGTCAAGGAGAGGTCAAGTAGAGTTATTCAGAACAATATACTTTACCTCCACAGCAAGAAGACCAGGAGGGTAAGTGTGCCCAGAGCAGAGCCGCCAGTAGTGGTGAATCCTTCGCTACCTTCCTCGTCAAAACCCAAACAGAAGAAAAGGAGTAACCCTCCTAAGAAAGGTCAAGTGCCAAATAATTCAAAGGGCAAGGCGCTTGCCACTGTTACACACACGGAGCTTGATAGACAGCCGGTCACAGAGCCAGTTCAGAGACCAGTTCAAAGATCACCAGTGCCTGAGGTTCATCCTCAAGTTCCTACACCAGTTCAAGAGTAGTCACCAGTCCCAATTCACATTGAATTGGATTTAGACTCTCCACCTCGCAGTGGGTCCTCTACACATTCACTTTCATCGCAACCTCCTGTTGCTAGTACAGACCCTTCTAGTAGTATTAGCCAAGATCAATCTTGGATCGAAGCTCAGCTAGGAAGGAAGAGGAGGCAGCCATCCTATGTTCTTAATCATTCTGATTTTGATGAGGTTTATCAAGATGCGCCAGATAAGAGGGTCAAGAATATGGTCCATGTGGAGAGGAATACTGACATGGAGATCGTAGTCGAGACTGTTGTACCTCCACAGGGGAAGAACTTGGCTGAGTTGGAATCTCAGGACTTTGAGGTTATCACAGTTAACCTTGGTCATAGCACACGCCAGACCCAGGTTGATCTACTATAGGTTGCTACAGACAGTGCCAGGGATAGAATACTGAAGGATGGAGAAGATAAGGCAGCCCTCAAGGCTAAAATCAGACAGCTTCATCAGTATATTTCTAGCCTTGTACATAGACCAGATGTCATCGCCACACTCCAGACAATGCTTGAGCCTCCAGCAGAGCAAAGTCAACTTAATCACTTAGTTGCATACAACAAGCGTTTGGATGAGTGGGAGGAAGAGTTCGTTGCTAGAGGTCGTGCTATGCTTATAGAGTTGTATCAGTTGCGGTATAATGCACGAGAGCTCTGTATTCATCTCCAGGATGAGGAGCAAGATATGGCGATTATTAAACCCCGAGATGAGATTATGATTGCTCACCTGAGTATGGAATATGATGCAGTCACAGATGCAGAGGATAGGGAAGCTATCTACTCTTGGAAAACACAATTGGTTTTCAAGGCAAAGATAGAAGAGACTTTGGCGTCAGAGTTGGCTGAGAGTAGGGAGCACGTTACTAGTGCACTCCGGTCTGTGAGAACCTCAATTTCTCGCTTACCATGCTGATATTAGATTGAGGGTGGTGCCTACATTGAGCTTACCAATGTTCATTCAGAGCTCTAGGCACTCATTCATACCATTTTCAATGGGGAGACCGTTGGTTGTAAGGTTACTCAGCTTATAGTCATGTCAACATTGTTCGATGAGGCAACAAGGAGCAGAGGTGAACTTTAGTCTCAGATCACAGCTGGTGAGGATATGCTACACCGACATAGCATTCTTCGACAGAGTCTCATAGCTCCAGATAGTGATGCAGTTAACAATCTCATTGAGGGATTGGTTGCTCGAGATCACAGACAGTAAACTTCAGTTCCCACCTCTCAGGATAGACATTACACACGAGTTAACTTGGCGTTACCCTTTCAAGTTAACTCGTTGTCTTGTCTCATGCATATCTATTCTGAGATTAGCTTTACACACTTGGAGTTTCATTTAGGGTTTTCGTTAACTGATGATAGTCTTCCAGTTAACTCGCTTTCAATAAGGATGTGCATGCTTGCACAATTGTCCATTTTTAGATTAGATGTTTCGGTTAACTGATGGTAGTTTTCCAGTTAACTGTATAGTTTACTTCATTAGGGCTTAGCAATAAATTTTGCATGCATTGCAAGACTATAGTTGACTCAAGGTGATTTTAGGGTTCTCTACACCTTGATGTATATAAATAAAAGCTTTTGCTCATTTGTAAATAACTTTTGCTTGAGAGAGAAATATATGTTGTGCCTACCTTGCCCTCAATATTGCTCTTTTTGTATTTGTTCATGCGTCTTTGCCATTATAATGAATTGTTATGCCACATAGAGTTTCATGCAATTGTAATGGTGAATTCTTTCCATAGTTTAGATAAATCTATTTTGTGTTCAATAAACTTGTTTAGATTGAGATGATAGTTGTGCCCACCTTGCCTTCAAGTAGAGAATCTTCACTTGTTTATCGTGTGTTGTTGTGAACAATAAACTTATTCGGATTGAGATAATAGTTGTGCTACCTTGCCTTCAAGTTGAGAATCCGTATATAGTTTATCGTGTGTTGTTGTTACCAATAAGCGTGTTTAGATTGAGCTGATAGATGTGCCACCTTGCCTTCAAGTTGAGAATCTACACTCATTTATCGTCTGATAGTCAAACCTTGCTCCGTCTCCTCATGCTTTGTTTTCTTGAAGAGACTGGATAGAATTTAAATAATTAAGTTTAGTTGTAGTAGTACTTAGCTGCAACATATATAGTTTTCGAGAAAGCCTTGTACCTCTACAGCTGAAACAAAAAGACAGGATTTAGTTTAGTTTATTTCCATTTGCAAGTACTTTTGTCAAGCACAACGAGGGAGCTTCCCCTCCTAATTTGAAGAGCACTCATTACGTAGTGTGCATAGCTGTCTGTACCAACTCTTACTCCAGAGGTGCTAGTTGTTACGCCAACAATATGGCATTTTGGCCTCTTTTTGTAAGAGTTCTTCTTATGATTTTTGAAAGTTTGTGACTTTTGCAGTCCTTTCTTAGATTAGCAAACTTTTGTAACTCATTTTGGAGCATGATATATAGAATTTACCTTGGTTACCATTGATGGAACTCAATTTTCCTTCTAGTTCTTGCAAAATATTGTGCATTTTCAGGTGATTGATCAAGCTACTTCGTGAAATCTTTCTATTTCCTTATAGCTTTGTCTCATATGAGCATGCCTCTCTTTGCAAAAGTAGTATTATGCAGATTACAAATTGTGTTTATTGAATTGCACATGAGCTTTTAATTTGTGAAAATTTGCTTTTCCTTCTTAAAAGTGTGTGTATGTCAACCCTGTTTGTGAAATACTTATGCATAATCTACATAAACTTGTTGTGCAGTCCCATATCCATCATCAGTATTCAAGTGTAACTTGAGTGTCTCATTGCTCTTGTCATTCTGGTGTATCACCATAGGGTTTAGTTTTCATTTTCATGCGCTCCTTCTCCCTTTTCCTTACAAAGATTAGTAGTTAGGTGATAACACAAAGGAAGCTGGCCTTCTCCAGAGGTTCTTTTCCATTTTTAGGTGACCCACAACCTGGAAAAGTTCCCATGTTTCTCTAGAAAGCTCAGTTTTCATAACTTTGCATAGGGTGCATTTCTAAGAGATAACAGTAAGCAAGGACCTTTTCCACAATATGGAAACCAAAATCCACATGGTCAAACTTTTAAAAACTCATCACATATACCAACACCAAACCAAAATATACCAAATCAAAATCCGTCATACACATACATGTCCCAAACACAAAACCAAAACTCGTCCCATAACATTGGACTCCAAAATACCAACACGAGTTCTCAAAATACACAAGACCCATTGCTGACTCAAGTGGATGTCCTACAAACTCAAATGTTGGCCTTGCAACAACATATGGAAAATATGCAAATCTCCAACAAAAAGACCTACTCTCCCCAGGATTTATGCCCTTATCCTTTTGACAGGAATCTATACATGCCACCTTTCCCGCATGGCTATATCATACAAAACTTACCTAAGTACAAAGGGAAGAGAAATCCACTTGAAGACATAAGAGAATTTTACACAGCTTGTAAAGACATTGCATACAACCCTACCTACCTAATGATACTTTTCCCAAGAAGCCTTATGGGCATAGCACTTGAGTGGTTCTCATGGTTACCGACTGACATAAGAACATGGGGAGAACTAGCAAACAATTTTGTGGAACACTTCGCATTCAACATTTACAATGAAATTACCATTTCCACCCCATGTCATACCACATAAGAAGTGGGTGAAAACTTTGTAACCTTCTTCCAACAATGGAGAGGTTTGGCTAGTGGATGTCCCGTTGAAATACCCGAGAAATAGAAAGTTGTCATGCTCATTGAAAACTTAAACTCAAACTTGAAACATGATTTGTAGATGCAATGTTGCACTTGATTTTCCAACCTAGTGGAAAAAGGCATCATCCTTGAAAAGGCCCTTATTGACAAAGGAGAAATCAAGATTGCCAACAAAAATACCAACACTCAAAACACCTTAAATGACAAGAGCAAATATTGGGCCCGAAACAAGAATGTGACTAATGATGGATTTTTTGATGCTAAGACTATATATACAATTCCTACTATCACATTTAGAGGGTCTAACACATCCAACAATGCATTGAGAACCCAAAACACACAATAATTGAGAACCCAAAGAAAGTTCCCAAGATGACAATACACTCCTCTAGGGGAGCCGATTGAATCGGTCTTTAAACAACTCTTACAACATAACGACATACAACTTCTTGAACCAAAAAAATATGATCCTAGACAATTTAAACCATCTTAGCGGGATGACAACGCCTTTTGTGATTACCATCGAACCAAAGGACACAACTTATCTCAATTCCAACAACTGAAAAACATCATACAAAACCTTGTGGAAAATGGCACCATTGAACTCAACATACAACAACGGTCATATAATAGTGACCATAAATTTTTCACCGATCCTTTACATGACCATGGAAAAGGAAAGGCCTCCAATTCAAGCAATAAGACCAATAACAATTCAGCCAATTACACTAATGCCAAATATGACTACAACCATACCACTATCATAAATCACATTCGAACTGTCGATGAACAGGTCAACACTATTACCATTAAGAAACCTCCCAAATTTGTTGTCAACAATCACTGAACCAAGATAACCATTCAAGGTACCCCACCATAGTAGCAAAAACAACCATCAAAATCCCAATACAACTTGCTTGACCATTTGGGAAAGACTCCCGCACATATCTCTATCCTAGAGTTATTGTGTATATCACCTGACCATCGAGCCATTCTTGAAAAATCCTTACAAGACACAACCGTCCCCACCAATCTTGGCATCATTTTTTTCTAGGAGATGGTAAGCTACTTGACCAATTCCCATCATGCCACCTTTTCCGAACAAGACTATTCGACCACAAAAACAAACCATAATGACCCTTTACACCTTGAAGTCCTTGTTCATAAAACCAAAGTCAGATGAGTCCTGGTAGATAGTGGAGCAGGGTTGAATATTTGTACCTTGAAATTGGTTAAGATGTTGGGATTTTTGGAAGCATGTGTAGACACTACTAAAAGCATTATTATCAAAGCATATGACGATGAAGAATGATCCTCTAAAGGAATTATCACACTTCCTATTTGAGTTGGACCCACAGTCATGGACACCACTTTCCAAGTCTTGGACCTTGACCTTCCATACAACCTTCTCCTAGGTCGGCCATGGGTTCATGCCATGAAGATTGTCCCATCCACATTGTTGATGTTCATAACAGCATCGGGCAAATTCTTCCAGCCACGACATTAAGGATAAATTTGATGGTGCCTAAATGGCTATCAAATTTATATGAGACTAATAATATTGAAGAGACACTTCATTTAATTAAATGATATTTATTTATTAAAGAGAATAGAATTTATGAGGAGGCTCAAACTTCAAGAAGGTTGACTTTATGTTTATTTGAAACACGTCTTCTCAAGAAGGCCGACTTATGGATTTGAAGAGGCACATCTTTTCCTCTCATCTTGTATATATGATTGATGGTTCTTCATTGGTGATCATCCATTTTTTATTCATTCATTCATATCCATCACAAGTTTGAGTTTCTCAAGTGCGAATTCATCTTCAAGTGCAGATCGATATTGTTGAAGGCTAAGTTTATCATTAATAAATTTGCATCATTGTGTTACTGTGAATTACATCAGATTGTGGTGCATACTCTTGGCCTCATTATCGGCCTCTATTGTAAAGGAGACATTCTTTGTGATTCAATATATAAGTGATATATTGTTGCTAGGTTTTTCTCCCTCAAGAGGAGGGTTTTCCCAGGGTATTTGTTGTGTTATTGTGTCTAATTTTTTGAATTAAATTATGTGTTTTTTATCTGATCATAAAATTAACATGGTATCAAAGTAGGTTTGAAGAAGATCTTGATTAGATTTAGTCTAGCAGTAATACTCTTTATTCTCTTTCTCATCTTTGATCACATCTATCACTTCATCAAGATGGTGAACGGACTCAAGATCGAGGACAGACTTGAGGGAGCAACAAATTTCACATCTTGGAGATTCATAATTATGCTCACCTTGGAGGAAAATGAATTGGCTGAGTTCGTGGAGAGAAAATTCCATGAGCCTATTGATGAAGAAGATGTTAGTTGATTCCGTGAAGGACCATATTGTTCCAATCATCTCTAAGTCGAAGACAACAAGAGAGATGCTTAAGACTTTGGAGGAGATGTATGAGATCAACAATACAAGTCGTGCACTGGCATTAAAACAACAAATTCATCATGTTAAGATGGCAAAAGGAGAATTTTTCATCGCTTACTTCATGAATATTTTTGAATTGAGAGATCAACTCTCTACTATTGGTCATATTGTTGATGATAAGGACTTGCCCATGTTGGCTCTTAATGGTCTTCCTTCATCTTGGGAGTCTTACATTCAAGGAATTAGTGCGAGATTGAAACTTCCCAAGTTTGATCTTTTGAGGGCGGATTGTATTCAAGAAGAGTCTAGGTTGGCTACGAGAGGTATTGTTCAAAGCTCTACTAATGAAGACATTCATGTTCTTGCCACTCAATCTTCGAAGAAGAAAGGGAAAGATGGAAAGAAAGGATATTTCAAGAGGAACAGAGATAAAGGAGTTGATGGTGCTCCTGCATTCAAGAAGAAGAGGGACCTCTCATGAGTACAATGTTTTAGATGTGACAAGTATGGTCACTATGCAAAGGACTTCCCAACCAGGCCTAAGCAATAGGCTTCCATTGCTAATGTTGATGAGATCTCTCTGCAGAAGGATTCAAGTGAATTTCTATTCTATTATGCCTTGTCAAGCAATGTGCCTACTGACACCCACACTTGATTGATTGATAGTGGTGCCTCTCGCCACATCACTAGATTTAGGGAGCATCTAACTGATTTGGTGGAGAGAGATACTAGTGAACACGTCATTATTGGAGATTATATCAGTTATCTGTGAAAGGAGTTGGGACCTCCTCTCTTCACTTGGATTCTGGCATTTATTTGCAGTTGAGTGATGTGCTATTTGTTCCAGGCATCAAGCGAAACCTTGTTTCCATTTTATCCTTGGAAGACAAGGGGTACCAAATTGCATTTTCAGAAGGAAAAGTTCTTGTATGGACAAAGAACTCTAATATCAAGACTACTCGAGTGATTGGAGTTAGACATGAGAGCCTCTACAGACTATGCACTCATCCACTTCGGGCTCTATTGCATGATTCTTCAAGTTTGTGTGAACTTTGGCATCGAAGATTGGATCACCTTCACTTTCGAGCACTACCTACCATGGAGAGGATGGTCACAGGCTTTCTGAAACTCAACTAGGAGCATGAAGGTACTTGCAGAGGTTGCACTTTGGGTAAGAATACAAAAGGTCCATTTCATAGTAGTGAAAGTAGATCCAAATGTATTCTAGATCTTATTCACTCTAATTTATGTGGTCCAATGTCTGTTGCTTCTTCGAGTGGTTTCTTTTATTACATTATTTTTATTGATGACTACTCTAGAAAGACTTGGATTTATTTCTTGAAATCTAAAGAATCTGAGGAGGTATTAGAGAGGTTCAAATAATTCAAAGCTCAGGTAGAGAACCTGACCGGGAAGAAAAAAAAAGTCTTGAGATCCAATAACGATGGGGGGTACACTTTCGGTAGCTTTTGTAACTTTTGCATTGAAGCTGGGATTAAGAGGGAGTTCAGTGTCCCTTATAATCCTCAACAGAATGGTGTTGCTGAAAGGAAGAACATATCTATTGTGGAAGCAGCCAAAGCTATGATTCATGACCAAGATCTGCAAACCTTCCTTTGGGTGGAAGCATCTAGGATAGTATTCTATGTTCAGAATAGAAGTCCTCATCGCATTGTGGAGAGCATTACTCCAAAAGAAGCATTCACAGGGGTGAAGCCAGAAGTAAATCATTTAAGGATTTTTGGTTGTCTTGTATATGTTCATGTGCCTAAGGACAAAAGGACAAAGTTGGAACCTTCTGGCAAGAAGGGAATATTTGTAGGTTACAATGAGACATCAAAAGCCTATAGAATCTACATTCCAGGTTAGAAGTTGATTGAGATTAGTAGAGATGTCACATTTGAAGAGAATGTTACATTCAGAAGATCCAAGGGCACTCACATGGAGATAGATAATGAAGAGTCTCCTTAGGATATGGAAGTTGACCATGCTCCTAAGATTCAGAGGGAGGCTCCTGAACTGAAAGAAGATGATGATCCAATCGAGCCCTTAGAACCTACTAATGGGCCTATAGATATTGTGATTAGTCATAAGAGACCTCTTTGGGCTAGGCAAACAATGTAGGAGGCAGAAAGGTTTGCAGCCCCGAGAATAACCTTCAGAGAAAGCAAGAGACCTCATAATTTTTCCAGCTATGTTGCATTGATGAGTTAGATTATTGAGTCTAAGCCTTCCTGTGTTGAGGAAGCTTCCAGTCAGCAGATTTGGAGAGATGCTATGGTTGAGGAGTATCAATCCATTCTTAAGAATGATGTTTGGGACATTGTACCTAGACCCGAAGGTAAATCTGTCGTATCTTCTAAATGGCTCTTCAAGATCAAGCATGCGACTGATTGGGAGCATTGAGAAGTACAAGGAAAGGTTCATGGCTAGAGGATTCTCACAGAAAGAGGGAGTTGACTATGAGGAAACCCTTGCTCCAATTGCTTGTTATACTTTTTTTAGGACCATCATTGCTATTGCTGCATCTAAAGGATGGAAGATTCACCAAATGGATGTGAAGACAACATTTTTGAATGGTGTAATAGAGGAAGAGGTATATATTGAGCAACTTGATGGATTTGATGTACATGAGAAGGAGTCTCATGTTTGTAGGTTGAAGAAGGCTTTCTATGGCCTTAAGCAAGCTCCTCGTGCTTGGTACAAAAGAATTGATTGTTACTTGTCAAGCTTGGGATTCTCCAAGAACGATGTTGATTCTAACCTATATTTCAAGGTAATTGATGGCGAAGCATTAATTTTGGTTTTCTATGTTGATGATTTGATTCTTATTGGAGAAGATCACCTCATTATCAAATGCAAGAAGGAGTTAGCTTTTGAATTTGAAATGAAGGATCTTGGTCTCATGCATTACTTCCTTGGCTTAGAAGTATGGCAGAAGCCAGATGATATGATTTTGAGTCAAGGGAAGCATACCATTGATATTCTAAAGAGATTTGGTATGATGGATTGCAAATCCATGTCTATGCTTATGGAGACTAGCTTGCATAAGTTGAAAGAGGTTGCAGGTAGTTCAGATTTGGTGGATTCCACGATGTATAGGCAGTTGATTGGATTGTTGATGTATCTAGTCAATACTAGACTGGATATTTGCTATGTAATGAGTGCACTGATTTAGTTCATGTGTCAACCCAGACAAATACATCTAGTTCCAACAAAACATATCCTGAGATACTTGTGTGGCACAGTTGGATATGGGTTGAGATATTCTTCAAGTGTGGATTTGAAGTTGCATGGTTATACTGATTTTGATTGGGCAGGATGTGTTACTGATCGGAAGAGTACCTCTGGATGTTGCTTCAGTTTGGGGTCTGCGATGATATCTTGGTGTAGTAGGAAGCAGTCTTTTGTGGCATTGAGTATAATAGAGGCCGAGTATATTGCAGCTTGTATGGCAGCTCGAGAAGTAGTGTGGCTTCAGAAGCTCCTTGCATGATTGTTTGGATAATCAATGGAGCCAACTATCATTCATTGTGATAACTAGAGTTGTGTGAAGCTTTCTATCAACCCAGTGTTTCATGACAAAACTAAACATGTTGAGATTAAATACCACTATATCAGAGATATGGTATAAGCAATTCAGTTGAGGTATATCAACACTAATGAGCAGATGACAAACATTCTCACCAAGCCTCTCTCCATGATAAAGTTTGTGTACTTTCGAGACAAGCTTAGTATGGTGGAGAATCAATCCCTAGCTGAGAAGGAGTCTCAGTATCAGTGATCCTCTTTAATGCATTTCTCTTTGAGAGATATTTGAGGTGCAAGCCCTTGTTAATGCATTTCTCTTTGATATTTGAGGTGAAAGCCCTTGTTTCCACCCCTGGGAGAGCCAAGGTGAATGTCATGTGTGTGACTCCATGACATCACGTGAGAGAGTCGGTGATCATTTTCTTGTACTTGTGTTTCACCCTCTAGGAGAGCCATGGTGAACATCACGATGAGGTGACAACATCACATTGAGTGATGAGCACTTGTACATACCATACATGGGTGTAGCCATGATGGTTGATATCACGATGAGGTGATATCTTTCCTTTCCACATATGGGTGTAGCTATTGTGGTTGACATCACAATGAGGTGATATGTCTTATGCAGCTGGAAGTATTCTCCTAGTTGAGAGGGAGTGTTGATGCTCATAGCAGCGTCAGGCAAATTCTTCTAGCCATGACATCAAGGATAAATTTGGTGGAGCCTAAACGGCTATCAAATTTATATGAGATCGATAATATTGAAGAGACATTTCATTTAATTAAAAGATATTTATTTATTAAAGAGAATTGAATTTATGAGGAGGCACGAACTTCAAGAAGGCCAACTTTATTTTTATTTGAAACACGTCTTTTCGAGGAGGCCGACTTATGGATTTGAAGAGGCACGTCTTTCCCTCTCATCTTGTATATATGATCGATGGTTCTTCATTAGTGATCATCCTTTTTTTATTCATTCATTCATATCCATCACAAGTTCAAGTTTCTCAAGTGTGAATTCATCTTCAAGTGCAGATTGATATTGTTGAAGGCTAAGTTTATCATTAGTGAATTTACATCATTGTGTTACTGTGAATTGCATCAGATTGTGGTGCATACTCTTGGCCTCATTATCGGCCTCTATTGTAAAGGAGACATTCTTTGTGATTCAATATATAAGAGATATATTGTTGCTAGGTTTTTCGCCCTTAAGAGGAGGGTTTTCCCAGGGTATCTGTTGTGTTATTGTGTCTGATTTTTTTAATTAAATTCTATGTTTTTCATTTGATCATAAAATTAACACACATATCACCAATGCCTTAATTTTCCTCATGAAGGCACTGAAATTACAATCACGAGCGATCTAGATCTCTTCCAATATTGTAGCAATCTGAGAGGGGCTACTCATTTCCAAGTGCCTATCAACCAAGAAGCATCATCATCCCACTACATTGATCCATCTTCACTAACCAAGTCACCCACTCCATTTACTACACCATCAAATTCCAAGGTCCAAGTCCATGATGTGGGATGTGGAGAATACTGTGTGAATAATCTTCCATCGAATGACAATGCTAATGTTGCTGAGAAGGTCCAAGATTCCAACAATGATGTCAAGAAAGCTTCAAAAGGAACACAGATAGATGTTTGTGCTTGGATTGAAACCTTTTTGGATCCTAATGATACATTTGCTTTTACCCTATCCGCTTCTGCTCAAACTTTTCATGTCCATGACAACCCCATGTTTGACCAAGATATCTTTGATAATCCACTCTTTGATCCTAACCCCGCTGAGGATATCCATACATCATCCTTCCATATCGCTTGTCTTGGGTTAGGGTATGTCCCCCCTACTGTCACCTTTACTAATTCATCTTTCCAAGCCTTTAAGGATGTGCAAGTTTCTTTTGACCTTAGTAGTAGTGAAAAGGATAGTCCCAAAGTCTCCATTGTTGGAATTTCCACTCTCTTTCGTCCATCAAACATTTTTATCACTCCATTCGTCTCACCCAACTCACTTACATCCATACACATCATAGACATGGATCAACAAGCCATATATCAAGAAAAAGACAAGGGAAAATCTCAAGAATAAAAAATGAATGTGTCATCTTTAAAAAGAGATCAAGAATCAAATGACATCTTGAAAAGAAAGGAATACCAAAGTAAGCCCTTTAGTCAAAACAAAAAGATATTGGGAAAATAAAAAATAAAAGAAAGAAAAGAAGATCAAGACAAGTCCTCTAGCCAAACTCAAAAGCTATTGGATGAATCAAAAATAAAAGTCAAAAGTGAAAATCAGAAAGCATTGATCTCCAAGTATGCCTCTTCATCAAAAATAATTGGGGCCATCTCTCAAACGTTGAAGACAAATAAAGAACTTGTTGATCCAAAGTCTCCATTTTCATTACTTTCACTCATTTCGTGCATTCCATTCAATCTGTCCATATTCACACATCTGTCACATCATTCCATTACCATTGGTGATGCCTTTCAATGTATCTTTGATTGCAAACCCTTCACGTACCCTAGCTCATCGGTCTCCCAAACTCCTTTTCATCTGAAGCCTAGTGGCCCACGTAGTGTGCACATTAGGGATCATACCATAGCCTCTTTTGTTCGCCACTTTTATCACCCATTATATTTTCCACTTACATTTCGCATCCATATCAGGTCCTTTTTCCAAGAACGAACATCTAAACAAGGTCAAGGCATCATCACGATGTATTAGTTATACACAGCTTTTGAAAGTCATTTTTTAACCACATAAAAATACAAAAAAATAGAGAAATCAAAAAAATTGTTACCTTAATAAAAACCTGGCAAATAGGCATCTTAGTAACACCAAAAAAGTAAAAAAAAATAGTAAAGATAAATAATTTTTCCAATAGTGAAAAGCACTTCGGTGGCGCTTTGGATAAGTACCATGGTGAAAACCTGGCAAACAGGCGCCATGTGTAGTTGAATTTGCTCCGCTGTCTACCATCATTCCAATCTGACTTTACCCCATCATTTCATCTTTCCCATACCACCCATAATAATGACTGGTTGTCCTTTCCATAACCTGGAACGATTGACATCATGTGTCTTTTCACTTTCCTTAACGCCTATCCCATTTCACCCCTAATAAAATCATCTTATATCTGATTGGGGGAAAATACTTGACCTACATCATCCTTGGATCTTACACTGACTATTAGAGGTCACTTTCACTCAAAAAGACAAAAAAATCATAAAATCACAAAAAGACAAAAATAACTCAAAACCTATAAAAAACACAAAAACATCCAAATAACTTTCAAAAATCCCAAAAACAGAGTCAAAGTCGGTCATGTCAGTCCAAGTCTAGTCAAACTACGTTGCCTCTACAACTTAACGTAGGCAAGGCCATCTGTTGATGTGCCCCCGAGGGATTAGGTCAGTCATCTAGGTTTGTCAAAAAAAAATCATGACTCATTCCTTTGTCAATAAAAGAAAGTCATGGCATGTCGAACTATGAGGTCTCTGTGCATTGTTATGTAGGCAAGGCCATTTGTTGATGAGCCCTCGAGGTCACCTAGGTTGGTCCTTTAGGGTTTGTCATGTCAGTCGTAATAGATCAGAAATTGCCAACTTGGACACAAATAGTCGTCAAAACATTAGACAAGTCACACATCAACAAGGAAAATAGGTCAACAAAGTCACTCAGTCAAACCAAACAGATTGTCAAAATAGTCAAACAGTAAAATTGTCAACCAATCAAACTTATGTCTTATACATGATGTATCCTTCTTGAACGAGACATTTTCATTAATCAAATCTCATTCATTTTCCTTATATAGGTGGTCACATGATCAAAACCAGGCTTGACATCTTATATGAAATGTTTCCTTTCCTGAAACCAAGCCTTGTCAAACAAACAACCCGTCAATCACCTAGTCAACTAAATGTCAAACAATCATATTTTGGCAAACACTCTGAATGGTTGTTGACCTTGTGGTCTATTTTGTCTTATCTTTTTCTTGATTTATCTTTGATTTAGGTTACTAGCTTCCTCGAGGATGTTCCATGAAGGATTTAGAGGAGTGATGATGTCTCATGACTCTTTTCTTTGATTATTGTTTGTGGATTGTCTTGGAAAAAATACTGGGGCAACTTTGCCTTTAGTATGAGTTAGGGTATTCCTTGTCCATGACTATTTGTTTTGGCAAGTGGATGACCTTACACACCTTGGTCTATGTCATACTATGGTGTTTTTTATCCATTTGTTTCATTTTACTACCCAATGATGATTAAATGCATGACCTATTATGTATTTGGCAAAATATTGAAGTTCTTTTTTCATACTAACATCCATATCTCCCACGCTAAATTTTTTCAATTCCCCTTATCTATTTTTCTCTTATCCATTTTGAGAGCACACTTGTGTTCTTTGAACCCACATGTCCTCTCGAGGGGGCATACCATAACCCTCCTCATCATCCTTCCTCATCCTGTTCACACTAGGGCATGTTTTGACTAATTTTTTTGACACAACGCAATAAACTGCATTTTATCAAAGAGGGAAAAAATGTAGACACTAAAAATTGTCCTAGTCCTGCGACTTCTAAATTCTCAATCATTTCCTCTTTTGTCTTTGATAATTAAATAATTTTAATTATTTAATTATTTTCTAAAAGTTATAAGTCTTCTATTAATTAAATAATTTTACTTATTTAATTAATTCATTTCTATCTATATTCCTCCATTGATTAATTACATCACTAATTAAGTCCCTTTCTTTCTAAAATTAAATAAATTCCACCTTCTACTATAATTAAATAATTATTTTAATTATTTAATTATTCATTAGTCTCTTCTCTCATAAATTAAATAAATTTTATTTATTTAATTTGGTCCACTCTCTTGAATTTTGAATTAAATCATTATTTAATTCAAAAGGTCCTCTTTGTCACATTCCTCTATAATTAAATAATTACTTTTAATTATTTAATTATTCATTGGCCAACTAAATTAAATAATTTTTATTATTTAATTTTCTCTCACCCTTTATATGTGTCGATCCTTATCTATCCATGTCTCAATTAACCTCCACCCTTGATTAAATTATTTATAATTTAATCTTGACTGTCAATCCTTATCATTTTCCCTAACCCTAGCCCATACTACATCTTTCGTTCTTGGCCATTGATTATTGACATTCAATCTTAGCCTTTCATTCAAAATTGTCTTTCATATAAAAGACCTTGTCATTGTCATTTTTATCATCTTGGAGAATCTACAAGCTATCTTGAGTCATCTTGCTATCAAGCTAAGTGCATCCATAGTCATATAGAATCTTCAATATTTTGTTTACACATTGTCATAGGCCTATTTGCATACTCAAAAATCTAAGGGCAATTATCATATTCAAGCAAAATGGAGAAGTACAATGAAGGTGAATCAATGGTGGCATGAAGATTTGGTAATATTGCTTTATATTTTTATGTCTTTATGTTTATTTGTGCTTCATTGTTTATTAGGGTTTGATTTATATGCTTTATAGCCTAACCTTGATCATTTTAGCCCTGATTACAATATTTATATTTAGTAACTATTTATATTTATTATAATATTATTAATACAAAAATTAAAAATTGAAGCAAATATATTTTTATATTTATTTAATCTTGAGTTTTAAAATTTAATGCATATTTATGTTTTATTTTTTTATAATATACTAAATAATTATAAATATAAGGTACTATAAATGCATGTAGTTATGTTTTGTTGTCTCATTAAATAGACATGCAATTATTTTGTCCCATTAAGCTAAAATATAAGCATGCAATATGCTAAAATTTAATTACATACATGACACAAGGTAAAATGAAAAATTATCAGATTTTGAAATCAACATATAGGAAGATAAAGATAATAAAAATACACAAAATAAGAAGGTTATTCAAATAAAAAAAATGAAATAAAAGAAACAGTAATCAAGATTATGGATGTGACAAAATCTTTTGATAGTCAAAATTAAAATACTATAATTAACAAAACTTACATTTAATTTTATTCACTTTACAAAATTTACGTTTATTTTTTTAAATCTAAAATACTATAATTACAATACTATAAAGACAAGTACTAGTCACTATGTGACACTTGTTATAAATGTTTTACCTCCAACTCCAACTCTTTTTCATCCTAATGATGGATAAATGGAGTGTGATCTGAAACGTTGATGCAAATAAACTACACACAATTAAATCTAGAAAAAAAAACACGCTTATCACTGTGAACTATGGAAATCTAATGTCTCAAGATGTTTTCTACATGATAAAAAAAAAAGATTAAAATATTGAAAAATAACTATTTAAAGTGTTTTTACACAAGCACTACACATTAACAATAAAAAGAAATAAAGAAATAGAGAGGGAGACAAAGATATGACAATAAAAGAAAGAGAGAAAAAGATGTGGAAGATAGGAGGGGAGAAAAAGAAGATATATATAAAGAGAGATAGGATGAGAGTGTTAATTGAGAGATAGAAAGAAAGAGGGATAAATATATTTAGATAAGGGGGTGAGGACTACTAGAGATAAATATTAAGAGTTAGATGTATATATGAAAGAGTAAATATCGACTCATGACATGATTAAATGTGTATTGGGAAGCGATCAATCTATTTGGTATTTTAACCATGCTCAAGACATTAAACAACAATGATAACTTTAAGAAGCCCCTCTTAAGAAAAGATATAAAATCTTGACAAATCTTTCAATTTTTTGGAAAAAACTATTAATTTCTATTGTAAATCTTTCCTTTTTTTCGAAAAAAATATTAATTTTATTGATGATTTTGTTTACATCACTAAAATTTTGTAGAAAATCTTGGTGGATCTTGGAAAATAATAGGAAAATTTATTAATTATGATAATGAATCCTTCCATTTGAAAAAAAAAAAAATTCAGTGAAAAGTAGGGGCGCGAGGGTGGAAATGATCGATGGATTTAAGGGGTAGAATCTATAATATTTAGTTACCACCATTGATTTAAAATATAATCTAACAACCCTCATTATATTCCACAAGGTGAAATATACTCATGCTCTGTAATGTTCATGGAGCCTGAAATTGCTTTTATTTCAGGCCCCATAAGCATTACAGATTACATGTACATTTTACCTCGTGAAATACAACAAGGGTTGTACAATTATATTTTAAATAATGGAGGCAACGAAAGATTAGAAATATGAATTAATTTAGATTTCTACTATAACATAAAATTTAGGTGAATCTGAATCTAATCATGTATCGAATATAATGGCAATTTTTTGTGTTAGAAATTTTGATAAAATAAATTCTTTGGTGATTTAAATAAGACTAAAATAAAATTTTGTAAAAATGTGGCGATTCAGGTCTTGTTACAACTCGAACTATTAGCCATATTTGGATTCCCAAATTTCAACTATTAGCCAATTAGCGAATATTGACTGCTAAAAAATCACTATTAAACAATGATTTGTAATAATCTAAGTCTAAACCAATCCAATTTTCTTTTGTTACAATCAGAGGGATTTGAAACATTAAAGGATTTCAATTAATTCAAGTTGATTTCACTTTTATTTCATTTCAAACACTAATGAAATTTTACATGCTTACATTGAATGTCGCACCACAATTTTTTTGAAAGTGTTAAGAATAGTCGACATACAAGTGATATCATGTTAATGTGTAGTGGCGAGTGATGATGATATTCAATATTTTAAAATTAGATTTTTATATAATATTAGGTTTCTTAATGACAAAAAAATCATGTTACATCCCATGTGTTATTACCTATTTACTATTACCTCGTTTGGTTAAATTGCTTTAATATATTCATGTGTTTTATGAATCTTGAATGGAAATACGATGAATGAATGTTTGATTCAATTTGATGATTTATAATGATTTTGACAATGAAATATATGATGCATATGATTGTATTATGATCGTCCAACTACTGTTATGATGTACTAAGTTGAATGCAGGAACAAGTTCGAATCTCCAAAAGAGAGGGGAAGTATCATTCAAGAGAATAACTTTGTATGGTAACCCTTAATGAGTCTAACTGAGCATACACACACTCACACCTTAGTTGGTTTATGTTGAGTCAAGTCAGTTTGGGAAAAGGTACATGATCTTTAGTTTTGAATGTGAATGTTTGTATTGGGTTATGATCTTGTCCTATGAATGTTGTCATTGATGAATGTGATTAAGTCTTTATGTTGAGTAATTCCTTGTGTGTTCATATTTATAACAATGATATATATATATGTATGTATGAATGTATGTGTCTATGGTAAACTCATACATATGAGTAAATACGTGCATGAATATATATAGATAGATGTATCTACACATGCTCATGGACGGACTACCCATATGTATGGGAATATCGATTGGATGGAGATGACATATATATATACACTTCGTGTATATATATCAATCGATGGAATTAAAAGTATAAGTGTTTATGTAAAGGTATTAAAATAACATTATGTATATATATAAAATATATATATATATATATATATTGATATATGTATAAAATAATAGGGGTGGGTCAGGAGGTATATTGAGGATGAAGCATTGGAGGACGATTTCGACACTAATGATGCTCAAGAATGGGAACTAGGCGATGGCAAGGAATGGCTGGAGAATGACCAGCGAGACCCAGAAGAGAAAGTAAAAACTTTGGCTCACAGAAAGTGTGGCCCAGATTGCCCCACAATTGTTAGCTACAAGGCTTAGCTGAGTCACTGCGAGGCTGAGGATGCAAAGGAAGGAATATGAGGTCTAGTCCAAGACATTTTGGCTTTTTATCTACTTCGGCAGTATAAAGTTTATTTCCATAGCTTCACACCTTTAGTTCAGGAGTTAGTCCCGAGTATGGGATTTTTATATAGATCTTTTGGGTTTGCTTTCTAGCCTGCTACTGTATGGGCAAACATTTTTTGGCTTGTAAATGGGATCTTCAACCAGGAGGTTCTAGAGGTCATTATTACAGAAAAGACCTGCCAGACCCTCATTCTACCTCTACTGTAAATCTTTAAAAATCAATATATAGGTACTGCCCCTTGCAGTGTTAACCGATCAAAAAAATATATATGTATAAAATAATATATACATATATATTAATATATTTATATATATTTGTGTATATATATGATTGTTATTCAATATATGTTTATATGGTTATTAATTGGCAAATAATACATGATAATCTTGAGAAAATGAATATATATGTATATATATGTATATATTAATATATATGTATATATTAATGAGGGGATATATATATTGATAAGCATTTGGATAGTGCATTATACGCATAAGTGTTTGTAATGTATATAGAACGTGTTTTATAGCACTAAGGTTGATATCAATAAAGCACTTAAACAAATTTTATGTGCATATAGTGCTACCACATATGATAATGCATTGTTAAGTATATAAATCTACGCATGGAAACAAAGTAAGACCAAGTCAAAAATTGTGCATGAGAAAAGGAATAAATTTTATACGTTGGCAAAAAGATGAATGCAAATTTAAATGTTGTGAATAAGTCTCAAGCTGTGCTATATTAAAGGGCATTGTTTTATGAAATGTGACGCTAAAACCTATGGCATATAGAAACAAATATGGAGTCTTAAACCTTTGGATATTCATAAACCCAGTCAAAGTAGTGTTGGCAAAAATATAAGAGGGGAGTCGACTTGCAACTCATTTAAGAAACTTGAAACAATGCATTGTTGTGTTTGACCGAGCAAATGGAGTCTTGCTATCACCAAGCATGAGGTTGACTTAGTCATTAGAAGCATATGGATTGTTATGTGTTGTGATCTGAGAGTTAAATCAACTGAGTCGTTGCATGAGAGTAGAAAGGTGGTAGATTTACCAGCTTGTTTGGAACCTTTGGTTGCTCATATTTTAGTATATATAGAGGTATTCATTCTACCATTTGTTATACTCTCATTTATGATTTTTGCTTTTCCATTTTGTTGTATTTTTTGTGCTAGTGAGTTTGAGAGTTAGTGAGTGCTTTGATATTTTGCATTTGTGGTTATTGAGGGAATTGGTAAGAGGCTAGAAGTGGGAAATTAGATTGATCTTAAAGGAAGTAGCAAGAGGGCTTGAGGAATTGAGCTAGAAAGGAAGATTAATCAATTGGAGCTTTTATACAGACATGCTAATTTCTATACCTTTATTATTTATATTGGAAAGGCTAAATAGTTATTATTACCATGTTGGAAAGGAATGATTTAGAGTATGTTGTGATGCTTGTTAATGCTTGCATGTTTCTTGGTTGTTTACTATATTGGAGAAACCTTTCATTCCAGTTTTTATACTATATGCAGTTGTCAATATTTTATGTAGTTTTTCAATACTAGTTGTATGTAACACAAAGTAAGAAGTTTCTAGATTTACTTTGGTAGTAATGTCATTTTAATTATGAGTTATTAATGGGTTATTCATGGCATTAGTTTAATCCATGGGAAAGGGGGTAACCTATGTATAGAGTATGAATGTTCAAAACCAAATCGAGCTAGGAAGGTAGGTGAAATAGATGATTCTCACTTGAAGTATTGGGTAATGAATTCTTTGGCCAAAGTAGTGTAAGTTACGACCACTGTTTACACTATCATTCACTATGATTCGAGTTTACATACTAGGTAGGGATTTTCATACACGTAGGTTGTAACCATTGTATGGTAGCTCTAGATATGTAGGACACAACACCATGCTCGGAAAAGGCTAGGGTTATGAGGTTACCAAACCAATCTCTTCATCAAAGGGTAGGGTCATCTTACCAGTTTGGTAGATGTGCAAGGGATTGCAGCGAGTCTGTGGTTTGTAGAAAAGCGCTTGAGTGATGCTTCTCCTCACACAGTTAGCGGCCAAGATTTGAAGAGGATATTTTTGACCATTTTTATATTTTATATTTTGTAAGCTTGTTGAAGCTATGTATGTAATCTTGTATCCATCTCTATGGAAATTGTAAATGAGAAATGTCATATGGAGATCTTGTAATATCATTACTTGTATCAATGAAAGAAATTCTTAAGTATGCAATGGAAAAGTTTGGAACTTGGTTATATTTCAAATGTGCATTTATTATTCAAAGGAAAATAATTTTTTTATTTCTTTTAAAGTTGGAAGCATGATTTATTCACTTGTGGGTAAAACATAGTAAAATTACTAGTTAGAAAAATGGGCACGTTACACATGGTATCAGAGCTACCAGGTTCAGCTTTGGAACCTATGTGTTCGCTATGTTTCCAATCCAACATTATACAAGTCTAATGTTTGGAAATTCTTGTGCTCGGATGGTGCATCTCAAGATGACTGCAAGAAAGTCGGTGATCGATAATGAGCACTACCTAAGGGCCAAGAAGGAATAGGAAGCTCTTGTTTGAACCATAGAGAGAACTAATCATGAAAATTCCATTTGGCTAAGTGACACTGAGACTATTAGTCATGCCCTTTCCCGAATCAATCAAGAGAAGAGAAGGATGGGAGAGGTTGTTAACTTCAACTTTTTACCTCATGTCTCTCTGACCAAGTCTGACTCTTTACCACTTTCTAGATATATGCCCTTGAAATGTAGTGTTATTCCACCAATGATATTTAGGGACCCTCGTGTTCTTCCTATGGAAAAAGTTATTGTAATAGCCTCAAGTGGTGAATCAGAGGAGTATGTTCCCCAAAACTATGTGTTTGAGGATAGGTCCGAGGGTTATTTTCCTTTTGATGAAGTATATGAGAAAAAATAAGAGGGGTATACCCCGCTTAGTTATGTATCAGAGAGTGAATATGAGGGATACTCTCCCCTAGACTATTTGAATAGTCATTCCATGTAAACTCAAGGATATTGAAATCCTTTTTAGATCTTAATGAAAAAAAATGCTTTTGGAAAAACTTGTGTATAAGTTCTTTATGAAATTTCTTATGTGAATGGTTGTTCTTTTGAAATACTTTTAGAATGTTAATTAAAATTCTTAGATCTAATTTAATGAAACCTCTAGGTGTAATTTTCTTGGGAAAAAATGGTTAGAACATGAACTAACATTGGGGGAATTCAAGAAGTAGGTCAAGGTGTTGAGAATGCCAAAGCTAAGTTGGATCACATCTTGGCTAGAATGGATGAAACAAGAGAAAGGATAGGAAACCTCAAGCAAGAGGTAAGGGGAAAAGAAAGGGAGGAATGAGGAAGTTCCTAACAATGAAGAAGGGGAGAATTCTCGTGATCTAGTGAACATGAAGGTGAGGAGTCACAGTCTAGGTTAGATGGAACCAAAAGGAAATGATTAGCAAGTGAGCTATCCCATGACATGAGGAAGTTCACACCTCCAAAGTTTGAAGGTAGTTCTACTAGGGATGTGGTTGAGGCATGGCTTACATATATGGAAAAATAATTTGAAATTAGGAATTACTCTAAAGTCACTAAAGTCGTTTGGGGAGCCTTTTAGTTGGCTAGTGAAGCATCCAACTGGTGAATGAATAAGAAAATGGAGCTTGGGCTTAGTTCCTTGAGGTTGACATGGAGTGAATACATAGATATTTTATGAAAATGGTGGTTATCGCAACTCTTCTATGATCAAAAGCTCATTGATTTCCAAAATTTGAGGCAAGGAGATTCCTCAATGAATGAATAATGGGAAAAGTTCACTTGCCTCTTAAGGTACGTACCCATGTAGCAAAAGAACAAGTGATTCTGAATAAGGAAGTTTATTATGGGTTTCAATTCCCAAATAGGTAGTGAAGTAGAAGTAGATGTGCATAATCCTGCTACCATGGACTTGGTGTACGGAAAATCTATTAAGCAGGAACAAAGGCTTAAGTCTATTCCAAACTATTGGGAAAAGAATAGAAAGAAGTTTAGTTGGACACAAGCCAACCAAGCTTCAAAGAAGCCTAGTGAAGGGAAAAAATTTCAGAGGCAAGGGGACAAAGGATCCTAGCATAATTGGAATGAACCAAGAAGGGACAGAAGAGGAAGCAACAACAACTTCAACAACAATGCTAGTGGGAATGTTAGTAATTATGGAAAGCCCACAAAAAGGAGGGGACCAGTGAAATGATGTTTTACATGTGGGGGAGATCACTTTGCTAATCAATGCTCTTAAAAGCTGACAGTGTCACAACCACATGGGAACCCTCTTCCTTCGTAATGAGCTGCATTCCAACAAAGGATACATGCTGTAATAGAGAATCGACAAGCAAAGTACCAAATTACTTCGGTGAAAGTCTCAAGTACTTTGTCTAGCACTCCCATCTCAATTTTAATAGATACTGGTGCCATAGAAAATTTTATTTCTCCTAGAATAGCAATTCAAATGTCTAGAAAGGTTAGTTTTATGGAAAAATCCTAGAGTGTTGAAAATGCAAACCAAACAAGAGCTGAAGTAAATCAATGTTTATTCGAAGCAAAGGGTTGAACTTCCAAGTTTCTCTAAGAAAGTAAATTTGAACATAGCTCCCTTAGGTTCTTTTGATTTCATCTTAGGGATGAATTGGTTATCGAAACATAGGGCCAAAGTAGCTTGCCATGCTAAAACAATAGAGTGCTTAGACAATCTAGGTAACTAAGTGTCATTACAAGGAACACCTAGAGAAGTTAGACTATGACAAATTTCAGCTGTGCAAATGCATATGGGCGAAGAAGAAAGGTTGTCAACTCTTTGTAGTAAAAATGGAGAAACTTGAGGAATACAAGGAAGTCATTATTCAAGATGATGGTATGTATTATGAACCTCAAGATCTCCAAGAAGTTGAAGATGGTGAGGTGGTAGAAACAGGAAAGTCAGATATGGAGGAATATCCTATCCTACAGAAATTTGTGGATGTATTTCCAGATGAACTATCTGGATTGCCTCTTGAGAGAGTGTTTGATTTCTCCATTGACATAGTTCTTTGATTGGAACCTATATCAAAAGTACTATATAGGATGACCACAATAGACTTAATGGAGTTGAAGGCACAATTGGAAGAATTATTGTCTAAAGGACTAATAAGACCTAGTGTTTCACCGTGGGGAGCGCCAATGATCTTCGTGAATAAGAAAGATGGTACATTGCTCTTGTGTATTGACTATCGGTTGCTTAACAAAGCAATGATAAATAATAAGTATCCATTGCCACATATCGATGATCTCTTTGATCAGATGTGAGGAGTGGTAGTGTTTTTGAAGATTGATCTACATATTGGCTATCATCAACTAAGGATCAAGGACGAAGACATTTCCAAAATGACTTTCAGAACTAGGTACAATCATTACAAGTTCACAGTCCTACCTTTTGGACTCATGAATGCACCTGCAACATTCATGAACCTAATGAATAATGTATTTAGGGATTGCTTGGATAGGTTTGTGTTGGTCTTATTGGATGATATTTTAATCTACTCCAAGAATGAAGAGGAACATCTCAAGAATATAGAGATTGTTCTCCAATGATTGAGAGCGCATAAATTATATGGGAAACTCTCAAAATGTTCCTTCTTCCAAAAGGAAGTACAGTATTTGGGTCATGTAATTTCAATTGATGGGATTGCAGTTGATCCAACAAAGATAAAATCAGTGCTTGAGTGGTCAGTGCCTAAGAATGTGTTGGAAGTTAGAAGTATCATGGGTATGGTTGGGTATTACTGTAAGTTCATTGCAATTTTTTTTTTAAATAGCTTTTCCCATCACTTCTTTGCAAAGGAAAGGGAAGAACTTTGAGTTGATGGAAAAATGTCAAGCAACATTTGATCTACTTAAGGAGAAAATGACCACAACTCCAATATTGAAGGTATTAGATCTAGATGGTAACTTCATTGTTATCACAAATGTTTCAAGAGAAGGTTTGGGTGGAGTGTTAATGCAGGAGGGGCGAGGCATAGCTTATGAGTCAAGGAAGCTGAAGCCTTATGAAAAAAAATATGGTTCACATGATTTGGTGTTAGCAACAGTTGTTCACGCATTACAAATGTGGAGACACTATATGTTGGGGAAACCATTGAACCTAAGACCGATCATCATGGTCTAAAGTGCTTGTTCACTCAACCGAATCTAAATGTAAGGAAAATAAGGTAGTTGGAGTTGATATCTGATTATGATTTCAATATCAATTATATCAAGGGAAAGGAGAAGTAGGTTACCAATGCTATCACACCGCATTGTGTATTTACCTATTTACTATTACTATGTTAGGGTAAACTATTGCATGTATGAATGTAATTGGAATTCAAATTGAAATATATGTGCTTGCGCTTTGTTATCAATGAATTATGAATGATTGTTATTTCATTTAATGATATGTGATGAAATGCATATATATGAAATGGATGGTTATTGAATTGGTTATTCTAACTATGGAAAAACATTATGTAAGTGTATATTTTGATGAACTGTTGACTACCGTGGGAATGTGTTAGTTGGATGAAGGTTCATGTTCAATCCTCCAAGTGCAAGGGGAAGTATTACTCAGGAGAAGAACTTAGTCAGGTAACCAGTAACATAACCTAATTGAGCTTACACATACACTCATAGTAGAATGGCTGAGTCAAGTTATTGTGTTGGGAATTGGTAAGTCATCCTTAGTATGATGTATTTGCATTAGTAAGGGTCTTGATTATTGTTGAGTACATTCTTGGATGATGTTTATGTGTTTAGAGCTTATGAGTTCTTCCATATGTTACTATGCTTGTTTGATGAGGTGAGCATACATGGAATGTGTGTATGTGTATGCATATGCATGTTGACGATAGACCATACACATGAAGGAACACATACGTGAGAGTACATAGGTAGACGTATGCATGCACGCTTATGAGTGGGTTGCTTATGAGCATGGTGTTATTGAACAAACAATGTGACATGTATGTATATATGTATATATACATCACACGTATATTTCCTATCAATAAGAGAGTAATTGTGTATGTGCTTGATTGTGCAATCAAATGTATATATATATGTATACATGTGTTGATATATACATATGTGAGACAAACGGAAATGTCCATACAGATATATCAATATATGTATATGTATGAATACATGTACATAGAGGTATATATATATACAATCGATATTATTTTATGAATGTTAACTTGATCATTATTCATTTGAATATCAAATG
This sequence comes from Sequoia sempervirens, assembly GCA_007258455.2. NCBI lineage: Eukaryota > Viridiplantae > Streptophyta > Pinopsida > Cupressales > Cupressaceae > Sequoia > Sequoia sempervirens. The sequence goes on from VDFB02000017.1 coordinate 556,220,261, forward strand.
TATACATATTTGATTGATATGGAATATAAATATATATATATATATATATAATACATAGTGTTGAGGCTATTAGTTGATATATATATGTAAATGTATTATATATAAATATATATTTATATATATATAATTACTAAAGGCCGATTTGTATATATGTTGTGCAAACTAATAAAGGCCGATATGGAGAAGTAAGCCATAGTCGATATCATTTAAAGTGCAACACTATATTATAGCACTGTATTACTTCTACCTTTGAGCATATTTATCCAGAAGATAAAAGCGATGGAAATATGAAATTACATGTTTTGTTGTGCAAGTAATTTAAGTGCATGATAAAGGGAATAAACAATAATAACATGCTTGGTCAAAGCACAAGTTTGAACGTTGTAATGAAGGAGTCGACACATATTTTCTCTGTCAAAAGAATGGACTATGGCCAAGTCGACATAACATATGTGTTGCATGTAAATAGAGGACTATTTCTTTGAGTTAAATCGTGCCAAACAAATAGGAAAGATGGCTGTTACATGACACCAATATATGAAAACTCTCTTTCTGTAGAAGTCTATCTTGGTTGCAATTCGATTCTCATCTTTTAGGCATGTGCATATTTGAATTAGTCTTGAATTGTTGTCAAGCAAAGGGGGTTGATCTGTAGAATACCAAGTTGAGTTTTCACTTAGATTTCTACTACCTTTTTACTGTGTGAGGTGAGTCGTTCTACATGCTTTAGAGTTGTCAACCGGCATGCCTTTTATGTAATGCTTCAATGTCTCAATTTTTTGTATAAATAGATGGGCTAGCTCTCTTATTTGGGATGCACAATTTTGCAAGTTTATTTTGTTGTAAATATTCTGAAAGTTATATTTTGTGAGTACCTTGAGTTATTTTGTGAGAGCATAGAGTTATATTGTGGAGAGAATATAGTGAAGTATTACTTGGAGTAGTAAAGTGAAGTCTAGCAAGTTGTCATTGGAAAGTTGTGAGTCAAGTCAGTCAATTGGATCAAGTGTATTACAGGCATGAGGATCTAATCTTCTTATATTTGTCTTTTATCATGAAAGAATGAGTTGTGATTGCTTTGATTGGAATTACTTGAGAAATGCTTGCTTTAGTAAATCATAGCATTTGATTATGGAAAGGAAAAGAAGCTATTTTATGCTTTTTGGTTGTATTTACTCCATAATAAGAGTGATGCTTATCATTAGTATAAGTATACTAGGAATGATTAAACAAGGATAGCTTAAGGGTTATTCATTGCAAATTATTTGATTATATTAGATAACTTGTAAGTAATACCTAGGATTTGATTATCCATTGAAGGGAGGGTAACTTGTATTTATGCTTTGTGGGTAGAAATACCATTGAGTTTATGGGAAAGGGAATAGCTTGTTTCTAGGGTTAAAACTACACATAGAAGGAAAAACCTATGCATAGTTTATAGTGGCCTAAAGTCAAATTGAGCTTGAGTAGTGTAAGTGAGTAGGATGAATGTCACTTGAAGTACTGAGTGAGAAAACTTTGGCCAAAGTAGTGTGATTGTCTTTGGCTCCACTGTCAATTCACCGTGATCCATTTATGCATGCTAGTCCTAGATTGTAGGGTTTACAAGTTCTAGACATGTAGGACACAACACTAAGCATAAAATGGTTGTCGTTACGAGGTTACTCCACCAATCTCTTTGTCAAAGGGTAGGGCCATCTATTGTATGATAGATGTGCGGGGGACCGCATATGAGTCTGTGGCTGGCAGAAAAGTGCTTGAGTGACGCTTCTCCTCCTCAGTAGGTGACATAAGACCAAGATTTGAAAGGAGATTCTTGGACCATCTATATCTATTTCTTTGAAGCTCGATTGAGCTATGTATTTACGTTGTACACATTCTTTGGAATATTGTAATATATGGAATATTATTTTGGAAATGAAATCAATGTTCACTATTGTTATGACATCTATGTTCATTTGTTCTCTATAAAGAAAAAAAAAATTACTGCTATGTCATGGCATCATGGTTTATTCGCTTGAGGTGAAAACTTAGGAAATTTACTTGAGTGAACGATTGGAATTTTAGAGATGCTCTAAGTCATAGGAGGAATATCTCCTTGATGGTATCAATCCAAACTGGCTTCAAAAATCAAGTGTTGCAAGAATCCAAGGGTGACAAGTTTTATGAACAAGTCAAGCAAGCACTCTCGAATAATCCATAGGATTGAAGGTACGAGGGATGTCAATTCAAACCTAATGGTTTATTAAGGTTTAAGTAGAGGATTTATGTAGCTAATTGTGGGGAATTAAGGAACTTGGTATGGAAAGAAGTTCACAATGCACCATATTCAGGACATCTTGGTGTAACTAAGATGTTGGTTGATGTAAAGCCATTGTATTTCTGGAAGGGAACGAAAGGGGATGCTGCAAAGTTTGTAGCAAGTTGCTTAGGATGTCAAAGAGTAAAAGCATAACACCATCACCTTGTAGGTCTTTTGTATCCCCATGAAGTTCCATAAAGCAAGTGGCAAGTTATTAGCATGGATTTTGTGCATAGTCTTCCAATGTTGAGGAATAAGCACAATGCCATTTGGGTAGTAGTTGACAAGCTTACAAAGGTGGCTCACTTTATACCAGGGAATTTGACCAATGGAGCTCCTGTAATAACTCAGAATTTTTTTCAAGAGGGATTGCATGGGATTCCTGAAAAGATTATTTCTGATAGGGATGCTTGTGTGACATCAAGATTTTGGAAAACCTTGTTTTCTTCACTTGGGACTCAACTAAACATAAGTTATGCATATCATCCAAAAAATAGATGGACAAAATGAAAGAGTGAACCAAGTGTTAGAGGATCTACTAAGGATGTATTGCATGGTTAAACAATACAAATGGGAGGATTACCTACCTTTGGTTGAGTTTGCATATAACAACTCTTATAATTCTACAATCAAGATGGATCCATTTGAAGCATTGTACAACAGGAAGTGTCAAACTCCTATAAGCTAGGATAAGCTAGAAGATAGGATAAGCCTTGGGCCAGAGATGTCAAAAATGGAGGAACAAGTTGGCATTATTAAGAAGAGGCTAGTAGAAGCTAATGATAGGTAGAAGAGTTATGCAGATACCAAGTGAGTACCCAAAAATTTCATAGTAGGAGAAAAGGTTTTGTTAAGAGTCAAACCTCACAAGAGTTCTATCAAGTTTGGAAAGTCATCCAGACTAGCTCTGTGCTATGTAGGCCCTTTTGAGGTTCTTGAGGAGATCAACCTTGTTGCATATAGAATTTCCTTACTGCCAGCTCTTACCAGGATTCATAATGTCTTGCATGTCTCATATCTTAAGAGGTATATACAAGGGGATAACCATGTAATTGATTGGAATGATTTACATGTATAGTACCTAGGACTGGTAGCAATCGAGCCTCACAAGGTGCTTGGGACACATAAACTTCACTTATGTAATAGAGAGGTTCTGTAATGCAAGGTCCAGTGGGATCAACATGCAAAATATTTTGCCACTTGGGAAGACTATGATAAGATAAAGCAAAAGTTTCCACAAGTCTTGCTAGATTTTGAAAACTCCTAAAAAATAATGATGTTTAATGATGTTTTATGTTCTATTTTATGTCCATGTCGATACTTAATAATCATCGGAGACGATGATTCACAAGGAGGGGAATACACCCCTTGTGTTATTACCTATTTGCTATTACCTCGTTTGGTTAAATTGCTTTAATATATGAATGTGTTTTATGAATCTTGAATGGAAATATAATGAATGAATGTTTGATTCAATTTGATGTTTTATAATGATTTTGACTATGAAATATATGATGCATATGATTGTATTGTGATCGGCTAGCTACTATTATGGTGTACTAAGTTGAATGCACGAATAGGTTCAAACCTCTGGAAGAGCGGGGAAGTATAACTCAAGAGAATAACTTGGTATGGTAATCCTTAATGAGCCTAATTGATTATACATACACTCACACCTTAGTTGGTATATGTCGAGTCAAGTCAGTTTAGGAAAAGGTAAGTGATCTTTAGTTTTGAATGTGAACGTTTGTATTGGGTTATGATCTTTTCCTATGAATGTTGTGATTGATGAATGTGATTAAGTCTTTATGTTGAGTAATTCCTTGTGTGTTCATATTTATAACGGTGAGATATATGCATAAAATATATATATGTACGTGTGTCTATGGTAAACTCATACATATGAGTAAATGTGTGCATGAGTGTATGTAGATAGACGTATCTACACATGCGCATGGACAGATTACCCATATGTATGGGAATATTGATTAGACAAAGATGACATATATATATACACTTTGTGTATATATGTCAATTGATGGAAATGAAAGTATAAGTGTTTATATAAAAGTATTAAAATAATATTATGTATATATATAATATATACATATATATTAATATATTTATATATATTTGTGTGTATATATATATGATTGTTATTTAATATATGTTTATAAAATTATTAATTGGCAACTAATACATATGATAATCTTGAGAAAATGAATATATATGTATATATATTAATGAGGGGATATACATACATATATATATATATATATATTATATATATATATGATAAGTGTTTGGAGAGCACATAAAGTGTGTTTTATAGCACTAAGGTTGATATCAATAAAGCGCTTAAACAAAGTTTATGCGCAGATAACGCTACCACATATGATAACGCATTGTCGAGTATATAAATTTGCACATAGAAACAAAGTAAGACTAAGTCAAAAATCGTGCATGAGAAAAGGAATCAAGTTTATACGTTGCTAAAAAGATGAATTCAAATTTAAATGTTGTGAATAAGTCTTAAGTTGTGCTATATTAAAGGGCGTTGTTTTATGAGATGTGGTGCTAAAACTTGTAGCATATAGAAGCAAATATGGAGTCTTAAACCTTTGGATATGCATAAACCCAGTCAAAGTAGTGTTGGCAGAAATATAAGAGGGGAGTCAACTTGCAATTCATTTAAGAAACTTGAAACAATGCATTGTTGTGTTTGACCTAGCAAATGGAGTCTTGTTGTCACCAAGCATGAGGTTGACTCAATCATTAGAAGCATATGGACTATTATGTGTTGCAAGCTAAGAGTTTACTCAATTGAGTTGTTGCATGAGAGTAGAAAGGTGGTATATTTACCAAATTGATTGTAGCCTTTGGTTGCTCATATTTTAGTATATATAGAGGTGTTCATTCTACCATTTGTTACACTTCTCATTTCTAATTTTTGTTTTTCCATTTTGTTGTATTTTATGTGCTAGTGAGTTTGAGAGTTAATGAGTTATTTGCTATTTTGCACTTGTGATTATTGAGGGAATTGGTAAGCTAGAAGTGGGAAATTGGGTTGATCTTAAAGGAAGCAACAAGAGGGCTTGAGGAATTGAGCTGGAAAGGGAGATTAATCAATTGGAGCTTTTCTATTAGCATGCTAATTTCTATACCTTTATTATTTATATTGGAAAGGCTAAATAGTTATGATTACCATGTTGGAAAGGAATGATTTAGAGTATGTTGTGATGCTTGTTTATGCTTGCATGTTTCTTGGTTGTTTATAATGTTGTGATACTTTACTTATGTAAAAATAAGTAAGTCTTTTCATTTTTTTGATTCAAATGAAGATATCGCGTAGGAAAGATGGTTGAGCAGTTCAAGGCCTAGCATTGGAACTACTATGTAGGCTTCTATTTATTAAGGGTTCAAATCCCTCTCTTTTTGTATATTCGTATTATTCTTTTTTGCATCGTTTTCTCATGCATCTAAACCCAATAGGATGATTTCATGCTCTCACAATCTCCTATTTCAGAATAGAGAAAATAAAATGAGTAAAATGAATATCGGTATGGCAAAGGAAAATTATATATATGTGGGGATTTGTATGAATGCGATGTATTTATACTATATGTAGTTTTCCAATACTAGTCATATGTAACACAAAGTAAGAAGTTGCTAGATTTACTTTGGTAGTAATGTCATTTTAATTATGAGTTATTAATGGGTTATTCATGGGGTTAGTTTAATCCATGGGAAAGGGGGTAACCTATGTATAGAGTATGAATGGTCAAAACCAAATCGAGCTAGGAAGGTGGGTGAAATAGATGACTCTCACTCAATGTACTGGGTGATGAATTATTTGGCCAAAGTAGTGTAAGTAGCCACTATTTGCACTATCAGTTCACTATGATCCGAGTTTACATACTAGGCAGGTATTGTCATACACGTAGGTTGTAGCCACTCTATGGTAGCTCTAGATATTCAAGACATAATACCATTCTCAAAAAAGGCTAGGGTTATGAGGTTACCCAACCAATCTCTTTGTCAAAGGTTAGGGCCATCTTACCAGTTTGGTAGATGTGTGAGGGACTACAGTGAGTCCATGGTTGGCGGAAAAGCGCTTGAGTGATGCTTCTCCTCACATAGTTGGCGGCCAAGATTTAAGGAGGATATTTTGGACCATTTGTATTTTCTATATTATGTAAGCTCGTTGAAGCTATGTATGTAGTCTTGTATCTATCTCTATGGAAATTGTAAATGAGAAATATCATATTGAGATCTTGTAATATCATTACTTGTATCAATGAAAGGAATTCTTAAGTATGCAATGGAAAAGTTTGGAAGGGTTATGTTTCAAATGTGCATTTATTATTCAAAGGGAAAGAAAAAATGTATTGCTTTTAAAGTTAGATGGATAATCTATTCACTTGTGGGTAAACACATAGTAAAATTACTAGTTAGGACAATGGATACGTTACATCTCACCATGCATTCAAACCTTCATAATAGAGTCACATATTTGAAATGCAAGTAATTTTTAGGACTAATTGATTCTTACCAGCCCTAGTAATAGATCAAGATGTTGAGCCATTTCTAGCAGTAGAGTAAGTAGAGATAGTAGCAAAGGGAGCAAGGGAAAAACCTTGTTTGACATACCTTCTTATTCGATAGCCTACTACAATGCCTCCACCAAGTTTATAGCCACTAGTTGGGGTGTCAATGCCAAAGATAATAACAACATAGATAACAATTTAGAAAATAGTCAATGGTTTCATGCTTGACCCCAGTTTGATCATACCAATACTGCTCTCAATTTGTCTACATATCAAATAACAAAACCGTCTTGTCAACATTTGGCAAGAACTTCGCAACAAAACGACCTTGTTAATTTTACCAATAGACATTCTACATGCATGAAGTGTCATGTTGTGACCATGTGCACGAAAACAAAACGTAACTGACAAATATTTTAAATATATATATAAATAAATAACTCTCATGTAAATAAAATAATTCTATAGAAATATAATATATTTTAAAATAAAATAAGATAATTTTTAAATAAATAAAATAATTGAAAACTAACATCTTTAATGTTTTTAGAATGACGACAAAAAAATTACATTTAGTTTTAAAAAATCATAAAATGATTCTTAAGTAAGTAATACAATTCTTAAATAAATAAAATAAATTATTAACTATAAATAAATAAAATATAATTTAAAAAATTCACTAAATAAACAAAATTCAAATAAAATAATTTGTATAAATAAAATAAAATATTTTTAATTAAATAAAACGATTATACCTAAGTTAAATGGTGTGATGGTTAAGATTCAAACCCCGTTAGATGTAATAATTTAGAAAAACTAAAATCACTATATTTTCTAAATAAATGTTTAAATTATACTTCTAATATTTCCGAATTCCAGAACCAAACAAAAAAACAGATTTAATTAGACACATAAAAATATTATCAGTGTTTCCAGATTTCAATTCGAAAAGAAGTCATAAGCCTAACCAAACAAAAAAAGCGGAATCAAATGAGTAAGCATTTTAGCTTCTTGTGAAAGGCATATAACCAGAGACCTGCAGAGTAATTTCTAATTAAAGGCAAAGAAGGTCCAATTGTGCGCAACAAGTTGCAGCATGGCCGCGTGCGCGTCCATTTTTTCCGGGTCTCCACTTTGCCATAACCCTATTCGTGGGGGACATTCTAGGCTACAATCCGCTCCAGGATCACCTGCAATTTTATCTAAATTGGCAGCCCCAAACAACAAGACAGTCATAAAACTAAAATTTGCCAGATGCAGAACAAGGAGACAACATTGTAGTGCTCGAGCTAGTTATGGCAGCCCTGGAAGCACAGGAGGTACAAGCATACTATCAGCAGTTCATTTGTTTTGTTGGTATATCTTTTTGAGATTGTCAGCTCTGGTGGTCACTTTAAACAGAATTGCAGCTGGTTATTTAATAAAGTGTCTAAGTTTAGAAGAACGGAGGTTTGCCTTGTGAGGATTTTAAACATACGAAGCGAAATGCATATGTGAGTTGTGATGAATACATTGGATAGAAAATACATTTGGGTCTGGTAACAAGGTGTCAATTTTGGATCTGCAAATAAGTGTGAGGTTGGGGTGTAGTTGCTTTGAACATAATGCCAAAAATGTTAGTCGGAATTTTGAGAATAATACCAAAAATGGTTATGTGGGTTGCGGTGGTGAAATTAGATTGAAGATGCATTTGGGTTTACAAATAAGATGTAAGAAGTTTGGGTCTAGTTTGACTTGTTTGAAAATTTCACTTATCATGATTTTGTCTATAAACAGGTAATGCAATTTTTGGAGACAGAGTACTGTTTTAACGAGGCCCACTTGATTAACATGGCTTACTCATTTCAAGCGAGTCTTTTAGGTATGTTGAAATAGGTTAGTAATTCAGGGGACTGCTAATGAGAGACGTTGTGGTGGACCGGTATATGATTGTCGCCCGTATCCTGGTCACTCAAAGTTCTGCTGAATCAAGCATCAGAGTGCAAGCCTTTATGTTAGGATTGTTAGCAACCTTTTCCTCGCTGGTACTAATATTTGCTTTATTGTTCCTGTGTGTGCTTTCTGGATCCCCTTGCCTTGTAGTTGTTATCTTTGTGATATGTCTTAATTATAAGTTTTATTGAGTCTTGAATTGCTATGTGATATTGCTTTTGTGGTGAGTTTCGGGTTTAATCAATAACTTGGCTCCTCTCCCCTCATCCTTGATGTTAATGGCCATTGCTTGCCAGCAACAGAAGTTCGCTAAAACAGTCTTGCTTGTTTCTCATCTTTATGCTGCGCTATCTGCTGCACTGCTTTATAAAAAGGGTTGACAGATCATTATGGTTGGACATTATTTGTAGTGGAGAATTCCTGGGATGCTGAGAACTTCAAAAATATTTAAGTGATCAGGGAAAGGGGACTTGTAAATCCTTAATCTATGGTAGAGTGAGGAGATTTGAGGCTAAAACTTTAGGTTGCGGTGGATATAGATTTAAAAACCGAAGCAACTGCTTGCATGCATTTGGAATTTAGTTTAACAATTCTAAGCACTTCCCATTTCAAGACTTGTGTCTGTCATTTATTAATCCATGCAAATATTTTTGAGCCATAATCATGATTATGAGCAGTTCTGAATAGGTTGTGCAGTTCAGCAATGTAGGACTGGTATTTAAGGGAGGTCTTCATATGTTATTTTCTTATGTTTAGTTTTTGGTTTAGCTCCCATTTAGATAGCTACGACAGGAATAACATGACAGAAATCCAGAACAAGGGCCATCTCCGAAGGAACACAAATGTGATTTGCTAATACACTTGATTACCATTATCCAGATTCCATATGCAAGCGAAATATACAGAAAATAACAAATCTGATAAAACTCAAGATTTATCATGAAAACTCTTGATACATTGGTTGTAACTTTCTCAAGCAAATTACAAAAGATTTTCTTAGGGTATTCAAGCTCAGATCTAGAATGAAACTAGAAAAGAAAAGCAAAACTAGGCTAATAGAAAGAACAAGGTTAAAAATCTTCGATTTCTTCCAACAACCCGCAAAATGTTGGCAGCTTTTACAAGATATAAGCCAGGCTTCAATAAACAACTTAAACAGACTTAACAGACTTAAATTTTATCACATAATTTGATCAACTTAAACAGTTATTGGTTCAGAAACAATTTCTCGATTCATCAAATTTCTGTTAAAAGAATAGATCCTTCATATAATATTCTGTGAACATAATCTATTCTTGGTCCTTCTGATATTCTTCCAAAAGAGATTTGATTCTCGGTAATCTTGAAGGGGTAGTAATATACTTGATTAAATTACATTTTTTTTATTCAGAGTCCACAAGCAGTGAAGAACAGGTTTTGCTTCATTTAACACCCAACAACTTTGGTTATGAAACCAAGTGGCTCAAACTACCATTGAAGAAGTCCAATCATGGTTTAGAAGCTAGTGGAGCAGGTCCAAATCATGATGAAACAGATATTCCAAAGAATTCGCTTAAATTGCAACTGGCAACTAGACAATCTCGATGCAATCAGATCTTATGGCACATGACATTGTTAAATACTAGCAGCATCCTAGGTGTTGCTTGAATGAGCTTTGTCTCTGAAGACTAATAAAAAATAATCTAATTTCAATTTTGTAAAACAACAAGCAAGATCAGATTCGAGGCTTTATCAGATATTGACTTATCATTTTTAAATCTTTTGATCAATTAGTCATCTCATAGTCTAACGAAATCCATTGTCATGCTGAAAATAATCTAGCAATTATTTGCAGCTTTCTGCCCAAAATGATAAATCTAAGTACTAAAATAAGGAATGATGGAATCATAAATTTGATTTCATGCTTTGTTGTAAGAGAAAAATCTGATATTTTGGTACTGAAAGTGGTCACAAGGCTGAGAATAAAACATGCGATCCAATTCAAGCACATGCTAGACTCAGTTAGCAAATCACAACTTGTAATTTTGAGACAACCATTTAAAAATATGGATAGCTCTTATCTAGTTAAATCTGTGTCAATCATGTATTCAGATTGAGCCTATGTGCTGGGCAGGTAGTGAGAAGAAGTCTGATATTGGTTTGCACAGTGTTATTTTAATTACAGGTACATCATAAGACATGATATATGTGAGCTAATCCAGACGTAATTCTAATGTGTAGAGATAATCATGTCCATCATAGGCCACAAACTGAGCTATGCCATCATTGGATCTATTGTGAGTTTACACATTTGAGAAACCCAAAACTCATGTCTTATGCCAGCTAAATCTATGTTGCAATACAAGCACAAATTTAAATAGTGTGGGAAATCCATGTGGAAGCATGGGAGAGATAACACAACGTCATGCTCTATGTTATACAAGTTCATGTTGGCAGTCGAAGTGTTCACAAGAAAATTTGAGTTTAAATACATGTAAAATCCTATGCTTAAGTCAACCGCAAACTTGTTAAGCTTCCAAGCACTGACTGTTTGTTCTTCAAATTTCTCTAATCGGACTAGCAACACAATATAAAAATCCTTTGTAAAGCACTCAGACACAGGAAACAACTTAATGTGGGGGAATCTATGTGGAAGCATGGGAGAGATAACACAATGTCATGCTCTATGCTATACAAGTTCATGTTGGCAGTTGAAGTGTCACTAAGAAAATTTGAGTTTAAATACATGTAAAATCCTATGCTTAAATGAACCGCAAACTTGTTAATCTTCCAAGCATTGACTGTTTGTTCTTCAAATTTCTCCAAGTTGACTAGCAACACAATATAATTTTTTTTTGTAAAGCACTCAGACACAGGAAACAACTGAAATAGTCTTGGGATGCCCTTGCCAAGTTATATGGATAAAGTGATGAAATAGGTGATATGGACAAACTAATAGTTTTGACAACATTTAAGACTATATCACTAAAGTTAAACAAATGCAATCACAACTCATAATGCGGTATCACAAAAAAGGACACCCAACTAGTTTTAAACGTGCTATCTAATCTAGGTCTTGAGTATTGTGTATTTATGTCTAGCTTCTGCACCAATCAGCTTTCTGGTGAATCTCAATGGACAATGCCTACTTTCGATTCATTCTCTAACCTTTTCACTTGAGAACAAGAAAAGTTGATTCAAATGGGCATTGTACAATCTTCAAAGTCACATGCATTGGTGGCAAATCAAGTTAAAGGTTCAAGCCATGCCAAAGAGAAATCACAAACAAACTCTACATCTAAGCCACAAAAGAAAGAGCAAAGTCCTCCTCTACTCCAAAGAAGCATTTCCAATCATCTTTCTCACAAGATCATGCCCACTTGTGCTTATTGCACAAAGATTGCTCATGATGAACATTGATGTCATAAGAAGTAGATTGATGAGCTGAAACATCTTCTCAAAAAGCATCATATCAGCCTCCTTGAGTCTTTTACCCAAAGTTCATCAACTTCTTCAAAATCAGCTAAATGAAAAGGGACAACACTTGTTGCTATAGCAACATTTTTTGAAACCGGAATTTTTTACTCTAGTGCTTCGAACTACATGGGTATTGATAGAGCGTAGTTCTCAACCTTGAAGCCTTGTTCTTCGCCTTACATTCTCACCAATGGTAATACAATTATAGTAGTTGTTGGAAAAGGTTTAGTTGACATTGGTGATGGGTCATTCAGTTATGTCCTTTATCTGCTTGAGTTGTTTGATAATCTTCTTTCCATCTACCAAATCACTTACATCGGGAACAACAAGAAGGTTGAGTTCACTTGTGATTCAGTTGTGATATGTGAGCTCTAGGATTATGCTTTGGTTGCCGTTGGGAATGTGGATCATCATTCTTGTTTGTATGCCTTGTTTCACTTTGTACTTGATTCTCCATCTACAACATTGCTTACGTTCTATGATAATGTGAGGAAACCCTGGCATGACCTGTTTGGCTATCTCAACTAACGCTATCTTCAGCAACTTAGTTGTAGAATATGATCATGTAGGATTTCTTCCTCTCAACTTTTCAAATGGAGTGTGCCTAGGTTGTGCCATGGGCAAGCATCTTGAGGAGAAGTTTGACAAGGCAAATGTTGGCTTCATAAGTCCTTGAACTGGTTCATAGTGATCTAATGGGTCCCTTTCAATCCTTGTCATTTAGCAAGGCTTCCTATGAACTCAATTTTATTGATGATTTTTCTTGGTTCACTTGGACTTATTTCTTTCATCAAAATGGTGAAAGTCTTTGATCATTTTCAAGACTGAATAATAATTTGGAAAATCTATTAAGATTCTTCGTACAAACAATGGCCAACTATATGTAAACCATAGATTTGAGTAATTTTGATTTCTTGAAGGGATTGATCTTTAGCATTTTGTTCCATACACTCCAGAGTAGAATGGTGTTGTAGAGTGAAAGGACTGATCCTTAATGGAGATGGCTAGCTGCATGATTCATACTCAATCTCTTGCTCCATAGTGTTTGGTCAAAGCCATCAATTGTGTTGCAGACATTCAAAACTGGGGTCTCACAAAGCTTTGGAAGGCATCACTACTTTTAAAGCTTGGCATGCTGGGAAATCGATAGTGTGGCATTTCAAAGTTTTTGGCTCACCTGCATCCTTTGCATGGGCACACATTCCTTCAGAGAAATACAAAACCTTGGAACCTTAAAGTTGACTTCGTCTCGTTTTTGGATATCTTGATGGTGTCACGGAGTATCAACTACTAGATTTTGAGACTCATGAGCTTATCATTGTGAGGAGTGTATAGTTTGAGGAAAGCTCCCCACGATTCTCTTCCAATGCATCTCCATCCTCCTTCGCAATCAGTTTTGATGATTGTGATTGAAAGGATGATTCTTCGACTTCATCACCTCATACAGTTACTCTTGAGGCTTCACTCCCATCTCCTAGTCATCATTCCAAGGTGGAGTCTCCACCATCTCCTTCTTTAGTGCCTCATTGGGCTCACTAGACACTTCAATCTATAGGCACTTTAGTTGGGGATCCTACTAACACTCAACACAATCACAACATCAAGATGTTAGAATATTGTCATTGATGTCCAAGTGAATGAACAAGATTTTTTCATTGATGTCAAGAAGGAATTCATTATCCAAGATATTATCATTGATGTCAAAGATGTATAGGCGAGATGTAATAACCCCGACCCCTTGGAGTAAGGATTATTAACGGTTATCCAAGTTAGCCAATGCTATGTGTCAAACTAGTCTGAAGAAACGTTAGTCTTTGCAAGATGTTTGCCTTCACAATTGATCTGAAATGGTTTATCCTTGTGTCCACAGAATAAAAGAATCAAATGTTTACAATATAGACACAGCAACTACATCCGTTGGTAACTTGCCCTTAAGGATTGAATAATGTGATTGCTTACATACAAGCAATCCCATAGAATGATAGAATAACAAAACAGAGCATTACAAGTACTCAGTACCAAAATTATGTTGCAGACCATATATTTACTTCAATGAGATAACAGAACAGATTATGCATATTCAAGGAACAAAAGCAATATATCATTAATCCTCCATTTAATCATATAGGTAACAAAAACATTAATCATGCACCTGGCAAGTGTATGCAGGGAATACAAAGAGCACTCTGAATACCTGAGACGTTGCTAACTCAGACTTCTCCTTTGTAGAGTAGAATGCCAAACCAATATCTCAATGTGCCTGTTATCTTCTAAATTGGTGGCGCAGTGTATTAGGACAAATGAGTTGTATGAGCCCCACGCAAGAAGCTCATTAGCAGGCACCTCCCGACAGGCTTTTAGTCACGTCACCAGACCAAAGCAACACAACTGCCCAGCCACGTTAGATCTCATCGAACCATTGAATGATACAATTGGTTACAATATCAATTAATTAACGGCTTCTTCTCATTTCTGGCACTCATTAGTGAAGCACTCTAACAGGTAGCTTTCAAAAGGAAATGAATATTGGCCGATGAATTTGGGTGTGCCAATAATTTAAATGCCCAGTTGTATATTTGGTGACTCAACCTGATGAAGATGTCTTTCAAATACTTCAGCGCAATGATAATAATCAGCGATATATGTGTAATCCCGGGTCTCCACTGCAAGCCCAATATTGATATAATTAATCCCGATATTCCACTGCAAGCCCGATAATAGAATAAATATACAAAGGGCGGCATCAAACTATTCCATTAGGAGTTACGGCGGGCAAGATATTCTTCAGCGCATATATTTAGAAGTCTTCAATGAAATGTACAAGAAATCCTGATACATATACAGCAGTGTATGAGCCTCCAAGCAGCTTTGATACATGATGAATCTGATTGAATAAGGAAGAGTCTCCATCCATTCTTCCCGCTAATAAGCCCGAACAACCATATTTATGAATATTCACTCAGTATATAAGATCCAGACTGCATATGCTTGTGATGCTCATCCGTGAACAAATGCAATTCAATAGCAATAAACATTCTCCATATAAGACCAGTGCCAATGTTAGACTCGATGAGCTATGGATGCTCGGCATCTCCAGAATATTGTATGCCTTCTAATATATTCCAGGGCATGATACAACAAAACCAAACAACCAGCAGAAATACAATAGATAAATATTCCCAAACACCATGATCAGGGGTTTCGTCCTTCCATGGCTACAAAATTCTGAGAGTTTCCATTCTCAGAGATCCCAATGTAAAACCCAAACAATATTCAAATCTCCGTGACCCCCTGAGTTCGCCACCAGACCACTATTATAGTTCGCCATATTCAGTTTTCGTATTGATTCATTTTCACGACTTTGGAAGGCTATAGTTCTCTTTAAATATTTCACGAAACTCTTGACTTAATAAAAACAATAGTTTATCCAATAATATTTAACAAAGTCATATTTCATAATTAATTAATTAAATAATAAAAAGTCTTTTAAAGAATAAAGACAATTTAATATTTAAATAATTAATCAAATCTCTTTTTGGCCTTATTAAAAACAGTGACATCACACGAGATTGTTGGCAAGTTTATTGTCATTGATGTCAAAGGGTAAATTGCAAGGATAAAGAACATCGAATAAGGCCAAAGGCCACTAATTGTTAAATGAGTTTAAGAGACCAAAAAGACGAGTTCATGGTTGTTCAAGAATGCTGGCTGACTTCTCTCATCATGTTGGTGCATTGGAAAATAAATATTTAAATCTGAATTGGCCGACCCCATGATCTGGCACCCAAAACATGCCTATATTCTATGCTGTCCGACCACCTTGGCATGTGTTACAAGGCATATATAAATTGCCCAACTTTGAAAGCTAATTAAATAAACAAAATGAGCAGTGATGGATATATCTCTAAGAGCAGCAGTTGTTATAAATGAAAGGCAGCGATTATAATTTGAATCATTTTATGAAAAGCAGCGAATAGGATTTAAAGGCAGAAATTATGATTAACAAAAGGCAATGATTTAGAAGGCTGTGATTAATTGTAAGAAGGCAGTAATAAAAGTTTATTATGGAGATAGCATTAATGGCTAACAAAGGGCAGCGATTAGCATAACAAAGAGTTATGTCTTCTTAATTGGACATCTCTTTTCAAAGAGATACATCTCTTCATTGAAGGCATAAGATATAAATTGTGATTATTCTTATTTACAAAGTGATCTGTTTTGAAAAGTCAGATATTAATAAAGAAAAAATATGATTATTTAAAAAACATAACCTTTTGAAAGGTTGTCTCTATTTCAAAAGAGATGCATCTATTCATGAAAGAAAAAAGATATAATATGTGAATGAGGTTTGTGGAGAAGAGTGAGTCTGGAGATTAGAAGATCTATCATATAAACACCAGCACATCTGTATGAATAAAATATAGAAGGCATATTTGTATGAAGAAAATATAAAAGTGAGGTGTATGAAGAATAAATATTAAGGAATTTTACTCATGCGTGTGTGGAATAAAAAGATATATCATATATACACCAGCAGACTTATAACAACAGATCTATGAAGGTTATAACAGCAGATCTATGAAGGATATAACAGCAGGTCTATAAAGGATATTTGAGCAGATCCATGAAGGATAGTTTGGTAGATTTGTCTAAGGAAATTTAAATGCATACATACACCAGTAGTTTTGTGTGGAGAAGATATAATAGCAGATCTAAAGCAGATTTGAGGAGATTTATGAAGCATATATGAAGAGATTTGTAGAAAGTATTTAAGCAGATTTTTGTGAAGGAAATATAGAAGTGTGTGTGCAATAAAGAGATATATTATTAGAACACAAGAAAATTTTGTGAAGAATGTTTATATGAATATCATTCATGGAAGGAGCAAATTCAAGAAGACGAAATACTTTAAAGGTTGGTGCCTCATACCAAGAGAGTGGCGTCTCGTGCTAAGTTGGTGCTTAGCAGTGGGGGTTGGTGCCTACGAATTATGGGGATTGGTGTCTCTAGTAGGTTGGTTCCTACGAATTGTGGGGATTGGTGTTTCTAGTGGGTTGGTTCCTACAAATCATTGAAGAAGGGATCGGTGTCTCCTATGGGTTGGTGCCTACAAAGTTGTAAAGAGAATTTTATATAAGCAATATCTTGTAGTTGTTTTCTCCAGTAATGTAACACTCTATCTAATCTACAGTTTAAGATTGGTAACTAACTACCAAATTCAGCTGAAGTGTAACAAACTAGTTTTCTTACTAGAGTTACCTTTGCATTGACGAACGGAAAAGAAAAACAATCTGATCAATAACTACATAAACAATTCATCAACTAACTACTAGTTTTCAATTTCAGCTGAAAAAGAAACAATTATCTGTTTATATAACCGAATCCACAGTTGGTTAATAACTAACTTTTCTTTTACTTTTGAAATGAAAAGAGCATTTATTATAGCTATGAAATAAACATGTTAAAGTAAATATAACTGAAATTAAGAGAGAGAAAGAGAGAGAAAGAGTTGCAAGAAAATACAGTCTGAATGTTGGAATGCTTGAACATGACTCTGCCTTCATGGGAAAAAGAAATATCATCAAGGGCTTTTCCGCCCAACCAAAGACTTACTGGTCTCCCGTGTTTATTCAACTAAAGAAACCCGACCCTTCACAAGGGTAGTCAATAAAGGTTCACATAAATACCATCATGCCATCTAAGCCTGGTGTCAAGAACCTATACTACCCTGGTCAATCCTTCACTATAGGGTAGTCCTAACTAGAAAGACCATTCTAACCAGGGGTATATCTAGTTCTTGATAGCTGACAAATGCTTTAACTAAGCATTATAACCTTGGCCAAGGATTTTATTGTTAATGGGCACACCTGTGCCATCAACACTCTCACCCTTGCTGAACATGATAATACTTGACTTTAGGGTTTATATTACAATGACGTGGTTCTATATCATTCCTCTTAAATTAAGGTTAAGCTGTTTACTCTAAGCATATATAGATAGAGAGACTTATTCGATATTGAGGAACTTTTCAGATCTTTAACATTTATACTTCTTATAATAGACTTGGAGTGGAAAGAGAAAATGCACTATTCCAACTCAGAAGTTAAAAGAACAAAGTAGAGAAGACTTCGGCTTAGTCAAGGCAAAATAGTTCATAGAGTGATTTGATGATAGCTCGAACTAACATTCAGATTCAAAAATAATTAAGGAAGAGTAATTTGAATGCAAGATTAATAAACTATACAGGTTCATAATAAGAAAGAGCCTTCTATCAGACAAGTTCAAGAGTTTTAGCACAAAACCGATCCCATTATACTTTCAACAAGACGAAGAAGCTCAATGGAATTACTTTCCTATACATGATGGTTTTCAGAACGATTATAGATCTTTCAATGCAAAGTTTTAACAAATTTAAAGACTCTTTTTACATGCCTGATTATGAAGGTCTGAAGCTCGAAGAAGCATCAAACTCTTTCCTCCAAATGATCTGGACAAAGGTGACGATGCCACTGATGTCCTTATCGGCCAGAGAAAATCTAGAGACAGCTTACTCAAAGATCAAGATAATTCCACCAGAAACTAGAGACTCGAACAATATGACCAAGCTTTCCCACGTCAAGCTCGTCAAAAGAAATAAAACCAAAATCGCCACCCAATAAGGAAGCCGACTGAGAAAAAGGGGAAAAAGAGAGGAAATGAGAAAGCAAAACAGGATGAGTTTGGAAACTGAATGAGGATATCAAAACTAGTAGAATGTCGATTGATAAAGAGGTGAATTCGAGAATGGAAAAGAGAAAGCAAGACAAATTGATTGCCGATACTGACAGAGGATACCAATCAAGAAGAATGCGAATGCCAAAGAATGAGGAAGCAAGCTGCAAAAGAGGTGTGTCCCGAGAAAGAAGCCAAGATCATAAAAGACTACCCAAAATGAGTCCGCATGAATTCTTCTTTGGACGTTTCATTCTAGAATGAGGCCAGGGTGGCGGAGGTTACCGCCACAAACATAAGCGGATCTTCCTCAACTCAAACTCACGTCTTTTTAAAAGATATTCCAATGTTCTGCATATTTATTTAATTTCATTTTACATTACAAAAATGCATTTAAGAGGAGAACGATGATATATATTACTTAAGTTGACTTAATTTTTCTTATTATTTAATTGACATACAACCAAGGTTACGACTTCAATATAGCTATCTTACACCGACTCAAGGCTTGGTGATATTTTGATCCTTTATTAACTTCGACCGCTCCTTGATGATATTTCCCTTTCCCTCGAGGTGTTGGCAATCTTGCAACCACTTGACAAAGAATTAGGGTTAGGCCGTTCTCGACATATATATATATATACATTTTAAATATAAACTCATCAACACATTCATTTTTCCCATATATAAGAAAATCATTCATACTTGCAGTTACAACATATAAATTAAAAATTCTTTTTCCCAATTTCACATTCTCAAGAAAAGTAATTTATCACAACTAACATAACGACCATAATTTCATTGCCATAATCTTGTTCAAGACAAAAGGGATGTAACATACTTCTCCCCTTAAGGGTCATCATCCCCGATGATTGTTTATTTTTAAATTCAGGTCCAAATCATAAATATATATAGAGTTCTTAATTGTTCATAAACAGATAAGGGAACATCTGAAGGATTTCATCATAATCCTCCCAGGTGGCATTTTCCTCTGAGTATTGGTCCCACTGGACCTTGCATTGTACCACCTCATGGTTACGTAAGCGTAGCTTACGTACTTCGAGCACTCTGAGTGGCTCTATGGTGATCACCCCAGGATCCCGCACCTGCAAGGAATTCCTGTCAATCATATGGTCAAGTTCTGCATAATACCTCTTAAGATAGGAGACATGAAATACATTGTGCAATTTGGCGAGAGGAGGTAGAGCAATTCTGTAGGCTACTGGATTGATAACTTCTAGGACTTCAAAAGGTCCCACATATCTCGGGGCTAGTTTAGAGGCTTTTCCAAATTTGATAGAGCTTTTCTAAGGTTTAACTCGCAAGAGAACTTTCTCTCCCACGTCAAACTGTCTGGGGGTTCGTTTTGCATCAACATGGTTCTTCTGCCAATCATTAGCATTTCGGGTCCTAAAATGAGCCTGTCCTCCATTTTGTTCCAACTGATAGGTGTTTTGCATTTCCTGCCATATAGTGCTTCAAAGGGTGCCATTTTGATAGCTGATTGATACAAATTGTTATAAGCAAATTCTACCAATGGTAAATATTCTTCCCACTTATATTGCTGATCCATACAGTACATTCTTAGTAGGTCTTCTAAAATATGGTTTACCCTTTTGGTTTGACCATCTATTTCAGGATGATAGGTTTTACTAATATTTAGCTGATTTCCCAAAGTAGGAAATAAAGTCTGCCAAAACCTGGATGTCATCCTAGCATCTCTGTTAGAAATGATCTTTTCTGAAACTCCATGAAGACGAAAAATTTCTTGTACAAACTTTCGTGCAATCACAAAAGCCCCATTTGTGAAATTCCTAGGTATAAAATGTGCCACTTTAGTGAGTCTATCCACTACTACCAGTATAGCATTATGCCTGCTCCTCATCATCGGTAAACCTTGTACAAAATCCATACGAATGATTTGCCATTTCCAATCTGGTACACTGTGGGGTTGTAACAATCCTGTCAGATGTTGATGCTCCACCTTGACCTTCTGACATTCAAAACATCCTGCTACAAACCTGGCTGCATCCTTTTTCATTCCCTTCCAAAAATATAACAGTTTAACATTGGCTAGCATTTTGGTTACTCCTGGATGACCTAAGTATAGTGTTGTGTGTACCTCCTTCCATATTAGCTTCCTTAATTTTGTTGAGTTTGGTACATACATCCTGCCCTTATATCTCAAAAGTCCATCTGTTTCAATTTGGAAACCCTCATATTTAGGCTCTTGAGTTTGCCCGAAGAGCTTCACGAACTTGCAAATAGAATTCATCTTCATTCAATTTTTGTAGTACCTGAGCTCTAAAATTTGTGTTGATCGACACCGTGGAAGTTATATGTTTTCGTTGGCTCAATGTGTTAGCTACTCTGTTCTCCTTGCCCTTAATGTAATTGACCTCAAAATCATAATTTGAAATTAACTCCATCCACCTCCTTTGGCGAGCATTTAAATTAGGCTGTGTGAATATATCCTTTAAACCTTGATGATTTGATTTGAGCTCAAAAGTCTTTCCTAACAAGTAGTGTCGCCACATTTGCAGGGCATGCACAATAGCTGTTAACTTCAGATCGCGTGGTGCATAATTCTGCTCATACTGCTTCAACTTCCGAGATTCATAAGCCACTACCTTCCCATCTTGCATTAGTACTCCGCCTAAACCATCACCAGACGCGTCTGTTATAACCACAAAATGACCATTAGGGTCTGGCACAACCAAAATTGGTGCAGTCGTTAATTTCTCCTTTAATGTATTAAATGCTTCTTGACATTTATCATTCCATTCAAATCTCTTTCCTTTTCTCTGAAGGGAGGTAATGGGGTGGGCAATTCTAGAGAAATTCCTTACAAACCTTCGGTAATACCTTGCCAATCCCATGAAACTTCTAACCTCATGCACATTTTTCGGTACTAGCCATTCCACTATAGCTTTTATCTTTGCGGGATCCACTGTTATTCCCTTAGTTGATATTATATGCCCCAAGTATTGTACCTCTTTCTGAAAGAAAGTGCATTTTGATAATTTTCCATAAAGTTTATGTTCTCTCAACCATTGAAGGACCACTCGAAGATGCTGAAGATGCTTATACTCGTTTTTGGAATAAATGAGAATGTCATCAAGGAAAACCAATACAAACTTGTCCAAACAATCTCGGAAAATACTATTCATTAGATTCATAAACGTGGCTAGGGCATTGGTGAGTCCAAATGGCAAAACAATAAATTCATAGTGACCATACCTAGTTATGAAGGCCATTTTATGAATGTCTTCTTCTTTCAACCTTAGCTGATGATATCCTGACCTTAAGTCTATCTTAGAAAACACTACTGCCCCTTTCATTTGATCAAAAAGATCATCTATTCTGGGCAAGGGGTATTTATTTTTGATGGTGAGCTTATTCAGCATACGGTAATCTATACACAGGCGAAGTGTTCCATCCTCCTTGACAAATATAACCTCTGCTCCCCACGGTGATACATTAGGTCAAATCAAATCCTTATCCAATAATTCCTGCAGTTGCGCCTTTAGTTCCATTAGTTCCACGACAGTCATACAATACGGTGCCTTAGAAACAAGTTCAGCCCCTGGAACTAAATCTATAGAGAAATCAAACACCCTTCTTGGTGGTAACCCAGGTAGTTCCTCAGAAACACATCCTGGTATTCCCGAAGGTAGGGATATTTTTCAGCGAAGGTTTCTTCCTTAGAATTAGTTTCCATTTCCCCTTCCTTACTCTATGTGTGCATTAACACTTCATCAAAATATATGCTTTCTTTGTATTCCCTAACTTCTTCCATTTTAACTGCAAATATTTGACATCCTTTCCTTTTATTTCTTTTGAACTACATGGCTGAAATCTGTCGTACCTTAACTTCTCGTTGTACCCCTTGAATTAACCCCGACTTTCCTAGGTCATCCACACACTCCACTGTCTTTGCAAAACAATTAACCTTTAGCCCTATGTTCTATTAACCAATTCATTCCAATGATCACATCATAGGAACCCATAGGTGCCACGTAAAAATTAATCTCTGTGGTGAAGCCTGAAAGTTCTACCCTAGCTTCAAACAGACACTGCTCTACCCGAGCTCTCGTCTAATTAGCATATTCAACTGTCCATGATTTGGCCATGAACCCAGTTCTTTTAGGAAATCTACCAAGCAACTTAGGGGATATGAAACATTCAGTGGCTCCAGTGTCTATTAAAATGGTTATTGGGTTCCCGTAAAGCATACTTGGAGTTTCAATAGGTGTGACTTGATATTCCGCCTACTTGTTGTCTATTGCTGCATGAGTTCTCCGCTGGAAGGTTGTCTGCTGAGGCAGTAGAGGCTTTCGTTGCTGCTGTCCATGTTGATTCTTAGTAGGGCATTGGTTAGCGTAATGTTCTCCTCCACATGTGAAGCATCCCCCTGGTGGTCCCTTATTTTTCGGACCTTTGTTTGAATTAACTTCGTCCTTCCTAGTATTGTTATTGCCCTTCTTATCTTTCTTGTAATCATACTGATTATTCTTGTAGCCCTTCCTTTTGAAATTCTGGTGTGATTGATTCCATTTGCCTTTGTTGCGATTTTTATCCCTGAAAGAATCATCCTTTTTCAACTTCTACTCTTGCCGCACAGCTTTTTCATAAGCTTCATCCATAGTCCGAGGTGCCAAAACATCCACTGGACCCCCCATACGGTTGTACAATCCCAATATGAACTCTTGAACTCGAAATTTTTCATCCTGTTGATATTGAGGAACATATTTTAACAGTCGAGTATACTTCTCCCAATACTCATTGACAGTTAAGGGTCCCTGCTTGAGATTTTCAAAGTCCAACAGCTTTTGATCGTAATACAGCTATGGAAGCCATCTCTGACGAAAAATTCTCACAAACTGATCCCATGTCACTTCTCCTACTGCCAGACCCAATTCAACCCTTTTATTTTCCCACCAAGTGGCAACTTCTCCTGCCAACTGGTAGGCTGCCCATGCTGCTTTGGAATTATCAGAGTAATCCCTTAGCTCAAAATACTTTTCCATTTCAGTTAACCATGCCTCAGTGGCATCTCCTGAAGCGGAGCCTTCAAACTTAGGGGGTTTGATTATTTTCATGTCCTTAGCAAGTTCATTAGCTAAACGACTTCTCTTGTTTCCCAAGCTCAATGTTTTAGAGTTATCTTCATGTTGGTCACTCTGGGTTTCAGACCTTTCATCTCTCATCTCAGGTTGTCCTTCTACCTTTCTCCCAAGGTTGACTAATCGGGCTTGAGTTTCATTCATTAAATTTAGTAGTTGATCTAATTTAGCCATAGGATTGTTGTTATCCTAATCCCCTCTGAACCCATTTCTAGAATTACCCATTCCAATGAGGTTCGTGGAGATGTTGGTAGTTCTAATTAATCTTGGTTTTTAATTTTATTCAATAGTTTACTCAGCATAAGTTAAAGAAGTTTTCCATTGCAAATGAATAATCAAACATTTTCTGACTCAAGTCAATTACTATTGGATTTCAAGCAAAATAGCTTACAAAATTTGATATTGATTCAATTCAAAATTGTTTATAGAATGACTATCACTTCCTATGATAGATTCAATACATAAATGTTACAAAATTTCTATCACTACCTGTGATAGATTCAATACATAAATGTTACAAAATATCTATCACTACCTATGATAGATTCAATACAAAAAGGTTACAAAATGACTATCACTTCTTGTGATAGATTCAATTCAAAATATTTAGGAATCATTTTCACTGTTAGTGATAGGTTCCTCCTGATCATTAAACTCTGGAAATGGAATAAGTCTGTATCCAGGAGTTGCGACTCAATCTTCTTCAGGTGTTTTTGGTTTGGTCTTGTTATTTGAAAGGTTCTCAATTTTGGTTTTGCTTATTTCAGCAAGAATGGCTGACTTAACAGTTTCCTTCCTAGAGGTAGTCCATTTTCTTCTTTCTTTCTGAAGTCTCTTCAGAGCTTCAACCATTGTTTCTGAATCCGAAGGAATAGAGCAGCTGGAATAATCATATCTAAGTCTGATTTTCCGTAGCTGGACGGAAATAGGGTCTCGGATCTTCTTCCAAGGTGTTTTTCACATCATCCTAGAAAAACACCGATGGTTGGTTTCAGTTTTCTATGTTTGCATGATGAGCCCCGAGGTTCAGTGTCGAACCTGGTAGCTCTGATACCATATGTAACACTCTATCTAATCTACAGTTTAAGATTGGTAACTAACTACCAAATTCAGCTGAAGTGTAACAAACTAGTTTTCTTACTAGAGTTTCCTTTGTATTAACGAACGGAAAAGAAAAACAATCTGATCAATAACTACATAAACAATTCATCAACTAACTACTAGTTTTCAATTTCAGCTAAAAAAGAAACAATTAACTGTTTATATGACCGAATCCACAGTTGGTTAATAACTAACTTTTCCTTTACTTTCAAAATTAAAAGAGCATTTATTACAGCTATGAAATAAACATATTAAAGTAAATATAATTGAAATTAAGAGAGAGAGAGAGAGAGAAAGAGTTGCGAGAAAGTACAGTCTGAATGTTGGAATGCTTGAACATGACTTTGTCTTCATGGGAAAAAGAAATATCATCAAGGGCTTTTCTGCCCAACCAAAGACCTATTGGTCTCCCATGTTTCTTCAACTAAAGAAACCCGACCCTTCACGAGGGCAGTCAATAAAAGTTCACATAAATACCATCATGCCATCTGAGCCTGGTGTCAAGAACCTATACTACACTGGTTGATCCTTCACTATAGGGTAGTCCTAACTAGAAAGACCATTCTGACCAGGGGTATATCTGGTTCTTGATAGTTGACAAATGCTTTAACTAAGCATCATAACCTTGGCCAAGGATTTTATTGTTAATGGGCACACCTGTGCCATCAACACTCTCACCCTTGCTCAACATGATAATACTTGACTCTAGGGTTTATATTACAATGACTTGGTTCTATATCATTCCTCTTAAATTAAGGTTAAGTTGTTTACTCTAAGCATATATATATAGAGAGAGAGACTTATTCAATATTGAGGAACTTTTCAGATCTTTAACATTTATACTTCTTATAACAGACTCGGAGTGGAAAGAGAAAATGCACTATTCCAACTCAGAAGTTAAAAGAACAGAGTAGAGAAGACTTCGGCTTAGTCAAGGCAAAATAGTTCACAGAGTGATTTGATGATAGCTCGAACTAAATTCAGATTCAGAAATAATTAAGGAAGAGTAATTCGAATGCAAGATTAATAAACTATACAGGTTCATAATAAGAAAGAGCCTTCTATCGGACAAGTTCCAGAGTTTTAGCACAGAACCGATCCCATTATACTTTCAACAAGACGAAGAAGCTCAATGGAATTACTTTCCTATACATGATGGTTTTCAGAACGATTATAGATCTTTTCGATGCAAATTTTTAACAAATTTAAAGACTCTTTTTACATGCCTGATTATGAAGGTTTGAAGCTCGAAGAAGCTCTGAACTCTTTCCTCCAAATGATCTGGATAAAGGTGACGATGCCACTGAAGTCCTTACTAGCCAGAGAAAACCCAGAGACAGGTTACTCAAAGATCAAGATAATTCCACTAGAAACTGGAGACTCGAACAATATGACCAAACTTCCACACGTCAAGCTTGACAGAAGAAATAAAACCAAGATCGCCACCCGATAAGGAAGCTAACTGAGAGAAAGGTGAAAAAGAGAGAGGAAATGAGAAAGCAAAACAAGATGAGTGCGGAAACTGAATGAGGATATCAAAACCAGTAGAATGTCAACTGATAAAGAGGTGAATTCGAGAATGGAAAAGAGAAAGCAAGACAAATTGATTGCCGATATTGACAAAGGATACCAATCAAGAAGAATGTGAATGCCAAAGAATGAGGAAGCAAGCTGCGAAAGAGGTGTCTCGAGAAAGAAACCAAGATCATAAAAGATTACCCGAAATGAGTCCGCATGAATTCTTCTTTGGACGTTTCATTCAAGAATGAGGCCAAGGTGGCAGAGGTTACCACCACAAACATAAGCGGATCTTCCTGAACTCAAACTCACATCTTTTTAAAAGATATGCCAATGTTTTGCATATTTATTTAATTTCATTTTACATTACAAAAATGCGTTTAAGAGGAGAACAATGATATATATTACTTAAATTGACTTATTTTTCTTAATATTTAATTAAGTTATATATAGCCAAGGTTACGACTTCAATATAGCTATCTTACACTGACTCAAGGCTTCGTGATATATTGATCCTTTATTAACTACAACCTCTCCTTAAATATAAACTCATCAACACATTCTTTTTTCCCATATATAAGAAAATCATTCATACTTGCAGTTACAACATATAAATTAAATTTTTTTTTTCCCAATTTCACATTCTCATGAAATGTAATTTATCACAACTAACATAACGACCATAATTTCATTGCCATAATCTTGTTCAAGACAGAAGGGATGTAAGAGAATTTTATATAAGCAATATCTTGTTGTGGTTTTCTCCAGTAGGAGTTTCCACGTAAATCGTGTGTTCTTCTTGTTATTGGTATTGTGCAATTGATATTATTGTGATTGTTAAGTTGAAAAAGTAAATGATTGTATTATACTGATTCACCGCCTCCTCCCCTCTCAATATAATCGTGTGCTCATCACAAGATCTTCCACATGTCTATATTCACTTCACTTCCAATTCACAATCCTTTCGGGAAGCATCAAGTATTGTTGAGTGGGACCCAATAGAGGAAGAGCACAATGCTTTAATGAGGAATTATACATAGGACATTGTACCCCTTCCTAAGGGAAGGGACCTATTGGTGTACGTTTTATCATCCACCAAACACACAGAATAAAATGTCCAAAGACACTCTATCCTCTCTTGAACAAAGTTGCTGCATATGCTAAGATTGCGAGAAGATCATATGGCAACTCCAAGGTTTCTTTCGTCAGGTCTTGACATGTGGATAAGCTCAATGGGCATTGTGATTTGCTGGTAATACACAAAGGGACTTACGTTAAAGAATTCTTCACAAGTTTGGGACTTAGGCGGATTTATCATTAAAGGCTTCTTCAATTAGGAATTTTGATTTGGATCTCAAAAAAATTGCAAAAAGATAAGGGTTTAGAGGATCTATTCTATGCCTAGGAATTTAAGAGACAGTAAAGATTCGGTGAAAGGAATAACCAAACTTTGTTTTGCCTCCCTGGGACAACTACGCAAAGTGGGTGCAATCTTCAAGGGTTGTGATTATAATTTTCAAGCCTCAAATGAGACTGAAGTTAAGCTTCCACAATTACAAGCTCAGGCTAACTTTACGCATCGAATGCAAATCATCCATCCGAAGAAAGTATGAGCAATATTTCACCATTTAATCTATACGATCAATCTTGCATTCACTTAACCAATATTCAAAGAAAATTCTACTTTAATTTAATTCTAATTCTAATCTATGGTAGAAGAAGTTATGCAACCTTGCTTACTACTTGACAATAAAAGTGATTCAAAGCAAATCATGCATAAGAGCTTTTATTATCAGAAATAGTCTCAATGCAACAATTTCATACACTGTCTCCACACAAATGAAAGTGAGAGATCACCGGTTTAAATAGAGTTTTCAAAATCAAATGAAAGGCCGAGATTAAAACAACATCAATGGCCAAGATTAATACAACCCAACCCTAATTAGGGTTGCCCAAAATAACATCAGTTGACAACCAATAAACAAGCAGTAACAAGTAGTGAAGTGGCAGCTAGAGCTATCTTCAAGGGAAGGCGTCCCTATCTTCTTAGGCAGCATTGTGCTCGATGAATCTGGACACGACTTTGACAACTTCCTCCATCGTGACTGGCGGCAGTGTGCTTATCCTGAATTCAAGCCTGTCCAAATCCTTAGCACATTTGGCGAAAGTGCTCTCCCAATCCGTCTCTTGTCTCACAAAATCATCCCGGATGGACAAGAGATTTGCCACTTTTGCGAAATCCTGTCTCAGAATTGGTCCAGTAGCAGAGAAGAAAACTTCCTGAACCTTATGCTTCAACCTCTCTAGCTGCATGTCGTTTTCCCGGACAATCTCTCTGTCAAACACATCTGCAGCTATCATATAAATCTTCTCCTGGATTTCTTTAACTTGCTCCTCAACTCTGAGCCCATCTGCCTTTGCCTTCTCTAAAACTTCGCCCTGTATGGTCACTGCCCAAAACCAATGGTGAAAATCATAAGCTGTTCCTGTAGCAATCACCTTTCCTTCGACCAATTCTTTCCTTGGAACGCCCTTCAGGACCTTGAGGCATGGAATGAGCCTCTCCTGAATATCTGGGAGACTGTCCCAAGTTTCCGCCATGTCAACCAATCTGGAAAGAAAAGAAGAAGTTCGTCCGTAGGCAAGCGCCAATTTCTCCATGAACGAGGCTGCTTTCGTGCCCTCGCTTACCATCCATTCCTGGGCCTCCTTGGCCGTGACCATCCCTTGCTCCACATCCTTGGCCATCTCCTGCAAGGAATTGAGAAGAGGAGGAGCTACTGCATCACCCTGATTGAGTGGCTGGGTCAGATGCCTTATATACTCCTTTAGGCGTTCAACTTCCCTTTTGTATTCCTTTTTTTTGCCACTTCTTTTTCTAGTCTTGCCTTGACAGTTGAGACGGAATTATCCAGCTCTTCCACTTCCTGGCCTTTTGTTGTTGGGCCAAGATCTATAGTGGTTATGGCGTACTCTTGGGGAATGATCTCATCCTGTGCTTTATCCACTGTTGGTACTGCGATATGTATGGAACGGCCGCCGGCTTCGTCCCTCTGAATGGTGGAAAATTTCTTGGCAGGTTTCTTAGTAGCAACCTGTTCCAACCTTGCCAAGAAATCCGTAGTATCATCTTCTTCTTGGACCTCTATTGGTGCCTGAATCTTCATCCTCTCTATGAGCCAATCCAAAATGGTAGGCTGTTCGATACCATCTTCCTCCTGAACATTCCCTTCTTTTGGAATACCCAAGACTCCTCTGAGAGCGGAAATCATTCCCTCTTCGAAGTCATCATTTTGGACTTCCACTTCATTATCAGAACCCAGTATTTCTGTGCCCGTAGGTGATGAGGGCTCATCGTTATCCAACTGGATCGGCTCATTGTTCTCTTCCTGAACTGCAAAAGGAGGCCGGGGCTCTGTCTTGGATGCTTGGAACTACTTCTTTCCTCTTCTCGCCAATCTCAACCAAATCATCATGATGGGATGCGCCAGCATTGGAGGAGTATGACTCCGTCTCGCTCAGTAAATCATACGTGAGCATTATTCTCTTCTGCCTCAACTCCTGGACTTGATGGTCGACCCACCACTGAGAGTAATAATCACTGGTCTCATCAATGTTGCCAAATTTGAGTGCTTAGGCTCCGACCACTCTCCTCGAAGCATGGCTGGACATAATTTCCATCGTCCTGTAACTAATCGAGCACCCGACAAAGTTCGGTTGCCCTCATAAAGTCCACTAGCACTCTAGACCACAATCTTCTCCTGACTTCATACTCATCAGCAGCGTTTGCCCAGAAGTCCTCCAATTCCACCCTGTGTCTGTATCTTCTCCCATCCATTGTCTGAATATGATGATGTGGGTCAAAATTGGCCCTAGACTTATAGGCTGTGAACGGGTACCACTGGATTTCCAGCCTAGCGCCCTCAGCTGCTTGCGATAACGGACAGGACTCTAACATATTCCCAATAAAGAATGGGAACGTAACAGCCGCCTTCTTACTCGGCCTCTGGATGCTCTGGTATTCTTCCAGCTGCCTCAGGACTTCAAGCAAAATCATCCGATTTGTTGGATAGATAGGCAACTTGTAAGGATTTCCAGTGAATCCTTGGATCCTGACATATGTAAATTTTGGAAACTGGATAAACCAGGATCCATACCTACTGACCAAACTTTTTGCCTCGTGACTCAACCTTTGATGCATTCCTCCCTGAAGTGTTCTTGTGATATACATTAAGAAAGCATCGTGCACCCGCTTGAAATGAGATTTCTCCCTTAGTTGAAGTTGCGGGTAGCAATCATAAGGCTTGAGTTCATTTTCTCCATTGCCAACTCTGTCTTTGCAAACTAGTCCTGAGTATTTATGTCTTGGCCAATAAATAGACAATGTACGAGCTCATGTGAAAAGACATGGTCTTTTCCAAATTGGTCAGCTGCTCGTGAAGATTGTCGCTTATCATTCGAGACCAGTTGAACATCTTCACGCCGGAAGTGACTTCGTCTATAAAATAATACATTCATGTCTCGAAGTACACGCCTTGTGGGTTGCCAGCTATTCTGTTCAGCATCAAAATGATATCCCCATAATCTTCTTTAAAATCTGTTTGGCGTGGCTTCTTAGGCATCTTCTTCATGGATGGTCTAGGCTTCTTCAGCCATGCCTTATTAACATTTGTGGCGCATAACTCAAATTTGTTGTCATACAATCCCTTGGCTTCCTCCTTGGTTTTGTAGATGGTACGGGAATGTGCTGGGATGCCAAATGTCTCCTGTATTGCTACCTCGCCTAGGTGAGCTAGGACCCTTCCGTCAGGTGCAATGATTTGTCTTTTCTGAGCATTGTAATGGATGGCACATTCTACCATCAACTCGGCACAGTCCACTGCAGGCGGGAATCCAGCTGCTTGGAAAATTCCATTTCTCACCATCCGCCTGGTGATCGGTGTTGGTAGTCCAACATGTCCATAGACTCTCTTCTTGAATTCCACGAAGTCTACATGTCCCAAATCAGTGTCTGCAAAATTTTTCCATTTTGAATTTATTTTTGACTCTCGTTGTACCCCCTTATTGGCAAACATCATTGACACCTTTGATGACTCTCCTGCCGTGGTCATTAACCTACAGTAAAAATACTAACATTAATACAAAGACTTTAAAATAATTCATTTCCGTGCCTTGTGTTCGAATATTTTACTTTGAGCTCATTAAATAATTAAACTTCCGCGAAAAAGCAAGCTGAAAGTAAATGAATTTAATTGAAATTTTAGCCAGAACTTAGCCAAGATGAAAAAGACAGAAGGAGAAATGATGAATTTATCCAATTGAACTCCAAACCTCAGGAAAGAACTTCTAGCTGTAGATTAGATTCAAACTTCGAGAATTTAATCAAAAATCAAGTGACAAAGTGCGCCTATCTTGCAAAGAAATTCGACTTTCAGCCAAGAATTTATTCACTTCCTCGAAAAAATTACTTTCTCAGCATAAAATTATTCCTTCCTCCAAGAGAATCGATCTTGCCTACAGAAGAATCGATCGTCTTACAATTTCGAGAGATTAACTTCTCTTCAGCTGTGTTTGTGAAAAATGAGTTGCTGAAACTCATTATAATGCTGAAGAATTCGATTTGTTTTAGCAACTACCTCTTTCTCTCTCGATTTCGATTTGTTTTCTCTTCTTCAAACAGGCAAGCTTCCATTTTTTTTCGAAAAGACTCCATGGCGAGCTTATCCAAGCAAATCTCTTTGATTTTCAAAAATCGATTTTTGCTAGATGTTTATCTTTAATTTTCGAAAATTTGAAAAAAAAACATTAAATGTCCAATTAAATTCAATTTTTCCAAGTTTTAATTCATGGCGAATTTAATTTTGCCCATGGATTTTATCTTTGTCCGGCTCAATTTATTTTCTTTTGATACATCTCTGGCGAATTTTTATTTTGTCCAAGGCATTTTGTATTGGAAATAAATTATTAAAATATTAATTTATTTCCAACCCGTTCGTTTTTGGACCCATGGCTATTTTAATTTTTCTCCCCTTTTCTTTGGCTAAATGTTTATTTTCCAAATTTATTTCAATTTTCGTCTAGCCAAGTTAAAATTTTAGCCATCTTGTCAATAAATGTTACGCCAGATCCTCATTTTCTTCTGCCATGGCGGACTTCGAATTGTGCCGGGCATATTTTCTCATGCCCAAATCAATTTTTTTCCTTGCTTGGACGAATTTCTCTAGGCAAAGTATATGTTTGGATGTCTTCCTTAGGCAAAATTCCATGATACTTAGACAAATTTTAACCTCTTTTAGCCAAGGGCGGACTTTCTTGCCTCTTTGCCATGTACATTTTCCTCTGTGCACTTAGCCAAATTCACCAATCTTTGTCCTAGGCCTCATACTTAGGCAAATTTTTAATCTTTTCTCCTCTTTCTTATGCTAGGCGGTCACACTTCCTTTGCCATGGCCTAGGCGAACTTTCCCAAGTTCTTTCCATCTTCCATCAAGGTATGGCGGACTTTCTCAAGCTCTTGACATTTTCCTTTCACACTCATACTTAGCCAAAATTTGCATTTTCCTCCTCTAAAGCATTAAAATACTTGCCAAATTTCGAATTTTTCCTTTTCTAGGCCTCCAGACTTAGACAAATTTCGGATTTTTTCTCCAAGGAATCAAACACTAAGCAAAATTTTTCAATTTTCCCCCTTCTCATGCCTAGGCGGACTTCACAA
Source organism: Sequoia sempervirens (assembly GCA_007258455.2). Lineage (NCBI taxonomy): Eukaryota > Viridiplantae > Streptophyta > Pinopsida > Cupressales > Cupressaceae > Sequoia > Sequoia sempervirens. The sequence continues at coordinate 556,253,669 of VDFB02000017.1, forward strand.
GTGCCTTGCCAAGGCTGGGCGGACTTTAGAAGTGTCTTTCCATTCCTCTCTCAAGTCATGGCAGACTTTGGAGGTGTCATGCCAAGTCAAGGGCGGACTTTACTTGGTCTTGGACGTCCCTTCTTTCTAGGGCGGAATTCACACATGTCTTGCCAATTCTTCTTTAAGGCTTGGGCGGGCTTTGAAGGGTCTTTGCCATTTTTCTCTAAGGCATGGCGGACTTTGGAAGTATCTTGCCATCTTATCCTTATGGCATGGGCGAACTTCAACACCTTTATGCCATGTCCCTCAAATTAAGGGCCAACATCTTCATTCTCTTCTCAATGGCGAACTCTCCATCCTTACCTTCCCTCCTTTATAGGGTCGACTTTGTTAATGGCTGAACATGTTCTCTTGATGGCGAATTTTCCAGACTTAGGCAAAATTTATCATGAATTTCATGCCCTTTAGTTGATTTTTTTTGGTGATTTTTCTCAGATTTTGACTGATTTTTCCAGATTTTTCCATGCTTTCTCTAATTTTTTATTTGATTTTTCGATTTTCACTTTGATTTTTCAATGATTTTTTTGATCTTTTGGTTGATTTTTGGTTCTAAAGATGTAAACGTTGACCCACTGACCAGGGTTGACTTTCTAAAAATAGAAAAAGCAAAATCCCTAAAAAATAGGGAACTCCGTTTGGCCCAAAAATGCCAAAAATGAAAAAACGAAAAAGCAAAAAAGTAGATTCCCTAAAAAATAGGAAGTATCAGAATTGGCCCAAAGCACAGGCGATCCTTGTCTCCCAGACCTTCTAAGCACTTCTATGACATTTAGGCACTGACTCAGGCATGGATTATTGACTTGGCTCGGATGACTCTCAAAAGACTGACTTGAAACTCTAAAAGAAGTGACCTCATGAAACCATTGCGCGGAGACCAAAAACCCTAAAAACTAGCAAACTACTGGGGGTCCCCATTTGCAATGGGGCGATGTGTGAAAAGGTCACAACAGTCCCCTTCTCAGTAGCCACCCCGGAGATCGTTTAGCCTTTATTTATTCCCAAAGGCTAAAAATGAGACATCAGGGAATAATAATTAAATTAATTGTTTATAAATTTATCTCCATAAATTAAAATTAAAAGGGTAACTTTATTTATAATTAATTTAATTAAAAGTGACTTAAAATAAAATAATAAATCATAAAGTCACTTTAGGGAATAAAATAGTAATATTTCTATAAGCTTCTTGGAAGTCATTGAGAAATCTTTATAAGGAGTTGTTGTCTTAGCATTTGGGCATGCTTCTGTCTTGGATTATACTTCTCATACCAGTTTGGTAGAAGCTTGAATGCTTTGTTTGTTCGAGGGTTTGAAGACTCTAGGATACCAAGTTTGGTTGTGAAAGATCAACCCTAGTTGGAAACTATGGAGGAATCCATCCAAGGTTTCTACAGGTGCTTCATTGGAGACTTTGAGTTGGTGCAATAGCTGAGGTATTATTGCAATTCTGTTAAGGAGTTTGATTAAATGCAATAGCTGGTTTATTATTGCATTTTATTGGAGAATCGACATAATTGCAGCAGCTGGTGTATTGTTGCAATTCATTCTGAAGAAGTGGAGATTTGCAACAGCTGTTGTATTGTTGCATTTTCACTTGAGAAGGATTTTATTTTTGTCTGGTTGTTTATTCCAAATTTTAATGGTCCTTGACTAAAATTTGGAAAAGCAAAAAAAATCAATTTATTTACAGTTTTAGTTGTTTGGTGGAATTCGATTTTGAAGAAAATAATTGCATCATTGGCAATTGATCTCATTGCTAGAAGAGGTTCTGGCATATAATCGAGTTCAATTTGTATTTTTCTAGATTCGATTTAGCTGCACTGCATCAATCATTATAAGCGCTGCATTTTAATTTCAGCATTTGGAAAATTGATTGGGGAGGTTTCTTTTGGAATTGCTAGGCGCATCAACTCTACATTATTAAGACTCGATTTTTATTGTCGAGAAACTCGTGGTAGTTCTGGGCGCAGCCATTGAAGATATTAAAATTTATTCACAAATACTCTTGCCATAACAAATCTCTTATTGAGGTCAATATATTGTTGCGAAAAGTCACGCATCATACAGGAGGTTAGGCACAACCTCTAATTTTGTCATTAGCTTGACTTGTATAGGAGTTCGATCATCTTGAGGATCATATAGAAAGTTGATGCATTGTTGGGCAAGATGTCATTGCATTTCCAGGGCGTCCAAAACAGGTTCATTATCCTATTGTGTATATTTGCATTTGCAGTCATAATAACATTCTCATTTGAGTCGCTGTACTCCCAAGCATTTGTATTGCTGCTGTTA
>VDFB02000017.1:556256099-556399985 GCA_007258455.2 Sequoia sempervirens
ATACCTAAGAGGAATCAATCAACAATCAACAACTTCACTCTTCCAATCATGAGCTTCTAGCTGGGCGAAATGGGTATTTATAATCAGACTGCATTTGTATTTCTGATATAAAGAATAAGTCTGAAATAAACTATGTAAGAGACTTGTAATGTATTTAGAAATTTCAATTCTTAAATATCATGAATGCATACAATCTGAAATGTAATATGACCTAGTTTGAGTACTAAAAGAATTATTGTATCTACAAATTATATGTTATTAAAATATTCAATATAGTGCTATCTCTTTATTTGACAAATGCAATATGTCAAATTGAAATATTGGAAATTATCGTGCAAGTTTTAGTTGGGGTTTTTACAATGGTATCAGAGTTAGTCTTCCTACCAACCTGTGTGTTTTGGGTTGCAAGTTTGGTTCCAAAAACTTCAATTACATGATTATTTATGAATATGAAAGATCAGGCCTACATAACCTATAGGAGTGGAAGGGAAAGAGAAAGAGCTTTGGGTAGTATATTTGATTCAAAGTCATCAAAAGAAGAAGAAAATATGGGTGATAGGTGTGAACCGCCTGAAGGTAGTACTTTGCAGATTTTGAATGACTTTGCACGGGGTCAACAACAGGTAGTCCAACTCCTCACTCAATTGATGAGTGATCGTAATAATGTTGGTAAAAATGCTACATGAGGTACTAATGGGCATAATAAAGACAATGGAAACAACGGAAACAATGGTGAAGGGAGTATTGCTAATATTCCTACTCACAGCCACACTAGGGCAGCGAGTAGAGTGACTCCTAGACCCCCTATGCCTTAGTTTTTGGGAGGACAACCACATGGTAACCAGGGACAACAAGTGTAGGGTGAAGGATTTACAAGTTATTTGAGGGAATATTAGTCTCATGGGGATGAGTTTCATGCAGCAATGACTCTACAAGATTTTTATGCCATAAAATATAGGAATAGGTCAAGGGATCATAACAAGGGCCCTTGTAATGTCCCCTTCTCAGCGGTGATCGTTTCAGTTGACCGTTGGCCTATTCCGGATACCCGTAGGCTATGCGGATGGTGAAATTAGGGTTTCCTAGTTTTGAGGAGGTTGTTGCTTGGAGTTTGGGATTCTGATTGCGGATTCTTTCTGGGTTTTTAGAGAGCTTTGCAGTGGTGTGTTCAGTTTGGCATTTCGGGCAACTTCGCGAATTTACTATTTTTAGTAAATTCTATTTTTGGCAGTGGACAGTTTGGGTTCAGTTCAGTTGGACCTCTTCTTCAGTTGTTTCAGCTGGCACTTCAGTTCTTGGCCTTGGGCGCATTTTTCTTGGAGAGATAAGTATTTTCATTATAATATTATTATTTTAATATTATACCCCCTTGCTTAGCAGTACAACTTTATGTTGTTTTTAAAAAGGGGACTTTTGAGGGTCAAGGCGTCATAAGGAGATAAATTATATTTTAATGTCAAATATTGTGACTAAGAAAAGGGACGTTTTTTTGAGAGATTGATTTTATTTTAAAAAAAGTGAAATATTTTATTGATGAAAAAGGACGCCATCTTTTGGAGGGAAAAGGTGAATTTGAAATTAGGGTTTGGGCGCCCCCTGGAAGCTTCTAGATGTTTCTCTCTCGTCTATTTAATCAGGCCTCAGCTCTTCATTTGGGATCTTTTGTCTACTACACCGTTATGCTGCTGGATTGTCTTCAGGCACTCGCTTCGAGGAAAGCACACCTCCTAGCATTGGCTCTTCTTCTTGCTTGAAAGATAGCAACTAGTTGAGAGGTTAGCATGTATTAGGATTATATTGCATTTTCAGTTGAGTATTTGCATTTTGGAGTTCTAGTTTACATTTATGTCTCATTTCTGAAGTTGCTGAATACCTCAATAGAATGTAAGAATTGTTCATAGCTCTCGAAATGAAAATGATATTGTTCTGGGTATTGCATCAATCAAATTGTCTATGAGGGGCGACCATTCTAGCCCATTTGCAGATTTTAATTTTGTGTCTTTGAATTTATGAAGTAAAATGCATACTTGGTAGGCCGTACCATCTAGAGTGCACATTGAAATTAAGTGCAAATTAATTAAAGGGTATTTGGGAAGTCTTAAGAAGGATGCATCTTAGAGCCATCATGATAGGATAATAATGCATTTGATTTGGTCATTTAGGTGAGTTTGAGCATGTTGTGAGCTATTTAGGCGATTTACGTATTCTGCTTTGCTTATGCATTTTAAATCAAAAAACCCGATCATATCAGATTGAGAAAAATAGCAGTTGAGTGAGGGATTGTTTTCAAGAGATTGATAGTGTTGGAGAGGTCTCATAACTTGTTATAGCTTTGGAAGTTTATAATCTCATGATATTGACAAGCTCTCTGATTATTGTAAGCTAAACAGTAGTACTGTCAGCATTTCTCTTCTCTCATTTTGAATTTACATGTACTTCCCACTGAATAAGTGGAAGAGGCTGGCTTGCCGCCTATTTACTTGTTTTGCATTGTAATTTCCTAAGTCTCCGCCATATGGTCGCCTCCTATCCTTCACGGGTTGAGTAGCACATACTTGGTGTTGAGCTAATTTTCAGTATTGCAATAGATAGGGATCCTCTGACCGAATGCTCGTCGTTCACCGGTGCATCTCTTGGTTAGAGTTCTTGTTCAATATTTTCCTTTGAGATCCTCTGACCAATGCTCACACCTTGCCCACATCGGGATCCTGGTGTACATTCTAGTTAGAGTTACTTTCCGCATCGTTTGGGTTTATGCTAACCTTAATGGGTGCATGTTGCATTGTAATCATTTGTGAAAAAACAAAAAAAATTTGGTCCGGTTCATTACAGTGGTATCAGAGCCATGATTCTGCCAACCTGTGCCGCACAGTGATTCAGTGGTCAGATGAGTGACAGTGATTGCAGATACTACACCAGAGGTCAGGCCAGAAGACAATAGACACAGTTTCCGCCAGTGCCAGAAGCAGATACTCTTTCAGAAGCTTTGAGAGAAACAGAAACAACAGTGGATAAGGGTAAAACAGTTGAGAATATGTCAGACAATCTCAGGCAGGCCATGGAGGAGAAGGAAGCAAGGATGGAAAAGAAGTTTGATGGAATGATTGAGTTGATGTCTAGATTACTTGCTCGAATGGACCAGCAAACTCCTCAGAACCTCGTTCCTAATCAAAACAATGCTACAGGAGAAAGCAGTGGAGTCAATGGGAACAATGGGAACCATGGGAACAATGGTAATGGAGGAAGTAGAACTATCGGACAGCATGATGCCATCTCTAGCGGATCAGCCTCTAGACCGCTTTTCCCTACATTCACTCCCAGGGAAGAACAGCAAGTTGAAGCTACCGTTCCCTTGGTAGACGATGCTAGGCAAGCCTACATGGAGTACACCACCCTACCTCCTGATCTTAGAGACCAATGGTCCTTTGATCAATTCTTGAACCAGAGAAACAGAAGAAATGGAGGAAGAGCTGATAACCGAGCTTACATGGCTCCTAGAACTGATTTTCATCAAGCCTTAGGGAAGGTAACATTGGCTCACTTCGATGGAAGTGATAAGTGTTCAGCAAGATCGTGGGTTCAGAAGTTAGACAACTACCTTTCACTTCGTCCCATGCCAGAAGAAGATGCCATCAAGTTTGCAACACTTCACTTAGAGGGAGCTGCCCATGAATGGTGGTACCATGGTTTGGTCACACTTGGCCATAACCTTATCCGAACCTATGGAGAATTCACCAACAAGCTGATTGAAAGGTTCAACACTAAGGATCCTGAAGTAAGATTTCGTGAGCTTGCACAACTGAAACAGCATGGCTCCTTGGATTCTTACATTGCTGATTTCCAGAGGCTTTCTGTGATGGTGCCCAACATCACCGAAAGAAGATTGGTTGTGTTGTTTTCTGAAGGTTTGGTTGAACCCTTGAAAGGATGGGTTAAAGCTTTCGATCCACCAAGTCTTGATGAGGCAATCAAGAAGGCTCGTAGTATGGAGTTATCAGCCCCTAGGCCTAAATTTCCGCCTAAGCCTTTTGGCCATAAGAAGGATAAGGATAAGAGACATTCTTCTAATCAGCACAAGAAGTTCCCACCTAAGTTGACTGAAGAGCAACGTGAACAGCTCAGAAAGGAGGGCAAGTGTTACACATGTCTAGAGCCTTGGACTAAAGGCCATAGATGTCCTGGAAGAGGGCGTTATAATCAAATGGGAACCTATTCTGATTATGAATCAGCATCTGATATGTCTGATCAGCAGTCTTATTTTGGGGACAGCGAAGATGAAAGAGCTACAGAAGAGTCCGATCATGAGCAAGGAGTTGGGGGCCCTATTGCCCAACTCTCTAGTTTCCAAAAGAACGAATCTTTCAAGGTTCGTGGTGGAGTTGGAGGTCATCGTATTGTTGCATTAATTGATACTGGTGCAACGCATAACTTCATTGATGAAGGTGTGGTTGCAAAGAGAGGTCTCAAAACTGAAGAATTTGAAGGCTTCAAAGTCATGGTGGCTGATGGGTTTCACATTTCCTGCACACGAAGAGTTCCTAACATGTCCTTGCAGTTGGGAAACTATGAAGTCAAAGATGACTTCTATGTGGTGACTATTGGTGACACAGATGCAGTTTTGGGCATACAATGGTTACGTTCACTTGGTGAAATCTCTCTCAATCTACAAACAATGGAGCTCAAGTTCCAATCTGATGGCAAGAGAGTGGTGTTGAGAGGAATGTCCAATGGTGGTCCTCGTATAGTTTCATTCAAAAGGATGGAGAGGCTGATTAGACATGATGAAGTGGAGTGGGCTGCGGAATGCATGGTTCTTCCTGCTAGTCCAGTTGAGACAAAGAGAGAATACCCTCCAGATATTCAGTCTATACTCACCAAAAGGAGTAAGGTGTTTGCTGATCTACCACCTGGGCCACCACCAAAAAGAGGTGCTGAGCATGTTATTGAACTTAAAGAAGGGGCCAAACCAGTCATCACAACACCATATAGATATCCTAAGAAGCAGAAGGATGAAATTGAGAAGAACATAAGAGAACTTCTGGAGATGGGTTTCATTCGCCCGAGCAAGAGTCCCTTTGCTTCAGCTGTAGTCCTTGTGAAGAAGAAGGATGGCACCATCCGCATGTGTGTGGATTACCGTGCCTTGAACCAAAGCACAATAAAGAATCGGTATCCTATTCCTCGGATTGATGAGCTCATTGATGAGCTACATGGTGCTAAATTCTTCTCCAAAATTGATTTGAGGTCGGGTTACTATCAAATCCGGATGAGAGGTTCAGATGTTGAGAAGACGGCATTTAGATGCCACTATGGTCATTTTGAGTTCTTAGTCATGCCCTTTGGCTTGACTAATGCTCCAGCCACTTTCCAGTCTTGCATGAACAGAGTTTTCCAGAAGCAGTTGAGGAAATTTGTGTTAATTTTCTTTGATGATATTCTCATCTTCAGCAAGACGTGGGAAGAACACCTCAAGCACTTGGAGGAAGTGCTTAGCATTCTTGAATCAGAAAGTTTGTTTGCAAAGGAGTCCAAATGTGAATTTGGAATGAAGGAGCTGCTCTACCTTGGCCATATAATCAGCGCTGAAGGGGTGAAGGTTGATCCAGAAAAGATCAAGGCTATAGTAGATTGGCCACCTCCAGAAAATTTGACTCATTTGAAGGGCTTCTTGGGTCTTTGTGGCTTCTACAGAAGGTTTGTAAAGGGGTATTCTCAAAGTGCTGCTCCTCTTACTGACCTCACCAAAAAGGGGGCTTTCATGTGGTCAGAAAAGGCTCAAAATGTGTTTGATAAGTTCAAGAAGATCATGAGTTCTTGTCCCGTATTGGCCATACCAGATTTCTCCAAACCTTTCGAGTTACAATGTGATGCATCAGGGGAAGGTATTGGGGCTGTTTTGATGCAAGATAAGCATCCAATTGTATTTGAAAGCAGAAAATTAAGAGGGGTTGAAAGGACCTATTCTATCTATGACAAAGAAATGCTTGCAATCATGCATGCATTAGCCAAGTTCAGACAATATCTGGTGGGGAGTAAATTCGTGGTCAAGACTGATCACAACAGTCTCAAGCACTTCATGCATCAGAAGGACTTGAATGAGAGACAGCAGAAGTGGGTGAGTAAGCTACAAGCTTACGATTTTGATATTGAGTATGTCAAAGGAAAGAACAACATTGTGGCCGATGCTTTGTCCAGAAGGCCACACTTGAGCTCATTGTGTGAGCTTAATGCTGATTGGAAGGAGTTGTTGCTTGCTGATTATGCCAAAAATCAGTTTGCAACCAGCGTTATTGAAGGTACTTTTCATGATGAAAGGTACAAGGTAGTTGATGGATTAATACACTACAAGGGAAGGATCTTCTTGGTGGCTGATTCTAAACTTAAGAAGAAGATTTTGATGACCTTTCATGACATCCCACTTGCTGGTCATCAAGGTTACTTCAAGATGTATAGGCAGATTCGAGAGAGGTTCTCTTGGAAGGGGTTGAAAGACGATGTTCAGCGTTACATCAAGGAGTGTAGCACTTGTCAAATGAATAAAAATGAGCACTCTCTTCCAGCTGGTCTACTGCAGCCACTTCCCATTCCAAATCAAAAATGGGAAAGTATCTCGATGGATTTCATCACCGGGTTGCCTAGGGCTCAAGGCAAAGATTGTATTTATGTTGTAGTGGATAGATTGACCAAATTCGCTCATTTTTTTGCCATCACTAGCACATTTACAGCAGCTCAAGTTGCAGATTTGTTCTTCCATGAAGTGTTTAGATTGCATGGGTTGCCTAAAAACATTGTGAGTGATAGGGACAGCAAGTTCCTAAGCACCTTTTGGCAGGAGATCTTTAGGATGAGTGGTACAGTGCTTACTCCAAGCACTAGCTATCACCCACAAACAGATGGTCAAACAGAGATTGTGAACAAATGGTTGGAGGGCTATCTCAGGAATTATGTCTCGGAGCAGCAAAAAGCATGGGTGAAATGGCTCCACTTGGGAGAATATTGCTACAACACCTCTTTCCACATGTCAATAAAGATGTCTCCATTCATGGCACTCTATGGTTACGAGGCTCCAAGCTTTGCTGATTTGGTGTTTGGCGATAGCAAAGCTCCCCAAGCCAAGGATTGGTTGCAGCAAAGCCAAGATGTTTTGAAATCCCTGAAGGACAACCTTCAAATGGCACAAAATCAGTAGAAGATGTACGCTGATCAGCAGCGTGTTGAGCGCTCATTTGAGGTTGGTGACATGGTATATCTTCGGCTTCAGCCCTACAGACAGTCCACACTTAAGAAGAGTGGAGCTGAGAAGCTGAAACCACGCTTCTATGGACCATTCAAAGTTGTTAGGAAGGTTGGAGCGGTGGCCTATGAGTTGGAACTACCTTTGAGTAGTAAGGTCCACAATGTCTTCCATGTGTCTCGCCTCAAAAAGGCACTTGGACACAACGTTGTGGCTTCATCACAGTTACCTCCTTTGGATGAAGAAGGGCAGTTGACTTTGGTTCCAGAACAGATTATTGATTTCAGAGAGCGTTCCTTGAGGAGGAGAACAATCAAAGAGTATTTGGTAAAGTGGAAGAATTTACCATTGGAGGATGCTACTTGGGAGGATGAGGAGATTCTACAGCATCCAGACTTGCGATTGCTTGAGGGCAAGCGATCTTGGGGAGGGCGGACTGTAATGTCCCCTTCTCAGCAGTGATCGTTTCTGTTGACCGTTGGCCTATTCCGGAGACCCGTAGGCTATGCGGATGGTGAAATTAGGGTTCCCTAGTTTGAGGAGGGTTGTTGCTTGGGTTTGGGATTACGGTGCGGATTCTTTAAGGTTTTAGGAAGCCCAGCGATGGTGTCTTCGATTTTAGCATTTCCGTTAGCCAATTTACTATTTTTAGTAAATTCTATTTTTCTAGCGATGGGCAGTTTGATTCAGTTCAGTTGGGCCCTCTCTTCTTCGATTGTTTCAGCACCCGGTTCTTGGCCTTGACTTTCTTGGAGAGATAAGTATTTTCATCATAATATTATTATTTTAATATTATACCCCCTTGCCTACCAGTACAACTTTATGTTGTTTTTAAAAAGGGGACTTTTGAGGGTCAAGGCATCATAAGGAGATAAATTATATTTTAATGTCAAATATTGTGACTAAGAAAAGGGACGCCTTTTTGAGAGATTGATTTTATTTTAAAAAAAAGTGAAATATTTTATTGATGAAAAAGGACGCCATCTTTTGGAGGGAAAAGGTGAATTTGAAATTAGGGTTTGGGTGCCCTCTGGAAGCTTCTAGATGTTTCTCTCTCATCTATTTAATCAGGTCTCAGCTCTTCATTTGGGATCTTTTTGTCTACTACACCGTTATGCTGCTGGATTGTCTTCAGGCACTCGCTTCGAGGAAAGCACACCTCCTAGCATTGGCTCTTCTTCTTGCTTGAAAGATAGCAACTAGTTGAGAGGTTAGCATGTATTAGGATTATATTGCATTTTCAGTTGAGTATTTGCATTTTGGAGTTCTAGTTTACATTTATGTCTCATTTCTGAAGTTGCTGAATACCTCAATAGAATGTAAGAATTGTTCATAGCTCTCGAAATGAAAATGATATTGTTCTGGGTATTGCATCAATCAAATTGTCTATGAGGGGCGACCATTCTAGCCCATTTGCAGATTTTAATTTTGTGTCTTTGAATTTATGAAGTAAAATCGCCCTTGCAGCTGGGCCGTACCATCCTAGAGTGCATTGAAATTCGTGCAAATTAATTAAAGGGTATTTTGGGAAGTCTTAAGGATGCATCTTGGGCGCCATCATCAGTAGGATAATATGCATTTGATTTCAGGTCATTTGAGTGAGTTTTGAGCATGTTGTGAGCTATTTAGTAATTTCTGTGTTGCTGCTTATGCATTTTCTGTCAAAAAACCAGTCATATCAGATTGAGAAAAAACAGCAGTTGAGTGAGGGATTGTTTTCAAGAGATTGATAGTGTTGGAGAGGTCTCATAACTTGTTATAGCTTTGGAAGTTTATAATCTCATGATATTGACAAACTCTCTAATTATTGTAAGCTGAACAGTAGTACTGTCAGCATTTCTCTTCTCTCATTTTTGAATTTACATGTACTTCCCACTGAATAAGTGGAAGAGGCTGGCTTGCCGCCTATTTACTTGTTTTGCATTGTAATTTCCTAAGTCTCCGCCATATGGTCACCTCCTATTCTTCACGGGTTGAGTAGCACATACTTGGTGTTGAGCTAATTTTCAGTATTGCAATAGATAGGGATCCTCTGACCGAATGCTCGTCGTTCACCGGCGCATCTCTTGGTTAGAGTTCTTGTTCAGCATTTTCCTTTGAGATCCTCTGACCAATGCTCACACCTTGCCCACATTGGGATCCTGGTGTACATTCTGGTTAGAGTTACTTTCTGCATCGTTTGGGTTTATGCTAACCTTAACGGGTGCATGTTGCATTGTAATCATTTGTGAAAAAAACAAAAAAATTTGGTCCTATACCAGAGGGTGGAATAAGGATGTGCATCAACATGCCAACATGGCATGTGCAAACTTTGGTACTTTAATAACATTCCATTCAATGTGGCGAGTAGTCCCTATTAGCATAATTTGGTTACCACATTGACAATTGCTGAAAAAGGCTACAAGCCACCTTCTCGCAAAGACTTGAGTGGAGGGTAAGTCAATTTAAATTTTATGCTAAGTTTATGTTCTTTAATTTAAACTAGTTTATGTTGAATTTAAGCTATTTTTTTTTTTTAAATTGAAATTTTGTACTTATTTTACCTTGTACTTGTAGGTTGCTCAGAAATGCTATCGAAAGGGCGGTGCTAGTAGTGGAAGAGCAAAAGAAAGAATGGAAGACACATGGCTGCACCATTTTTTTCGATGGGAGGACAGATGGGAGAAACCGCACCATCCTTAATTTTTTGGTTTCTTCAAAAGGTGAAGTGTTTTTGAAATCGGTGGATGCCTCCAACAAAATAAAAAATGCAGAAACATTATCTACATTGTTGGAGGAAGATGTCATGGAGGTGGGGATAGATAATGTGATGCAAGTCATCACGAATAATGCAACAGCATATGTGGTAGTTGGGAGATTGTTTGAGGATAGACATCCTACACTTTTTTGGTCACCATGTGCGGCACATTGCCTTGACCTTCTTTTGGAGGATATGGGCCAACTTGTTTGGGTGGCACCGATTGTAGATGATGCAAGGAACATCACAAAATTTATCTACAATCACCCTTGGGTTCTGGTGTAGCACCGCTTTTAATCTTTTCTTTCACACATCGCCCCATCACCAATGGGGACCCCCAGTTGCCTGCTAGTTTTTAGGGTTTTGTCTCCTTGCAATGGTTTAGTGAGATCACCTTGTTAAGAGTTTCAGGTCAGTTTGCCGAGAGTTACCTGAGCCAAGTCAGTAATTCATGCTTGAATCAGTGTGTAGACGTCATGGAAGCGCTCAGAAGGCCCAGGAAACGAAGATCGCCTGTGAATTCGGCCAATTCTGACACTTCCTATTTTTTAGGGAATTTTGCTTTTCTCGGGATTTTTCATTTTAGCATTTTGGGCTAAACAAGGTTCCCATTTTTAGGGTTGGTTTGCTTTTTCTATTTTAGAAAGTTTTATATTTTGGAAAGTTTCTATATTTAGGAAGGTCCCGTAATCTAAAATGCAACGTAAGTCCAAAAATCAAAAAATCACTAAGAAAATCAAAGAGAAAAATTGAAAAATTATTGAAAAATCTGGAAAAAACAGTCAAAAAGAATGAAAAATCAGACCCAAAAAGCATCAAATTCTGGAAAACCAGTTCAAGATCAATCAGATCTGAAGGTCGAAATCACCAAAAATCAACTCTTAAAAGATGAAATTTGTGAAAAATTTGTTCAAGTCTGAAATTCGCCATGAGAAAGGCCCTTGAAATGTGGGAAGGAAAGATGAAGGAAAGTCTGGAAGTTTATGAAGTTCGCCCAGCAGCAAAGAGGAATGTCCAAGACTAAGGCAAAGTCCTTGGTATGTCCAAAAGGTCAAAAGTCTGCCATGCTCATCCTAAGATCCTCCAAAGTCCGCCATCCACTCAAGGTGCACATGCCAAAGGATGTTGAAGTCCGCCATCTTGAAGGAAGCACATCCTAGACACATCTAAAGTCCGCCCTCAACATCCTAGGATCCTCTAAAGTCCGCCCATACATGCCAAAAAGTTCTAAAGTCCGCCTTCACTTGGAGGATGCCTTGGAAAGTCCGCCTAGGCATGTAGAAGAAGAAAAAATCAAAATTTTTACTAAGTATTGATGCCCAGCAAAGAGAATTTCGAATGTTACACCCCGATTGTATAGCTACTATTCATAGGATGTACATTGTAAATGTTGAATCTTTCTGTTGAATAAATTGAATTGTTCTTGTGATCAATTGGATGTATCCTAAATGATTGTCTCATTATCTGATGCTTCTATTGATGTAAATCTTGAATGAAGTTAGCATATTGAGTTATGAAATTCTAACTTTCTACGATGCTTAATGTATATTACTTGATCTTGAGCAAATGACTTCCGTTACCATGTCATGATTTGCAGGAAACGGGTTCGTACCTCGAGACAGAGGAGAGATATCACTCGGGGAAGAACTTGGTCGGGTAAACAGTAATGGATACCAACTGGACATACACACACAAACCTTAGAACTGTGTAAGCTAAGTCATTGTTCTGGTTAAAGGTAAGTCATCCGTAGGCTTGTCTAGTATCATTAGGAGTTGTCTTCTTCTGAATGTGTAAACAAGTGATGCTTGCCAGTATAACCTTATAAGTGATAAGTTCTGGTTAGAGGTGGATATGTGTATTTGTACATACGAATACGATATGTACAAGTACCCATAAGTACATTCATGTCGATACGAACGTATTAAGCAGATGGATATGCCATACGTATGTGTCGATATAAATGTATTTATGGATACTTATACATGTAGTATATATATAGATATATATACAAGTATACATACCCACAGCTAACGAGATGAATGAATTATATATAGTAACGATATCTTGCCTCTAAATTTATACAAATACATATATATACATTTACATGTTTTCATATAAGTATTGATTGAGGCACAATAGATAAACGTATAATGTAAATGAATACATATGTATTGGTATAAAGATAAGTATTTCTATATATTTAATATTATATTAAAATATTAATATAATATAGTTTAAAATGTATACGATATTATTTAAATTAATAATTTAAATAATTATACAAAAACTATATTATATAAATATTTTAATAGAATATATAAAATATATTTAAATAAAAGAATTTACAAATCAAATGAAATGTAAATTAAACATTTAAACACTTTTATAAAATGAGAATGTAAATCATAGAAGAGAATAAAAATCGCGAATTTCTCTAAATCACGAATTTCTCTAAATGAATCCGTTGAAATATTAAAATTCAAAACTGAGCTTGAGCAAATGCGTCATAATTATTTTGAAGACTTTATCAAAGAATTAAAGATTTACAAAATCGAAATAAGGAAGAAAAAACGTGAAAATGCTTAAAGAAAATGAAAAACGCGCAGAGAAATCGCGCGACTAGGGCCAGGCGTCAGAAAATGGCTGAGATATTTCATGCTTAGCAAACAGAAGGAAATGTGGACGCCATTTGAGCAAGGAAAAAGTCTGAAATGAAAACTTGGCAATTAACCTAACTGTAAAAACGCGCCAGATTGAGAGCTGTCACGTTTTTAACAATCTGAACAAACTCGAATTGAAATAAGCTTCTTTGCTGTCTAAAATGGAGGTCGAAACCCTCATTATATTGCAACACGCTTTTAGTTTGAAACATTCCTCCACTTGCTGGCAGTTCTGGCGCCATAGAAGGTGGAAATCAGTTTTAAAATCAAACCTATATATACCTGCGTTTGGCATTCATACTCACACGAATTTTCAATCAAGTTTTCCTTGAGCATTTTACAGCTAAAGAGTGAGTTCGCCTTAGAAAGGAAATTGTTAAGTTTATGTGAAGTAATCTCTGAACAAAAGAGCAGTAGTTTGAAATTGCTAGTTAGAAAGTAATCTCTGAATAAGAGAGGAGTAATCAGGAAATTGCTAGTCTGCTGTGTTGGAGTATTTGTTTCAAGTATCCAGCTGAAAGCCATCTGAGTGAAGGCAAGTGAAGGAGCTACCTTCCAAACTTCTGGAAAGCTAAATCAGGCATGCTAAATTCTTTCTTTACATATTTTCCTAATTTTCCAGAGTAATCTGATAGGTCTCTGAATTATAGTCATGGCTGGAAAGGAAAGAGTTTGACTGTCTGGTAGACTTAAATTGAATTCAAAAAGAATGTCAGTTTCTTAAACATGTGATAAGTTGTGATATAAAAGTATCATGTAAATAGTCATTTCATGGTTTTGTTGTCAATAATGTACGGTTTACATTACTTAATGGAAAGCAATCTGCGTAGTATTTAATGGCTCTATATAAGAGCATATGCTTGTGTATAGATAATAGTTACTAGGATTGAATCAAGAATATTTGCAAGTTATATACTACAACTAGATACAAACAACTCAGTCAAGTTATTGTATCCCTAGGATGCGTATAACCTGAATTAGGGCGTCAGTTGTAGTATCTTGTTAAATGGATTCTTCTTCCCAGTAGTAAGATGTTGTAGGAAGTCTAGGGTACGGACTACCCCGATAGGCCAACCTACGCGTAGAATTAAGATAGCCTTAAGTCAAGTTGAACCTGGCTAGTGAATGTGACATATGACCTATGTTCTTAGTTGAACGTAAACACTTTGGCCAAAGTAGTGTAAGGAACCATTTAGTTGTTGTACTACACTGTCAGTTCACCGTGATTCCGAAATACAACCTAGTTTGTGATTTGCCGATAGCACGAAAACTAGTTTTGTAGAATCACAGCACTATGTCCAGTTGGTAGTCATTAGAGGTTACCCAACCAATCTCTTCTTCGAAGGGAGGGCCGTTCATTGCAAAATGATCGTGCGGGGGACCGCATTATAAGTCCGTGGTTGGCGGAAAAGCGCCGAGTGATGTTTCTCCTCCACAGCAAGTGGCCGATGTACCAAGATTTGAAAGGACGGACTCCTGGACCTTCTTACTTCTATTTGTGCAAAAACTTACAAGCTATGTATGTAACTGTATTACTTCTGAACTCTGATTTATATTTGCAAAAGAAATGGAATCTCGTGGTGGAAAACATATTGTAACTTGTAATGCATTTATCAATAAAGAAAGGAAAATTTTATTGTATCACCTTGTTAATTTTGTTACCTTTAAAATGTTTAAAGCGAGAATTGAGAAATTTTTTACTTACGCAGAATTGGGTCGCTACATCTAAAATCTGCTAAGGTGAGGGGCCTAAAAAGGTGGGAATCAAGATTTTGGCTAAGTGTTGTGATATTTCCAAGAGGCAAAATGTTGAGACAAATGCTAAGATCCTTTGAAGTTCGCCCTAGAAAAGAGGGACGTCCAAGATGCTTGTCCAAGATGCTAATGAAGTCCGCCATACACTTGGAAGAGGTTAGCAAGATGTCAAAGAAGTCCGCCATACTTGTCCAAGGTGCTAAGGAAGTCCGCCTAAGCACATGAAGAGGAAGATAATGATTTTTTGCTAAGTCTTGATGCCTACCAAGAAAAAAATTCGAATATTTGCCTAAGTATAGAGGCTAAAAGATGAAAAATGGAGATTTTGGCTAGGAATCATGACATTTTCGAGAAGATAAGTGCTAAGATTGAAAGGACAAGTGCTAAAGAAGATTGGGATATGGCAAGAAATAAAATGAAGTGTGCCCAGCACAAAGGTGGAAGAGAAATTAAAATTGCCTAAGTATGGGTGTCTAGAGGAAATGTTAAGAAATTGACAACTTTGGCCAGAGAAAAATGCACAAGGCAAGGAGAAAGGAAGGATCGCCCTTGGCCATAAGGAAGAGGAATTTGTCAAGTGTCAAAGAAATTCGCCCGATGAAGACATCCAGGCAAGGATTTTGCCTAGAAAAATTCGACTGAGCAAGAGAAAATTTGACTTTGGCAGAACAAAATAGGCTTAGTGCAAGGGAAAAGTTGGCTATGGCAAAGAAAAATAGGGATCTGGCATAAAGTTTGTCGACGGAATGGCTTAAGTTTTGACTTGGCTAGACGAAATTGAGAATAAAATTGGAAAATACACTTTTAGCCAAGAAAAATGAAGAGAAAATCGAAATAGCCATGGGTCCAAAACGAACGGGTTGGAATAAATTAAAATATTTTAATATTTTAATAATTTACTTCCAACTACTCGGAAATTTAAAATGCCTTGGACAAAATCGAATTTGCCAGACAAGAGTTGGAAGGAAATAAATTACGCCGGCCAGAGATAAAATCCAACAAGCAAAATTAAATTCGCCATGAATTTAATTAAATATTTAATGTTTTCTTTTAAAATTCGAAAAATCAAAGATAAACATTAAGCAAAAAATCGAATTTTTGAAAATCAGTAAGATTTGCTTGGATAAGCTCGAGACTGATTCTTTTCGAAAAATAAAGGAAACCTGCCTGTTTGAATAAATGAAAACAAATCGAGATCGAGAGAGAAAATGGAAGTTGCTAAAACAAATCAAGCTCTTCAGCATTATAATGAGTTTCAGCAACTCATTTTTTTCACACACAGCTGAAGAGAAATTTAATATCTCTCGGAATTCTCAGGCAGTCGATTGTTCAGTAGGCAAGATCGAATTTTCCAGAAGGTGAAGTAATGTTATGCTGAGGAAGAATTTTCGCGGGAAAGGAAAAGATTTATTTTTGAATTCTTCTGTGCAAGAGGGGCGCACTTCATTAATTGATTTTTTGGAATAAAAATCAGAATTTAAATCTGATTTGCAGCCAACAGTTCTTCATTGAGGTTTGATGTTCAATCAAATAAATTCGCCATTCTTCTTCTGTCGTTTCATCTTGGCGAAAGTTCTGGCCAAAATCTTAACTTCGTCCATTTTCTTTCAACTTGCTTTTTCGCAACAATTTAATTATTTAACTGGCTGAAAGTAAATTTTCGAATCCAAGGCATGAGATTTAATTATTTGAAAAAGTCTTTGTATTAATGTTAATCTTTTGGATTGCAGGTTGACGACCACAGCAGGCGAAATCAAAGAAGCTGAAAATGAAGTTTGCCAGCAAAGGTGCTCAGTGGGAGACCAAAGTCATTTCAAAATGGAAGAATGTCGTAGACACCGATCTCGGACATGTCGACTTTGATGAGTTTAAGAAAAGAGTGTATGGGTAGAATGGACTTCCCACGCCAATAGCCAGACGGATAGTCAGAAATGGGATTTTTCAGGCAGCTGGATTCCCACCGGCAATGGATTGTGCAGAATTGATGGTGGAGTGTGCTATCCACTATGATGCCCAGAAGAGGCAAATCATCACACCTGATGGAAGAATCTTGGCACACTTGGGCGAAGTGGCGATCCAGGAAACCTTTGGCATCCCAGAACATTCACGGACGGTCTATAAGACCAAGGAAGAAGCCAAGAGGTTATATGACAGCAAACCCGATTTGTGCGCCACAACAATTAACAAAGTATGGATGGACAAGCCTAAGCCATCAATAAAGAAGATGCCCAAGAGACCCCATCGGACAGATTTCAAAGAAGATTTTGGAGGCATCATCTTGATGCTGAACAAAGTAGCCGACAACCCGCAAGGTGCCTTTTTCGAGAGCTGGATGTACTATTTCATAGACGAGATCACTTCTGGCGTCAAAATGTTCAACTGGTCACGGATGATAAGTGACAACCTCCACGAGCAATTGATCAACCTCGAAGAGACTAAGTCTTTTCATATGAGTTCGTATATTGTCTACCTGTTGGCCAGATCATACAAGTATCCAGGGCTAATTTGCAAGGGCAAAGTTGGCAACAGGGAGAACGAACTCAGGCCTTACGACTGCTACCCACAGCTCCAATTGAAGGAGAAGTCTCACTTCAGGAGGGTGCATGATGCCTTCCTAATGCATATTACCAGAAAGCTTCAAGGAGGAGTGCATCAGAGGCTGAGCCATGAGGCGAAAAGTCTTATCAGTAAATACGGATCTTGGTTCATCCAGTTCCCGAAATTCACATATGTCAAGATCCAGGGATTTACTAGAAATCCCTATAAATTGCCCATCTATCCGACAAATCGGATGATTTTGCTCGAGGTCCTGAGACAATTAGAGGAATATCAGAACATCCAGAGGCCAACCAAGAAGGCATCTGTCACATTCCCATTTTTCATTGGGAACATGTTGGAGTATTGTCCACCAGCACAGGCGGCTGAGAGTGCAAGGTTGGAGATGCAGTGGTATCCATTTACAGCCTACAAGTCCAGGGTCAACTTTGACCCACACCATAACATTCGGACGGTAGAAGGGAGAAAGTACAAGCACAGAATGGAACTGGAAGACTTCTAGGCTGATACCGCTGATGAATATGAAGTCAGACGGAGAATGTGGTCCAAAATGTCACTAGACTTCATGAGGGCAATTGAGTTCTACCAGGTGCCTGATCAGTTACAAGATGATGGAAACTATATCCAGCCGCGTTTCGAGGAGAGTCGACCTCTTCCTCCTGTGAAATGGTCAGAACCTGAGCACGCAGACTTGGCAACCCTAATGAGACCAGTAACTAAATATTCTCAGTGGTGGGTTGACTATCATGCCCAAGAATTGAGACAGAGAGGAATCACGCTCACATATGATCTACTGAGCGAGTCAGAATCATATTCTTCTAATGCCGGTGCATCCCATCAGGACTTGGTCGGGATCGGAGAGAAAAGGAAGGAAATAGTCCCAAGTACAGAGCCTGCTTCCAAGAGGCATAAGGGAGAACCCTCTTGTTCAGCAGCATCCCGGAACATTGACGAGCTGGTGGCTACTATAGACGAGTCCTTGGTAGAGATGCTTGAACCTCCTGCAGTTCAGGAAGAGAATGATGAACCTATTCAGCTGGATGACGAGGAGCCCTTGTCACCTACGGGCACGGAAATCTTAGGTTCAGACAATGAGATAGAAGTCCGGAATAACGACTTCGAGGAGGGAATGATTTCAGCTCTTAGAGGGGTTGTGGATGTTCCGAATGAGGAAGAGGTTCAGGTAGAGGATGGAATTGAGCAGCCGACCATTCCAGAGTGGCTGATAGAAAGGATGAAAATTCAGGTACCTGCAGAAGCTCAAGAAGAGGAGGATGATACTGCCTATTTCTTGGCAAGGTTGGAGCAAGTCGCAATCAAGAAGCCTGCCAAGAAATTCTCCACCATTCAGAGAAACGAGGCAGGCAACCGTTCCGTACACATCGCAGTACCCACGGTAGACAAGCCACAGGACGAGATTACTCCTCAGGAGTATGCTATAACCAATGTTGATCTTGGCCCGACCTCGAAGGGCCAAGAAGTTGAGGAATTGGATAATTCCGTCTCGACCATCAAAGCGAGACTAGAAAAGGAAGTGGCTAAGAAGAAAGAGTATAAGGAGGTCGAGCGTCTTAAGGAATATATACAGCATTTGACCCAGCCACTTGATCAGGGCAATGCGATTGTTCCTCCTCTCCTCAATTCATCACAGGAGGTGACCAAGGATGTTGAGTATGGAATGGTGACGGCCAAGGAAGCTCAAGGCTGGATGGCAAGCGAAGGCACAGAGGCGGCATTGTTCATGGAAAAACTGGCACTTGCTTATGGGCAAACCTCATATTTTCTTTCTAGACTTATTGATATGGCGGAAACATGGGAATGTATTCCGGATATGCAGGAGAGGCTTATTCCATGCCTCAGGCTATTGAAGAGCACTCCGAGAGAGGAGTTGGTAGACAGAAAGGTGATTGCTGTAGGAGCAGCATATGATTTCAATCACTGGTTTTGGGCAGTAACTATACGTAGGGAAGTTTTGGAGAAGGCAAAAGTGGATGGACTTAGAATTGAGGAGCAGGTAAAAGAAATTCGAGAGAAGATTCATGTGACAGCTGCAGAAGTGTTTGATCAAGAGATTGTCCAAGAAAAGGATATGCAGCTGGAGGAGCTGAAAAGAAAGGTTCATGAAGATTTCTTCTCAACTACTGGACCAATTTTAAGAAAGGATTTTGTGAGAGTGGCAAGTCTTTCGGCCATCCGGAATGACTTTAGGAAGCAGGTAGCAGAATGGGCAAATACCTTTACCAAATGTGCAGAGAACTTGGATGAGCTTGAATTCCGGATCAGCATGCTGCCACCTGTCACGATGGAGGAAGTCGTTGCAGTAGTGTCTAGATTCGTTGAACGCAATGCTGCTCAAAAGGATAAGGACGCCTCTCCTAGAATGTAGCTTTAACCGCCTCTCTACTGATAGTTTACTGATAGATGACTCTTGTTATTTTGGGAAACCCTAATTAGGGTTTGGTTGTAATAATCTTGGCCGTTGATCTTGTTTTAATCTCGGCCCTTCATTTCATTTTTGAAACTCTATATAAACTGATGCTCTCTCACTTTCATTTGTGTGGAGACAGAATATGAGATTGTTGCATTGAGACTATTTCGAATAATAAAAGCTCTTATGCATGATTTGCTTTGAACAACTTTTATTGTCAAATAGTAAGCGAGGTTGCATATCTTCTTCCACCATAAATTAAAGTTAGAATTAGATTAAGTAGAATTTGCTTTGAGAGTTGGTTAATTGAATGAGAGATTGATCATATTGATTCAATGGTGAAGTGTAGCTCATACTTTCTTCGAATGGATGATTTGCATTCGATGCGTAAAGTTAGCCTGAGCTCTTAATTGTGGAAGCTTAACTTCAGCCTCATTCGAGGTTTGAAAATTATCATCACAACCTTTGAAGATTGCACCCATTTTGCGTATGTTGTCCAGCAGGAGGCGAAACAAAGTGTGGTTTATTCCCTTCACCGAGTCTTTACTGTCTCTTGAGTTCTTAGGCATAGACTAGATTCTCCTAAACCCTTATCCTTTTGCTATTTTTTTTTAGAACCAAATCGAAGTCCTAAGTGAAGAAAGCCTTCAATGATAAATTCCCTAAGTCCTAAACTTGTGAAGATTTTCTTACGTAAGTCCCCTTGTTTATTACCAGCATATCACAACGGCCATTGAGCTTATCCACACGTCGAGACCTGACAAAAGAAACCTTGGAATCGCCATATGCTCTTCTCGCAATCTTAGCATACGCGGTGGTTTTTCAAGAGAGGATAAAGTGTCTTTGGACATTTTATTCTGTGTGTTCGGTGGATGATAAAACGTACACCAACAGATACCAATCAAGAAGAATGTGAATGCCAAAGAATGAGGAAGCAAGCTGCGAAAGAGGTGTCTCGAGAAAGAAACCAAGATCATAAAAGATTACCCGAAATGAGTCCGCATGAATTCTTCTTTGGACGTTTCATTCAAGAATGAGGCCAAGGTGGCAGAGGTTACCACCACAAACATAAGCGGATCTTCCTGAACTCAAACTCACATCTTTTTAAAAGATATGCCAATGTTTTGCATATTTATTTAATTTCATTTTACATTACAAAAATGCGTTTAAGAGGAGAACAATGATATATATTACTTAAATTGACTTATTTTTCTTAATATTTAATTAAGTTATATATAGCCAAGGTTACGACTTCAATATAGCTATCTTACACTGACTCAAGGCTTCGTGATATATTGATCCTTTATTAACTACAACCTCTCCTTAAATATAAACTCATCAACACATTCTTTTTTCCCATATATAAGAAAATCATTCATACTTGCAGTTACAACATATAAATTAAATTTTTTTTTTCCCAATTTCACATTCTCATGAAATGTAATTTATCACAACTAACATAACGACCATAATTTCATTGCCATAATCTTGTTCAAGACAGAAGGGATGTAAGAGAATTTTATATAAGCAATATCTTGTTGTGGTTTTCTCCAGTAGGAGTTTCCACGTAAATCGTGTGTTCTTCTTGTTATTGGTATTGTGCAATTGATATTATTGTGATTGTTAAGTTGAAAAAGTAAATGATTGTATTATACTGATTCACCGCCTCCTCCCCTCTCAATATAATCGTGTGCTCATCACAAGATCTTCCACATGTCTATATTCACTTCACTTCCAATTCACAATCCTTTCGGGAAGCATCAAGTATTGTTGAGTGGGACCCAATAGAGGAAGAGCACAATGCTTTAATGAGGAATTATACATAGGACATTGTACCCCTTCCTAAGGGAAGGGACCTATTGGTGTACGTTTTATCATCCACCAAACACACAGAATAAAATGTCCAAAGACACTCTATCCTCTCTTGAACAAAGTTGCTGCATATGCTAAGATTGCGAGAAGATCATATGGCAACTCCAAGGTTTCTTTCGTCAGGTCTTGACATGTGGATAAGCTCAATGGGCATTGTGATTTGCTGGTAATACACAAAGGGACTTACGTTAAAGAATTCTTCACAAGTTTGGGACTTAGGCGGATTTATCATTAAAGGCTTCTTCAATTAGGAATTTTGATTTGGATCTCAAAAAAATTGCAAAAAGATAAGGGTTTAGAGGATCTATTCTATGCCTAGGAATTTAAGAGACAGTAAAGATTCGGTGAAAGGAATAACCAAACTTTGTTTTGCCTCCCTGGGACAACTACGCAAAGTGGGTGCAATCTTCAAGGGTTGTGATTATAATTTTCAAGCCTCAAATGAGACTGAAGTTAAGCTTCCACAATTACAAGCTCAGGCTAACTTTACGCATCGAATGCAAATCATCCATCCGAAGAAAGTATGAGCAATATTTCACCATTTAATCTATACGATCAATCTTGCATTCACTTAACCAATATTCAAAGAAAATTCTACTTTAATTTAATTCTAATTCTAATCTATGGTAGAAGAAGTTATGCAACCTTGCTTACTACTTGACAATAAAAGTGATTCAAAGCAAATCATGCATAAGAGCTTTTATTATCAGAAATAGTCTCAATGCAACAATTTCATACACTGTCTCCACACAAATGAAAGTGAGAGATCACCGGTTTAAATAGAGTTTTCAAAATCAAATGAAAGGCCGAGATTAAAACAACATCAATGGCCAAGATTAATACAACCCAACCCTAATTAGGGTTGCCCAAAATAACATCAGTTGACAACCAATAAACAAGCAGTAACAAGTAGTGAAGTGGCAGCTAGAGCTATCTTCAAGGGAAGGCGTCCCTATCTTCTTAGGCAGCATTGTGCTCGATGAATCTGGACACGACTTTGACAACTTCCTCCATCGTGACTGGCGGCAGTGTGCTTATCCTGAATTCAAGCCTGTCCAAATCCTTAGCACATTTGGCGAAAGTGCTCTCCCAATCCGTCTCTTGTCTCACAAAATCATCCCGGATGGACAAGAGATTTGCCACTTTTGCGAAATCCTGTCTCAGAATTGGTCCAGTAGCAGAGAAGAAAACTTCCTGAACCTTATGCTTCAACCTCTCTAGCTGCATGTCGTTTTCCCGGACAATCTCTCTGTCAAACACATCTGCAGCTATCATATAAATCTTCTCCTGGATTTCTTTAACTTGCTCCTCAACTCTGAGCCCATCTGCCTTTGCCTTCTCTAAAACTTCGCCCTGTATGGTCACTGCCCAAAACCAATGGTGAAAATCATAAGCTGTTCCTGTAGCAATCACCTTTCCTTCGACCAATTCTTTCCTTGGAACGCCCTTCAGGACCTTGAGGCATGGAATGAGCCTCTCCTGAATATCTGGGAGACTGTCCCAAGTTTCCGCCATGTCAACCAATCTGGAAAGAAAAGAAGAAGTTCGTCCGTAGGCAAGCGCCAATTTCTCCATGAACGAGGCTGCTTTCGTGCCCTCGCTTACCATCCATTCCTGGGCCTCCTTGGCCGTGACCATCCCTTGCTCCACATCCTTGGCCATCTCCTGCAAGGAATTGAGAAGAGGAGGAGCTACTGCATCACCCTGATTGAGTGGCTGGGTCAGATGCCTTATATACTCCTTTAGGCGTTCAACTTCCCTTTTGTATTCCTTTTTTTTGCCACTTCTTTTTCTAGTCTTGCCTTGACAGTTGAGACGGAATTATCCAGCTCTTCCACTTCCTGGCCTTTTGTTGTTGGGCCAAGATCTATAGTGGTTATGGCGTACTCTTGGGGAATGATCTCATCCTGTGCTTTATCCACTGTTGGTACTGCGATATGTATGGAACGGCCGCCGGCTTCGTCCCTCTGAATGGTGGAAAATTTCTTGGCAGGTTTCTTAGTAGCAACCTGTTCCAACCTTGCCAAGAAATCCGTAGTATCATCTTCTTCTTGGACCTCTATTGGTGCCTGAATCTTCATCCTCTCTATGAGCCAATCCAAAATGGTAGGCTGTTCGATACCATCTTCCTCCTGAACATTCCCTTCTTTTGGAATACCCAAGACTCCTCTGAGAGCGGAAATCATTCCCTCTTCGAAGTCATCATTTTGGACTTCCACTTCATTATCAGAACCCAGTATTTCTGTGCCCGTAGGTGATGAGGGCTCATCGTTATCCAACTGGATCGGCTCATTGTTCTCTTCCTGAACTGCAAAAGGTCTCATCATTTCAGCCAAGGATTCGTCTGCGGTAGCTACCAGCTCAACAATGTTCCTAGACGCCGCAGAACAAGATGGTTCTACCCTCTGTCATTTTGGAGCAGGCTCTATGCTTGGAACTACTTCTTTCCTCTTCTCTCCAATCTCAACCAAATCATCATGATGGGATGCACCAGCATTGGAGGAGTATGACTCCGTCTCGCTCAGTAAATCATACGTGAGCATTATTCTCTTCTGCCTCAACTCCTGGACCTGATGGTCGACCCACCATTGAGAGTACTTTATCACTAGTCTCATCAATGTTGCCAAATCTGAGTGCTCAGGATTTGACCACTTCACGGAAGGAAGAGGTCGGCTCTCCTCAAAGCACGGCTAGACATAATTTCCATCGTCCTGTAACTGATCGGGCACCCGACAAAGTTCGGTTGCCCTCATAAAGTCTACTGGCACTCTAGACCACAATCTTCTCCTGACTTCATACTCATCAGCGGCGTTTGCCCAGAACTCCTCCAATTCCACCCTGTGTCTGTATCTTCTCCCATCCACTGTCTAAATATGATGATGCGGGTCAAAATTGCCCCTGGGCTTATAGGCTGTGAACGGGTACCACTGGATTTCCATCCTAGCGCCCTTAGCTGCTTGCGCTGATGGACAGGACTCTA
The DNA here is from genome assembly GCA_007258455.2 of Sequoia sempervirens. Lineage (NCBI taxonomy): Eukaryota > Viridiplantae > Streptophyta > Pinopsida > Cupressales > Cupressaceae > Sequoia > Sequoia sempervirens. The sequence continues at coordinate 556,280,323 of VDFB02000017.1, forward strand.
ACATATGCCCAATAAACAATGGGAATGTAACAGCCGCCTTCTTACTCGGCCTCTGGATGCTCTGGTATTCTTCCAGCTGCCTCAGGACTTCAAGCAAAATCATCCGATTTGTTGGATAGATTGGCAACTTGTAAGGATTTCCAGTGAATCCCTGGATCCTGACATATATAAATTTTGGAAACTGGATAAACCAGGATCCATACCTATTGACCAAACTCTTTGCTTCGTGACTCAACCTTTGATGCGTTCCTCCCTGAAGTGTTCTTGTGATATACATTAAGAAAGCATCGTGCACCCGCTTGAAATGAGATTTCTCCCTTAGCTGAAGTTACGGGTAGCAATCATAAGGCTTGAGTTCATTTTCTCCATTGCCAACTCTGCCTTTGCAAACCAGTCCTGAGTATTTATATTTCTTGGCCAATAAATAGACAATGTATGAGCTCATGTGAAAAGACTTGGTCTTTTCCAAATTGGGCAGTTGCTCGTGAAGATTGTCGCTTATCATTCGAGACCAGTTGAACATCTTCACGCTGGTAGTGACTTCATCTATAAAATAATACATCCATGTCTCGAAGTACACGCCTTGTGGATTGCCGGCTATCCTGTTCAGCATCAAAATGATGTCCCCATAATCTTCTTTAAAGTCTGTCCGGCGTGGCCTCTTAGGCATCTTCTTCGTGGACGGTCTAGGCTTCTCTAGCCATGCCTATTAACATTTGTGGCGCATAACTCATAACTCAGACTGGCTATCATACAATCCCTTGGCTTCCTCCTTGGTTTTGTAGATGGTACGGGAATGTGCTGGGATGCCAAATGTCTCCTGTATTGCTACCTCGCCCAAGTGAGCCAGAACCCTTTCGTCAGGTGCAACGATTTGCCTCTTCTGAGCATTGTAATGGATGGCACATTCTACCATCAACTCAGCACAGTCCACTGCAGGCGGGAATCCAGCTGCTTGAAAAATTCCATTTCTCACCATCCCCCTAGCGATCGGTGTTGCTAGTCCAACATGTCCATAGACTCTCTTCTTGAATTCCACGAAGTCTACATGTCCCAGATCAGTGTTTGCAACATTTTTCTATTTTGAATTTATTTTTGACTCTCGCTGTACCCCCTTACTAGCGAACTTCATTGGCACCTTCTTCGATGACTCTCCTACTGTGGTCATTAACCTGCAGTAAAAATACTAACATTAATACGAAGACTTTAAAATAATTCATTTTCGTGCCTTGTGTCCGAATATTTTACTTTCAGCTCATTAAATAATTAAATTTCTGCAAAAAAGCAAGCTGAAAGTAAATGAATTTAATTGAAATTTTAGCCAGAACTTAGCCAAGATGAAAAAGACAGGAGAATTGATGAATTTATCCAATTGAACTCCAAACCTCAGGAAAGAACTTTTGGCTGCAGATCAGATTCAAACTTCGAGAATTTAATAAAAAATCAAGTGACAAAGTGCGCCTGTCTTGCTAAGAAATTCGACTTTCAGCCAAGAACTTATTCACTTCCTCGAAAAAGTTACTTTCTCAGCATAAAATTATTCCTTCCTCCAAGAGAATCGATCTTGCCTGCAGAAGAATCGATCATCTTACAATTTCGAGAGATTAACTTCTCTTCAGCTGTGTCTGTGAAAAATGAGTTTTTGAAACTCATTATAATGCTGAAGAATTCGATTTGTTTTAGCAACTGCCTCTTTCTCTCTCGATTTCGATTTGTTTTCTCTTCTTCAAACAGGCAAGTTTCCATTTTTTTTTGAAAGACTCCATGGCGAGCTTATCTAGGCAAATCTCTTTGATTTTCAAAATTCGATTTTTGCTATAGATGTTTATCTTTAATTTTCGAAATTTTGAAAAAAAAACATTAAATGTCCAATTAAATTTGATTTTTCCAAGTTTTAATTCATGGCGAATTTAATTTTGCCCATGGATTTTATCTTTGTTCGGCGCAATTTATTTTCTTCCGATACATCTCTGGCGAATTTTTATTTTGTCCAAGGCGTTTTGTATTGGAAATAAATTATTAAAATATTAAAATATTTAATTTATTTCCAACCCGTTCATTTTTGGACCCATGGCTATTTTAATTTTTCTCCTTTTTTCTTTGGCTAAATGTTTATTTTCCAAATTTATTTCAATTTTCGTCTAGCCAAGTTAAAATTTTAGCCATCTCGTCAATAAATGTTATGCCAGATCCTCATTTTCTTCTGCCATGGCGGACTTCAAATTGTGCAAGGCACATTTTCTCATGCCGAAATCAATTTTTCTCTTGCTTGGATGAATTTTTCTAGGCAAAGTATGCGTTTGGATGTCTTCTTTAGGCAAAATTCCACGATACTTAGACAAATTTTAACCTCTTTTAGCCAAGGGCGAACTTTCTTGCCTCTTTGCCATGTACATTTTCCTCTGTGCACTTAGCCAAATTCACCAATCTTTGTCCTAGGCCTCATACTTAGGCGAATTTTTAATCTTTTCTCCTCTTTCTTATGCTAGGCGGACTTCACACTTCCTTTTCCATGGCCTAGACGGACTTTCCCAAGTTCTTTCCATCTTCCATCAAGGTATGGCGGACTTTCTCAAGCTCTTGGCATTTGCCTTTCACACTAATACTTGGCCAAAATTCACATTTTCCTCCTCTAAAGCATTAAAATACTTAGCCAAATTTCAAATTTTTCCTTTTCTAGGCCTCCAGACTTAGACAAATTTCGGATTGTTTTCTCCAAGGCACCAAACACTTAGCAAAAATTTTCAATTTTCCCCCTTCTCATGCCTAGGCGGACTTCACAAGTGCCTTGCCAAGGTTGGGCGGACTTTAGAAGTGTCTTTCCATTCCTCTCTCAAGTCATGGCGGACTTTACTTGGTCTTGGACGTCCCTTCTTTCTAGGGAAGACTTCACACATGTCTTGCCAATTCTTCTTTAAGGCTTGGGCGGACTTTGAAGGGTCTTTTGCCATTTTTCTCTAAGGCATGGCGGACTTTGGAAGTATCTTGCCATCTTATCCTTATGGCATGGGCGGACTTCAACACCTTTAGGCCATGTCCCTCAAATTAAGGGCCGACATCTTCATTCTCTTCTTGATGGCGAACTCTCCATCCTTACCTTCCCTCCTTTATAGGGTCGACTTTGTTAATGGCTGAACATGTTCTCTTGATGGCGAATTTTCCAAACTTAGAAATTTATCATGAATTTCATGCCCTTTGGTTGATTTTTTTTTTGGTGATTTTTCTCAGATTTTGACTGATTTTTCCAGATTTTTCCATGCTTTTCCTAATTGTTTATTTGATTTTTCGATTTTCACTTTGATTTTCAATGATTTTTCAATTTTTTGGTTCTAAAGATGGAAATGTTGACCCATTGACCAGGGTTGACTTTCTAAAAATAGAAAAAGCAAAATCCCTAAAAAATAGGGAACCCCGTTTGGTCCAAAAATGCCAAAAATGAAAAAGCGAAAAAGCAAAAAAGCAGATTCCCTAAAAAGTAGGAAGTGTCAGAATTGGCCCAAAGCACAGGTGATCCTCGTCTCCTGGACCTTCTGAGCACTTCCGTGACGTGTAGGCACTGATTCAGGCATGGATTATTGACTTGGCCTGGATGACTCTCAAAAAGACTGACTTGAAACTTCGAAAGAAGTGACCTCATGAAACCGTTGCGCGGAGACAAAACCCTAAAAACTAGCAAACCACTGGGGGTCCCCATTTGCAATGGGGTGATGTGTGAAAAGGTCACAACAGTACCTTGTTCAATGCAAGTGGATCCATCAAACTAAATATGCTACGGATGGAACTGTTGATAATTTCAGAGCTCAACTTGTGGGGAAACAATTAACATTGGTAGCTGTTATTTATCATACGAAAACCTTTTTCCCCATTGCTAAGATGAATTCCATTTGGTTAACTCTTGCTATTGCTACCTCACAAGGTTGGGCATTGCATCAAATGGATGTAAAGGGTGCCTTTCTTTCTTGGATTAGTTGCCTCTCCTTGAAGAGTAATGGCCCCCATTGCATGTAGTTTTGGTAAAAGATGTGGAAACAAATTGGCAACTTCCACTTTTATAAACCATTTTCCGTAGGAAATCACTTGACCTACTTTGATGATCTGGATGAGAGTAATCTATTGTTGATGTGCCTATTTGACCTTGGTGTTAATGTCTTGTTCCAATTCTATGGGAATGCTGCGATTTGGATTGATTTTTGTTTTCTAGAGAGTCTTTGTAGCATCTAATATATCCAACAGAGTTGGTAAATTATGGCTCGAGAGCTCTATGTTGAAGATTGGATTTAACCCAAGGTAGGAAGGTAGATTAAGCTCTAAAACTTCCTCTCCTACTTGCTTGATGAGGTGTAGGGCTTGCATTGAAGTGAACAAAGCTTTTGGTGAGGTCCCATAAGCCTTTCCTTCAATAGTTGTAGCTAGAGTCAATCACCAACCTGAAATATGTGTGGTGTCCAATGCTTATCATATGGCATTTCTTGTATTTCACATTTTCCTGCTACAAAATAGTTTGCACTTGCCATTGAATGTGCTCAAGAAATTGAACAACTTTGTTAACTTCCTTTTGAGTTGAAGGAGTTGCTCTTGTTGATGGTGGAATAGGATAACGTATACTAATGGGTGCTAGAGGTTGGAAACCCAAGTGGACCTGAAAATGGTTGTGTGTAGTAGAGCTATGCAAAGCTTTGTTGTAGTTGTGTTGAATGAAATGGAGGCTTTCATCCCAAGTGCATTGCTTATTTAAATTGTACACTTTGAGAAGATGCACTATCATCTTGTTAATCACCTTTCTTTGTCCATTAATCTATGGATGGGATGCAGTAGACTTGGTCAACTTTGTGTCTAGTATAGACAAAAGTGCTTTCTAGAAATTGATCAAGAACCTTGTGTCTATCATATAAGATAGTTTTTGGGAGTCCAAAGTGGATCCAAACATGCTAAAAGTACAATTGAGTTGTTTCCAGAGCTAAGATTTCTTTGTTACAAAGAACTAGAATTGCCATGTTTGAGAATCTATCAACTATTAAAAAACACAATCATTACCATGCTTGGTTGTAGGGTATCTTGAAAGGAAGTCCATGGAAACAGTGTTGTACCCCAAAATTAAAAATTTTGTTACACTTATACATTTTGAAGAAATGAGTAAAAGTCTTGTTAAATTTGTCAAAAAATGTCAAAATTTGGGTGTGCATGTCTTGCATGAGGGGTAAGAATGAAAAATTTCCAAAATCTGACGATCTGGGTCTGCTCAGAGCAACCTAATCTACAAAACCCAGATCTCATTTTTTCATCCCTACTTTTTAGGAAGACTACTATTTTTAGAAATTTTCTAAAAATAGTAAGTTTTTCTGGGTTTCTTTCGAAATAGATACTGGCAAAATAGAAAATTTCTAAAAATAGAAAGTTTGTTTGCCAGGGTCCAAACTGATTTTGATTGGCTCAAAATACCCATATCAGGCTGGTGCAGTCAGAATCTCAAAAAGGTCAGTTTTGCCCTAGTGGGTCTATTCTGCTTTTTCAGAAGCTCCAAAGTCATCAATGGAGGTCAATCAGCTGCCAGGCGTCAGATTCAACAATCAAGCACTTAACAAAAGGTGAGTTGATGTACATGCATGATGAATGAGGAAGAAGTTGAAATCTGCAAGAAAATAACTAAGTCTGCCAGCCATGGGCGCCCTAGAAGGAGATAGGCGCCCAACTTTTTAGGGCATCAAATGATGAAATCAAAGTTCGTGCTTCCAGGCAAAGTTGTTCAGATTCCTCCTAGCTCCGCAGCGAGCCTGGCAGTGCAATCATCGGACCATCCAGTCACCCGGAATTCAAGGTCGAACAAGGAGGTTTCAAACAGAAGACAAAATGAGAATCATGAAAGTGTATGAAGAGTTTCTAAGTCTGGGAAATTTCAGCGTCCTTGGTGCCCAGGGGCGCCCAACTTTTTGAGAGGCCTAACTCAGCAATTAGGGTTTGCAAATGTGCTCAATCTCTCCAGAATTCAAACAGCTTCGCAGTAGGTGTCTTCGTCAGAGCATCCGACTCGTCGTTCTCCTGCAAATCTAGATTGAGGTGAAGGTATAGAATGAAGGTTTGAATTTGAAGATAAAATCTAATGAAAAATATTCGAAGTCTGGAGCAAATGGGCGCGCCTAGAAGGGAAAGACACTGATGATTTCAGAAGCCCAAACAGATGATTTTGCCAGTGAAGCTCCTAGGATGACTTCTTTAGGATTGATTAGGCTTTCCAACGAGATCTCCAGCATGTCAAACAGAGTTGGCAGTCGCCAGATGCGGCTGGCAGAACGGAGGGTCTGACAAGAGCCAAAGTCAAAAGCAAGAAGAAAGTACAGAAAAATTGGCTAACTCTGGTGAAGTTGGGCGCCCAAGCTTTTGAGCCCCCAGATGCAGCTTTTAGGTGATGTAACTACCAGAAGACCCCTCTTGGAATCCTTCAAGATATCCGACGAGTCTAGCCGTCAGTCTATCTAAGCTCCAAATCATCCAAAATGGCAGGATCATCTGAAAGAGGAGAGTCAAGCTTGAAACTTGAAAAGCAAGAAAATGGCCAAGTTTGGTGAAGCTGGGTGCCCCAAGAGGATATAGGCGCCCAGACTTTTGAGGCCTTAAAATGAGTTTTCAGACAAAATCACCTCCAAAAGACCCTTCTCAAAATTCAACAAGCTATCCATCGAACCTAACAGTCAGCCGATCGGGTCAATCTAGCTCACCGAATTCTGAAATCATCTGAAGGTGAGGAAAACACAGAAATTGAAGAATATCAAGAAAATGGCTAACACTGGAAGCCATGGGCGCCCCAGGAAGCCAGGGGCGCCCAAGCTTTTGGAGGTCAAGATGAAGTCTTTAGCCAAAGTTGTCTCCAAATGATCTCTTCAGAAACAATTAGGCTCCGTGATGGATCATTCTGCCAGATCACAACGTTCACCGAGCTCCTAAAAATCAAGATTGAACAGAGGATGAAACTCAAGCAAAAATTGAAAATGGTGAAGAAAATGGCTAAGTATGGAGAAGAAAAGCGCCCCAAGAGGAGATTGGCGCCCAAGAAGCCATGCCTTGGCCAAATTTTCAAAATGTCAAAATTTCATAGAGAAGAAAAAACGTCTAAATTCAATGCACAAGCTGAGGCTAGGCTTTGAAGGATTGAAAGCAAAAGAATGCAGATTTTCTCATCCTCAAACTTATTTAAGGCATTCTTGTCCTTCATTCTTCACAATTTCATGCAGGTGGCAAAGAGGAGGAGCAAACAAAGTTTTTCTTTTGAAGATTTGAGAGCCATAGCTTGCTGATTTTTCAAAAAGTTCTTCATCAATTTTCAGATCAGCAACATAAGACCTTGCTTTTTCATCCAGAACATCAAAATTTTGAAGGAGGTCAAGGTTTTCAATTTTTTAGTGATCTGGGTCTACTCATCTCATTTTTATGAACAATTTTTGAAAAGAATTTTCAAGTTGCAGCAACTGCTTTTTCCTTGCATGTCAATGAAATCTTCAAAGTTAGCAAATTTTGATCATCTAGGTCCTCTTGAAACAGTCTTCTAAAGAAAACTCAGATCTCAGCTTTTTTTTCAATAAAATTTCAGATTCTAGGGTTTGCTGCTTTTTCCATCAGCCATCAGTATTTTTCAAAGCTGAACAACTAGGTTCATTCCAAATTGTATTCTGAACAAAACCCAGGTGCCAGCTTTTTCGGTAAAAAATTGAAGAAATTAGGGTTTGCTGCGTTTTCAGTCAAAATTCAAAATTTTCAAAAATGGACGATCTGGGTTGTCTTGCACCAAAATTTTGAGCAAAACCTATATCTCAGAAAAATTTCGAAAAAATTGTCCGTTTGAAAAAGAAAACTCAGTAGGCTAAAATTAGAAAGTGTGCAAACCTTGTCAGAATATAGTCAAGTTTACAGGCAATCTTCAAGGTTTGATAGTACTTTTTCAGTATGGAATACACTCCCATCAAATTCAAAGCCAAACAAGTGTTGTATCATGATTATCTGAATAGATGAGGTTGAGAAGTACTTTTTCAGTACCACAATGGACGGAAAACTTCATCATCTCAGCTGAAGAACGCAAGGAGGTGTGATATGAGGAAAAAGGAAAGGTATTGGAAAAAAAAGTTGTGCAATACTCCTCTGTTGGAAATCAAGAGAAGTGTCAGAAGCATAAAGTTGCAGAGCCACCAAGTTATCAATTAGTGAGTCATCTTTTCAGGCAGCGATGTTTTCCAAGAATAGAACTCATAAAGCAGTTGAAGAAGTGAAAGATTCTCTAAGTTTGATCACAGAAGGTGAAGAGATCTTGGAGGATCGGAATATTGCCTTAGATAGTATCAATGCACCTGACCAGGACCCAGTTTCCTGCTTTTTAGCATATATGATTGAGATTTAAAGCGGCTTTCATCTAAAAGCTTTCTTTCCGCTTTCTTTCTATTCTTGGAACAATTCTTATCCATTCTTTGAAGAAGAGAAAGAAGATAAATGTAATAGTTGGCGTTTCCCCCTTTTCTTGTTTTCTTAGGTGTTAGATGCTATCTTCTTTCTAGATTTAGAAATAAAGCTTGCTTGCTGAGCAAGCCCTAGATTGTAAAAGCAAGGAGATTTTAGGGTTCCCTACTCCTCTGCTTGCCTATAAATAAGAGCCTTTGCTCATTAGTATTCTTTAACCATGCTAGTGATAACAAAACGTTGAGCCTAAGTGCCTTCTATTGTTATTCAATGTTGTTCAATTGTGTTTATGATAGCGAATTGTTGGGTCTCTTTTAGCCAACAAGTAGTTGTTGTAATCGCTGTCCCTTTTGTGTAAGAACAAGTTTGCAGGCCTCTTTAGCTACAAGTTCTTGTTTCGTGCATGTGTTTAGTGTAATCTTCATTCCAGAAGTTTGAGAAATAAAATCATGAGCCTCCTTTGCCTTGGTATAACGTCTCAGATTTCCGTTTATTGTGTTATGTTTTTGTGATCTTAATTTCAGCCTACATTGAAGTGTGTAGATGTGTGTTGAGAAGGAGTTCTCTTAAGCCTTTGTCAAAGAATCAACCTTGTTCATTTCTAAATTCTCTTGCTCTATGTATTACTTGAGAAGTTAGAAACGTCTTTAGCTTAAGTTAGTCGTAGTTGAAGTTCTTAATCAAAAAATCTTAGTTGCGGCATTTGTGTTTTATAAACCTTGTGCTCTAGCTGAAACAAAAAGATAGGCGAATTAGTTTTAATTTACTTTCTTTCATACCATCAGCAAGAGGGATCTTCCCCTCCTAATTTGAAGAGCAATTTATCTATGCATAGCTGTCTGTTTCAAATCCGCATTCCAAAGGTGCGAATTTAAACGCCAACAAACAAATTATCACAGTCTCATTGGAACCAACAGAGGTGTGTACAAAATTTGCTTCTAACTAGTTTGACAATTGCACATGCAATAGAAGATCTAATGTATTTAGCAACAACTTGAGGTGTGGCCAAAAGAAGTACTTTTGCAATACTAAAAAAAAAAATTCAACCCCAAATTGTCTTGCAATGTTTTCTAAAACGAACTTCTCATATTAACTTTTGTTTCTCAGCCTCATGGAACACACAAGTGTCTAAGGTGGTATAGGAGTCCATCTTGCAAGCACAAGTTTGGAACTGAACTATCACAAAGAAAATTCTAGTAGATATTTGCAAAATCCTGTAAGATGGATACAATTCTGACCATGCATTGGCTTCATGCCCACATGTGCAAAGAATAGAAAGGAGAGCTTGAACTTGTGAACAACTTAATTTGTGACTAGGTTGGCACTACTCTTGTTATGCTTGATGGTCAAATGGAATTTTTGAAGATAAGAAAACCATTCTTTATGCTTTTCTTGTTTTAACTCGTGTTGAGTCTACAAGAATTGAAATAGCTTGTGATTTGTGTGGGTTATAGTCTTCTTTCCCAAGATATAATGCTTCCAATTGGTACATATTTGAACAATAACACAAATCTCATGATCATATGTTGGGTAGTTCCCTACTAGTGCAGTGAATGTTTCGGTGTTGAGCAACTAGGTGACCATATCGATTGAGGTCTAGTCCATGTGCATATTTAAATGCATTGGTCTCAATCTCAAATGATTGTTAAAGATCCAATAACACAAGTACTAGTGCAAAGTAGAGTTTACATTTTAATTCTTTGAATGCTTTCTATTGTGTAGCTGACCAAATGAACTTTGCTTTAGCAACACCATTGATAACTTGGTTCAAAGGCCAAGTCACATGAGAAAAGCCAAGTATGTTTCTTCTTGTATAAATTTGTTAATCCCAAAAAGTTGCAGAATTTTGTGAGATTCTTTGGTTGTGGTTGTTGGCTCCCAAAACCATATGCCCTATCCCTTAGTGCCATTACTCAAAGTGAAACAATGGGAACAAGAGGTCTTGGATGGAGAATAAGACCTACAACTAGGATTTCATTTATGGCTTTCAAGTCATCCATGTCTGTTTCATCATCTTGCATGGTCTTGCATGTGAATTCATGCATTTGAGGGGCTCAATGGTATTTTGGCAAGATTTGAGTGATTGTACAAATCCATTGCATTCAAATTTTGACATTAATGGAATCCTAGAAAATGCAAGGGAGCTATGTAGGGTTCACAACTCGAACGGTAGGGTTCTGCAAAATTGCATACCTAAAGAGTGTGGACAATAAAAAATACTTTGGAGGCTCAAAAGTCAAGGTTTTAGGGATTTGAGTGCCGAGAGGATGCAAGATCATTGGTGGGGATTGGGGAATCGAGAGTTGGAGGACATGGATGTCATGGGCAAGGAGACAAAAGTTTGCAGGCCTAAGAAGTTAGAATGGAGAGAGCAAGATTTAGGGATCAAGAGGAAGGCAAATGATTTTGCAACATGAAGGATGGTAGGGAAAAATCTGAGGGTTTGAAAGTGAGACTTGTTGGAGGGTAGGAAAGTTGGGTTCAAGGAAATGGGATATCACATGATCAATTTTGCAAGAGGGATGAAAGATCCCAAAGGTTCAAGAGAGGAAGGCGTGATGGGGGTGGGAGTCAAGGAAATGTAATTCCACATACCACAAGAAGTGCAAAGCAGGAAGGGAAATCTTAGAATCCTATGGGGAAAAAGGAGTAGGATGTAATAACTATCCTCATTTTTTTTTTAAAATACGTTAGCCTCAAAGTAAATGAAAGCATAACAACTTCCTTTCCACTTTTTGATTACCTAGATCCCAAATTGGGCAAGGTAAGAGCTTATGGTGTTAGGATTACAATTTATTGATTTACAACTTGCTAGAAAGAAGCATCAATCATAAAGCCAACCAAACCACTTATTCAATGGGATGCATAAACAATACAAGAAAGAAATCATTTGCTTATTTAGTGGGAATTACAAGGAACTTCCACTTTTTAGTGGGAAAGCTCATACAATGTTTGAAAACATTTAAACATGCTTCTTCCACTTTTTAGTGGTGAGCTATTACAATATTACCACTTGTTTAGTGGGGTAAGTACACCAGCAAAAACAAATTTATATTGCCGGCAGTACTACCATCCGGTGCTTACAAAATAAAGTGCATAGAAATTGAAGCTTTCTATAATATAACCATCCAAAGCATTACAAGGTTAACACGTATGCATTGTGAACACCAAAATAAGAGGATTAAGTGCTGATGTAAAGAACTGCTGAAACACCTCACAATAGCACCAAATAACATGTACCCAATAACCCAACTATGAAATAGCATCGTGATACCTTGAATGGATGAACTAAAAGGCTGGTTCAGGTCTGAAAATGCCCTTTTTGCTGTTGTTCTTTGGACAAATCAGAACTGAAACATTGTTGTTGATGCTTTGGAAACTCAGAAAATGAGCATACAAACACACCCACAAGCAAAATACCGAAAAAATCCTTTCAAACTCCACCCAGCACACCTCAAAACACTAAATAGATCTTCATCTCAATAACATCCAAAACTGAAACTCAATTTGAAGCACAATGGTGATCTCTGGAATGAAATCACTCCAATCTAGCTTGGGATTATCTCTCAAATCCAAAACTAGAAATCGAATGAGGGTTTTCGTCCTCAAAGGATTATGGAAGAACTTGTAGGTTCAATCCAACAACATAATAATATGAGAAAACTTTAGCATATCCAAATGAGCCCCCAACACCTTTTATAGTTTTTTGGTTGTTTTTTGAAAAAGTGTTTTTTGCTTTTTTTGTTTTCACAAAAAAGTGCTTTTACTTTTTTGTTGTTTTTTTCTGAAAAGAAACACTTTTTTCTTAAATTAAATAGTTTATTATGTGCAAACATTTAATCACCTTTCCAACAAGCTATTACACTAAGTTGTCCTTCAATTATTTTCAACATTAGACAACATTAGTGAAATATTAATTAAATAACTTAATAACTCACCCAAGTTGCAGAAAGTACTGCAACATCATCAAAATCCAATTTTGACCATACCATGATGAAATTGAAGTAATAGGAAGATGATTGAAATCAACTTGGTGACGTTCTAAAAATAGCCTACTTCTCCAAGAATTTTGGAGAGCACCCAAATGGTCAAAAATTGATTCTGAAAGCATCAAAAGGCTCCAACTAACCAATTGAACTCATACCCAAGAACAATTGCTTTGCAAGATTAATCAAATGCTTCTCCAAGAATTTTGGAGTTCTTCCTAACTAACTAGTTAGCCTTCAGAAGACTTGGAAATTGGTTAAATGTGCATGAATTGGCTAAGCACCAATAGGGGACATTACACGAGAAAGCAAGGGAGTAGGGATCGGTGTTTTGGAGGGGGATGAAGAAATTTGAAAGTTTAAGAGCAACTTTGAAGGGAAGCAAGGATCAAGGATTTGTCATACCTAATACCAAGGTGTTTAGGGAAATGGAAAATTAGAAGGTTGTTGGGGTGGCAGGGATTGGGATCTTGGGGTTGAGATACTGGGAGAATGAATGAAAGGGATGCCAACAAAGGAAATCCCAAAAGGCCAAAAATTGGGACTTGGGGGAATTAGGGAAACTAGGACTTGGAGGAAAAGAAGGAAAAGGGATGTTGGCATGGGAAAGACCAAAACCCAGGGAACTTGGGATTCAAGGAATCGAGAAATGGCATGAAGGCAAGAAGAAACTTGAGGACCCGCTCAAGGCTAGAAATTGACTCCATGGACCTCACAGTCATAAATTTTTGACACTTTTGGAACTTAGGCACATGACAAAATATGAGAGGAGGCAAAGAACAACACCAAGCACAAACTTTGGCCAAGGGGCCCCATTGAAAGAATTCTCTAATTGGTTATAATTTACAAATGATGGTTAGAGTAAGGCCAAGGCAACATAAATGGGGCACTAGACTTAGAAAATTTTGTATTTTAAGGCATACAAACAATAGTGCCAATAGTAGCCATTTTTGGATGGCTTGAATCTTTGTTATGTCCACATGCACTCCTTGTTTGTGTACTCTATTTCCTATATATTGTATCTCTCACTATGCAAATGAACATTTTTCCATGTTTGCATCCAACTTATGCTTTGGGAAAGTGTCGAGCACTGCACTATATGATGCAGATATTCATCCCATAGTTTGTTGAAGATCAAGATGTTGTCAAGGTAGACCAACAAATGAAATGGTAAATAGCTTGAGAATGTTATTCAATATTTGCATGAATGTAGTCAATGCTTTAGTTAAGTCAAATAACATGATTAACCATTCAATCAAACCTTCTTTTTCCTTGAATGCTATCTTCTAGATGCCTATAGGTTCAACAAGAATATGATGATACCCAAACTTAAGATTGGTTTTGGTGAAGAATTTTGCATTGCAAAGTTGTATCAACAAGTCCTCAATCCTTGGAAGAGGGTAATGATTCTTAACTATGATTCATTGAGTGCTTTGTAATCAATGCACAACCTCTATGTGTTATCCTATTGTGAAAGCACAATTGGGTTGCAGCAAGGTGATGAGTTGGGCTTGATGTGTCCTTTATCTATGAGTTCATGGATCTATTGCTTGATTTCTTCATTCTCTAGAAATCATTTGTGGTATAAAGAAGCATTAGGTAGAGGTAGACTAGGAATCAAATCAATAGTGTGCTTAACTACATAGTGTGTCGACATTTCTTTTGGGGATTGAAAGATATCCTTGTATTCTTTCAACTTGCAGTTCAATTATAAGGGCTCTACTATTGCAGCTAGAGAAATTGCGATATGAATTGACGCCACAAGGATGTTCTTACATTGAGATCTCACCATCAAAACCACAAAATTTCTACTAGAATTTACTAGCTTCTTACACTGTTTGGCACTAATGAGTGATAGCTTAGGAACTACTTTTGATATGCAATATCTCTTTATCACCAACATCTATAACAATATTTATAGGATCTGCTTCATTGTCTACATGTTGATGGTAAATATATGTGTGCCCGAGTAAAACATCACATACCTGTTATGGAGTAACATCACAAGGAACTATATCTTGGAAAGGTTTGATGTTGTACACCAAGCAACATTGCTAAGTGATGTGTTTCTTAGATGCCACATTGACCATCCAATGGAGTATGGTTGTGGGTGAGGCGTCAATGACAAGCTTTAGGAAAAATTAAGTTCTTCTAACTTTCATTGTCAATGATGAAACGTATTGGTTGAGAATGGAACAATCTTTCTATTTCCTCTATTTCCGCAAGGGAGGTAGAGATGTTTGTGGTATCAACCATAACTCTAGGTTCAGATTCCATGGTCTACTCACCCTTGCCTAGTATCACAGTGCTTGTATCTGTTGCCTCAAGTTGTACAGTAAAGTCTTTTGAGCACAACTTTCTTCATCAGATTGACCATCAAATTTATGAACTAAACACCATTTTCCATATTGTACTATTTGTTTTAATCATTTGATGGCTGCTACTTCTTTTGTGGGTGGCATTGAGAACCACTCCTTGGTTTTGAATTCTGCTTGGAAGACTTAGATGGTAGTTTGGTTTGAGACTTAGAATCTTCAGTTTTCGTCTTGACCTTGGCTTTTGCTTCAAACTTGCAAGAAAATCTATAGGCTTCTTTGATCGAACAAATTTGTAGGAAATCCATTTCTAATTAGATATGTGGTCTCAAGCCTAACCTATACATCAAAACAAGGCTTTTCTTTGAATCCTAAACACCTAGTTTGAACACCAAATTATGAAAGGTTTTTGTATATTCTTGCACTAGTTGATCTTGGCCCTGATGCAACTTAGACAATTTCCAACAAGGTAATAGGTTTCTTTGTGTGCTACTATGCAGCCATTCCATTTGTCTACATGTGTGTCTAAGTCATCTTCATGTGTTGTGCAGCTATTAGTCTACCATTTTTTTATGGATAAGGAAGCTTTTAGAAGACCGAATATTATCTTTTCTTGATCAAAGAAATAATTAACCATGTAGTATGAACCAATTAGGTTAAGCAAATTATCTAGGACATCTACATCTGTTTTGCCTTCAAACATAGGGATGCCTAGATTGACTTGTACCTTGTATGGCTTGTGACCGCCAAATAGTAGATGTGGATTATAAAGTCTAAACTTGTTTGAAGAGTAGTGAAAATGATCAACAATACCTACTCTTTCATGTATATGGCATTCTTTCACTTCTTCCCATTGTCTTTGCAATGCATCCTCTTATCATTTTTTGGAACATTTTTTAAGTTGGCATGTTGATTGTTTGTTTTCCATCTAAGGACGTGTAGGAAGGTATGATGAAGGGTCACGAGTCTTGAGCCCTAATTTCCTATATTCAAACCTTGTGTGAGTGTGAGTACAAATAGAGATGAAGTTCAAATACACCATGATACCACTTGGAAAAGGTATGAAGTGTGTATGCTTTGACACCAGTAATCCTGGGCCAAGGAGAAGACTAGATGGGCAACATTATCAAATGGGTTTGATAGGGTTATGTGTGGAAACAATTTATGAACGATAAAGGTTAGAAATATGCAGATTGCAAATGAACAACGAAAGCAAATAAGACGATTGACATGTAGAACTATAATACCAAAGTTGTATTATGCTTGTTCTATACAATATTGATGAGAACAAATGTGTAATGTCTGTCTTGTCTCCTCATTATCTAACTACAAAGAATGGTTATCCGTATTAATATACAAAGAAGGGAGATAAAGTGTTGGTTGAACCAAATCGTTTCATATTTGTTATCAAACCATATCACAATTGTTGAAGTCAAGGTAGGACTTGTAATTTGGCACATGGGTGTTGAATAGGATGATAAGCTTATTGACAAAAACACAAGGGTTGTGGGGCAATACTCAATATTTGTTGTGTGACCTAGTGACCCAAATCCTCTCTGGATCATTATGTTGATGATCTCACCATTACAGACAATACTTCTTCCGTCACTGACAAAGTCAAATTTACTCTACTAGATAGGTTTTCCATGACAAACTTGAATTTGTTGCATTACTTTCTTGGGATCAAGATCGCATAGTCTTTCTTCAAGGATCACCCTTACACAACCTAAGTATGCCCTTGACCTCCTTGCACAACTTCACATGGTTGAGTGTAACTCCCTTTCTATTTGGAGTCAAGCTTGAGGCTACTTGTTCCACTTCACTAGTTGATGCCACATTGTATCACTGACTTGTTGGTAGTTTCATTTGCATATCTCACACTCTTTGAGATATCTCATATAATTGGAATGGTTTCTACTTTCTATAGGAGCCTCATGAGCTTCATTGGAAAGTTGCCAAACGCATCCTTCATTATGTTTAGGGCACATATAGGTTTGGGATTCACTATAGGTTGGCGTTTAAATTCGCACCTCTGGAATGCATATTTGAAACAGACAGCTATGCACAGATAAACCGCTCTTCAAATTAGGAGGGGAAGCTCCCTCTTGCTAATGGTATGAAAGAAAGTAAATTAAATCTAATTTGCCCATCTTTTTTGGTTCAGCTAGAGCACAAGGTTTATAAAACACAAGACGCCGCAGCTGAGATTTTCTGATTAAGAATTCCAACTACGACTAACTTACACTAAAGACGTTTCTATTTTCTCGAGTAAACGCAGAGCAAGAGAAAATAGAAATAAACAAGGTTTGATTCTCTGACAAAGTGCTAAAATAAACCCTCCTTTCCCAACATACATCTACTTACTTTCAATGTACGCTGAAATTAAGATCATAAAGCATAACACAATAAACATACTTAGATAAACTCTCCTCTCAACATACATTTACTAACTTTCAATGCAAGTTGAAATTTAAGATCATATAAGCATAACACGATAGACGGAAACTTGAAACATTATATCGAGGCAAAAGAGGCTCAGGACTTTATTTCTCAAACTTCTGGAACAAAAGATTAAACTAAACACATGCAAGGAACAAGAACTTGCAGCTAAAGAGGCTTGCAAACTTGTTCTTACACAAAGGAAACAACAATTACAACAACTACTTGTTGGCTAAAAGAGACTCAACAATTCGCTATCATAAAACAATTGAACAACACTTGAATAACAATAGAAGGCACTTATGCTCAGCGTTTTGTTATCACTAGCATGGTTAAAGAAAACTAATGAGCAAAGGCTCTTATTTATAGGCAAGCAGAGGAGTAGGGAACCCTAAAATCTCCTTGCTTTTACAATCTAGTGCTTGCTCAGCAAGCAAGCTTTATTTCTAAATCTAGAAAAAAGATAACATCTAACACCTAAGAAAGCAGAAAAAGCAGGAAACGCCAACTATTACATTTATCTTCTTTCTCTTCTTCAAAGAATTGTTCCAAGAATGGAAAGAAAGCAGAAAGAAAGCTTCTAGATGAAAGCCGCTTTAAATCTCAATGACATCTGCTAAAAAGCAGGAAACTGTGTCTCGATCAAGTGCATCTATACTATCAATAGCAAAGTTACACTTTTCTAAGATATCCTCTCCATCTGCAATTGATCTCAGGAAATCTTCAACCTCATTGGCTGCCTTTTCAAACTTTGCTGACATCATGGAAATATGACTCATTCTCCCGCCAATTGGACTGCTGCTATCACAACTGCAAACAACACTTTGAAACTGAGTTTGCACTTCATTAAGCCCGATATAGGAACCATCTTCAAGGTTGTATCGAGAAGGAATCTTTGTGATAAACTCATTGATGAAAAGAAGAGCTTCGATCACCCTTTGTCTGTAGGCAATAAACTCCTTGGATATCCTCTCGTAGGTTTTAACCTTGAAGACATGATGCTCTCTCCAAGCAAGGATCTGCCTCTTGTGTTCTTTTGAGACCACTAAACCATAGGTTGTATTCAAATCAGCAATGATGATTTCGTGCCTTGGTTTCATCTTAGCCATTGACTGTTCAAACCCCTGAATACCTTGACGTAGCTCATGAGCGTTGTCTCTCAACTGAAACATTTGGGCTAAGATCTCCTTTCCTTTGACAATGAAACTCTCGATCTACTCTTGAGTTTCCTTCCCGCAAATGACCAGCTATCTCAACTGATGATGATCAGCTGGTGTCTTTAAAACCTGGGGCAGCAACTGAGTTGCCTGTGAAGAGCCATGGACAAGGTTAGAAATATAAAGCCTGAGTTGCTGTATTTCAGCCTTGAGGGCTGCTTTGTCTTCTCCATCCTTGAGCATTCTTTCTTGAAGGTTTTCAGACACAACTCTAAACAAATTGACATCTGCATGTCTGATGTTTTTAC
Source organism: Sequoia sempervirens (assembly GCA_007258455.2). Lineage (NCBI taxonomy): Eukaryota > Viridiplantae > Streptophyta > Pinopsida > Cupressales > Cupressaceae > Sequoia > Sequoia sempervirens. The sequence goes on from VDFB02000017.1 coordinate 556,298,967, forward strand.
CAAGATTAGCCTTGACCATCACGAAGTCATCCATATCAACTTCATCCCTGTTCTTATCTCCAAGAGGCGTAGTAGTCTCCATAACCATCTCACCATCTAGATTCCTATCAAAGTGAACTTGCTTCTTTGCTTCCTTCTTAGGAGGTTCCTGATAGATGTTGTCAAGATCATCAAAATCTACCTGATATGAAGGTCTTCTTCTCTCCCTTCCCAAGGAGCTCTCAAGCCAAGACACGGTAGTATCTTTACTAACTTCCTTGGGAGGTATAATTGCAATTTCTTCATCTTCTTCAATATCTAGGTCGATGTGAATTGGCGAAGACCCTGTCAAAGGTACAGAAACGTGTGTTAAAGGCGGCTCCTCTGCTTCTTTCTGAGGCACGAGCTCGTCAGGAGGAGCTTTTGTTACAACTGTAGGTTGCTCCTATATGACCATGCCTGAGAAGTCTAACCTTCTTCTTACATTTTTATTTGGTCTGCTACCTTTGACGCCTTCGTGAGACTGACTTATGCCTTTCCCTTTCGACTGTGCTCTGGAAGAAGAGGGAAGTGTCCTTGGTGGCTCTGCTACTGGAATGGAGTTTTTGCTCTTAAGGATTAGGAAAACCTTGTTGTGCTCAAGGACTTGTCTTGTCCTGTCTTCAACTAAGAGGGACTCTTTATTAGCCCAATTGACTTGAGGAAGGGGCTGATCTTCGATTCGCTTCTAAGCATACATCGGGAGAAGCACATCCTCATCATCATCTGATAACCCTTCAATGTCTTATGATAAGCAGTCTTTCATCTGGTGAAGAGTGAGCCTGCTGTAACTACGCCTCCGCACCTCGAACTCATCTATGCAATTGGCCCAAAAGTCTTCGAGAGCGGGTAAGTGAGCATAGTTCTTCTCAAGTCGGTCAACGTAGACGCCATGAGGGTCATAAGATCGTCTCTCGCTGTAAGGCTTGAGACCAAGTTTATCTAACTCATCCCCCATGGCCTTAGCATCTGCTACTGATCTACATGTATAAACCCCAAGCCCAAGTGGAAAATTAAGGGCGACTTTCTTTCTGTTCCTCAAGACTGTGTGGACCTCACATGCTTGCCTTAAGAACTCCATGAAGACAACTTCATCTGATGGGTACCTTGGTAGCATGAGTGGAGCGCCTGAAAAGCCATAGACTCTGAGATAAGTGAAAGTAGGAAACTGTATAAACCAATCTGCCCACTCCACCATCACTGCCCTGGCAGTGGATGAGATACGAACGTGCAACTCATTGTCCAGGTCACGCACTATGTGAATTAGGAAAGCCTCATTCACCCTCTTATAATGATGCAATGACTTGGTGAATTCCAACTGAGGGTAATAGTTGTAGATATGTTGTATGTTCAGAGATCCTTCTATGTTCAACCCTCTGAATTGACCTTGGAAGGCCACTAGGTAGACTAGGTAGGAAACCATATGGAACTCGTGAATCTGGAAGTATTTTGTTATCTGCTGATGGAGGCTGTCACTGATCAAGGTGGCCCAATCATAGAACTCAGTCTTCTTCATGATGTGGGGTATTGCATAGAACATCCAGGGTTGAAACTTAGTAGCATCTTCTTGTCCAGTTACCCTATTGAGCAAGGTGATTATGATGGCAATCTCATCTTTGAACTCCCCTCGCCCGACGTTCTTCGGCAAAGTTTTATGTTTCTCCTTCATCCACCTTTGTGCAATCTTCTTACTATACTTGTCTTTGTGCATTTCCCACATCCTTTCACATTCGCCCTTTGAGATAGTGACACTTTCAGGCCAAGGGGGAATGAAAAAGCATTTCTCGATCATATCAGGTTTCAAACTACAGATCAATCTACCATCAACTGACTGGATCTCCCTTGTAGCCGGATTGTAATGCTTAATGCAAGCGATTATGAACTCAAGACTCTGAACTAAAATAGGAATAGACGCTACTGCGAGGAGTCCAGAGTGTCCCAAGTTTTTAATTGTAGTGTTGCCTACGCTCTCCAAAGCACATAGATCAAACACCGACTTGATGTGATGCAAGTCCGTCTCAGCTGTTTTGATGTAATCATGATAGAGAGCTGATTCGGTCTTGAAAACATTGGGAATGTACTCCATTATGAAAACCTTGAAGAATGACTGTAAACTTGCCTAGGTTTAGACAAGTTTTGAGCAACTTACTATTTTTAGAATGCTAGTTTTTCTTCCTCAAACGGACAATTTTTGAAAAAATTTCTGAGATGGGTTTTGCTCAAAATTTCGTTGCAAGACAACCCAAATCGTCCGTTTTTGAAATTTTTGAATTTAAACTAAAAAAGCAACAAACCCTAATTTCTTCAATTTTTCACTAAAAAAGTTGGCACTGGGTTTTGTTCAAATGCAATTAGAAATGGACCCAGTTGATTAGATTTGAAAAACACTAATGGCTGATTGAAAAAGCAGCCAACCCTAGAATTTGAAATTTTCTTGAAAAAAGCTGTGATATGGGTTTTCTTCATAAGATTGTTTTGAGAGGACCCAAATGATCAAATTTTGAAAACACTGAAGATTTCACTGACATGCAAAGAAAAAAGCAGCTACTCAACATTTCGCATCAACAACAAAATAAACTTATTGAAAAAGCACTTGAGAAGATCATTATTTTTGAAAATTTGAAAGTTGAAAATGATCAAGTTGAATCTTGAAGTAACATTTCAAATTTGCTGCTCCATTTCTCCTCTTTGGACGCCACCTACAAAAATAATGAAAATTGCATTGAAGAGATGTATTAAATAGACTTAGGGTTTGAAATAGGTCTGCTTTCTTTTGTTTTTAATCCTCAAACCCTAAAATCAGTTGATTCAATGAATTTGGACATTCATCTTTCATCTTGCAATTTTGAAACTTTGAAAATTTTGACTAAGGCATGACAAGTTGGGCACCCTTCTTCACTAGGGGCACCAACTTCTCTCAGACTTAGCCGTTTCTTGAGGTTTTAAAACTTTTCTCCATTTTGAAGCCTCTCTTTGACCTTGATCTCCGGCTTCCAGATTGATCCGACGAGCAAGCTGGATGATTCATCACGTAGCCTAACTGATTCTGCGGAGATCACCCTGGAGGCACCTCTAGCTAAAAACTTTGTTTTGACCTTCAAATTCATGGGAGCCTATCTCCTCTAGGGTCACCCATTTTGTCCATAGTTAGCCATTTTTGCATGTTTTTCAAGTTCATGTCCTTTTGATCTTCTGATGAAATCTTGATTCCGGGAGCTATGCTGATCAAATTGACTGTCTGACTGCTTCATTAGATAGCTTAACTGAATCAGACAAGACGATCTTGGAGGTTGCGTTGGCAAATTCTATCATTTCAGACCTCAAAAGTTTGGGCGCCCTTCTTCACCAAGGGCGCCCATTTGGACCAGACTTAGAATATTTTCTGATATCTTCATCAACTTCTCTTCTACAGATGGTCTTGTTGGATCTGGAGTTCTAGGCGCCGGATTGACTGATGGCTGGGCTCGTTACGAAGTTGAGACGATTTCAAGAGGGGTCTTTTGGGGACACTCCTGTCAAAAAGTTGAATCTAATGCACCAAAAGCTTGGGCGCCCCTAGCAAGTTGGGGCGCCTAACTTCACCAGAGTTAGACAATTCTTTTGTATTTTCTTCTTGCTCTTGACTCTGGCTCTTGTTAGACCCTCTATTCTACCTGCTGCATCCGACGACCGCCTACCCCGTTTGACGTGTTGGAGATCTCGCTGGAAAGCCTGATTGATTTCGAAGAAATCACGTTGAAGGTTACACTGGAAAATTCATCTGTTTGGACCTCCAAAAGCTTGGGCGCCCTTCTTCACCAGAGGCACCCATTTGCTCCAGACTTAGAAACTTTTCAAACATTTTCATGATTTTCATTTTGTCTTTGTTTGAAACTTCCCTGTTCGATCTCGAATTTCGGATGACTGGATGGTCTGATAACTGCACTGCCGGACTCGCTGTGGAGTTGGAAGGAAACTGAACAACTTTGCCTAAGAGCCCAAACCCTAATTTCATTGTTTGATGCCCTAAAAAGATGGGCGCCTATCTTCCTTTGGGGCACCCATGACAAGCAGTGTTAGTCAATTTTAGGCAGATTTCACCTTCTTCCTTGTTCATCGTGCTTGCTCACCAACTCAACTTCTACTCAGTGCTTGAGTGTTGAATCTGGCACCTGGCAGCTAACTGACCTCCATTGATGACTTTGGAGCTCCTGAAATGCCTCTAAAAAAGCAGAATAGACCCACTAGGGCAAAATTGATCTTTTTTAGATTTTAATTGCACAAGCCTGATATGGAAATATTTTGAGCCAATCAAAATTAGTTTGGACCATAGCGGACAAACTTTTTATTTTTAGAAAATTTTGCAGTATTCATTTCAAAAAAAACCCAAAAAAAGTTACTATTTTTAGAAAATTTCTAAAAATAACAGTTTTCCTAAAAAGTAGGGATGAAAAATTGAGATTTGGGTTTTGTAGTTTAGGTCGCTCTAAGCAGACTCAGATCATCTGATTCTAGAAATTTCACATTTTTACCCCTCATACAAGACATGCACACCCAAATTTTGACCTTTTTGACAAATTTGACAAGACTTCTACTCATTTCTTCAAAATATCTGAGTGTAGCAAAAATTTTAATTTTGGGGTACAACACTATATTAGAGCTATAGGTTTAGATTTAGTTGGATACACAAATTCAAATTAGGCAAGCAATCATGAAGATCTCAAGTCTACTTCCAGCCAAAACTTTCATCTTGGTTTGGCCTTATTTGTTGATAAAGAAAGAAAAAACATGCTATTGCTCTTTCTTCTACTAAGGCTGAGTATCGAGGGGCAATTAATGTCATCACTAAAGCTATAAAGAAAGAAAAATCATTTTTTATGACAACTAGAACACCATCCAAATTCTTGAAGAATCCGATTCATCATCAACTAACCAAACACATCAAGATCCATATGCACTACATCAAGGAGTAGGTCCTTGACTTGCAATATTGCCCTACTTTGGAGTAGATAGCAAATGTCTTTACTAAACCTTTCACAAAAAGCAAGTTTCATCATCCATGAGCTTTGTTGGGGGTGTGGGAGGATATCTCATGAATAAGCAAGGGAATCTTACCTCTCTCTCTTCTTTCTCTTTAGGGTGGGCAAGGGAATTTTTTCCATGCCTTTTTTTGGGGGAGGGGAGGCGGGTAGGTGAGGGAATCATTTTGTACATGGGTCTAACATGCCTAAAAATTTGTCAAGGCCTGTCTTTACCTTCCTAAGTTTCACTTATGGGGGGGACGTTGGTGTAATATTCATACTTCACCTTGGACAATACTTTATCCTAAATGTATTATCCAAGGTAAATGTAATACTTTATTCATGCTTAAGTAGCTAATAATGACTTGACATCCTTGTTTTGAGGCTATCACATGCCACCACTTCATCAATTCTTGATTGATGGAAGTCAAGCTCTCCCTCAAGAGCCATCCTGTCATAGTGAAATTGAGTTAACTCACTCCTTGATTGGGAGTGATTAAGAGTTAACTTACGACCTCTTAGATGTGTCAACTCCTTAACTCATGCATCCAAGAGGTCTATATACTTGTACTTCATCCATTGTTTTGCTTCTTTTTATGCAGTCTCTATATTGGATTAGCATTCTATATTGTTTGTGATAGTTGCTATTGTAACTTGCTTTTGCCATTTAGACCAAGGCTTGTGTTGGATTGCATTTTGTGCAAATCCTACAAACTATTTGGTTCAGCTTTTTCATTTATATTTGCTGGAAAGTTCACAAAATGTACAAAATAGCAACCGTAGGTACATAGTTCAGCCTTGTATATGGTAGCTTTGATAAATAGTAGCTATAGGTACATGGGAGCATGTGCATTGGCATATAATTGTAAATAAATCTGATTTTCACTATCGCGGTTTGTGTTTGGGTCATGAGCACATTGGTATCAACAACATTTTCTTGGGAAGACATGTTTGATGAATGGTTGATTATGAAAATAGTTTAAATAAATCTGATTTTCACTAGCATAGTCTGTTGTTGAGCCATGGCCACGCTGCACATTGATATCAGCAACATGCGCTTGGGAAGACATGTTTGATGAACTGTCTCAATCATAGATTGGTCAATTATGGAAAAGATTTTGTTATTGGATTTGTTTAATTTCTCTGGGAATTTGATTGCCTTGGAGAAGATCGTAGATTTACAGCTGTGTGCACTCTTTTTGTGTTAAATATGAATATAGATAAATATGGTTAAGCGGTGATAAATATATTTTAATTTAGTTCTTCACAATTCTTTGTAGATGAGGTCTAAGTTTTGATCCAAGTCTTATATTAAATCTAGTCTTCTTGCAGCATTGACACCAGAATTGAAGCAAGCATTGGACACATTCATTTCCTCACACAAAGTAGTTCTTTTCATGAAAGGAACTAAAGATTTCCCGCAGTGTGGGTTTTCTAACACTCTTGTACAGATTTTGAACTCCTTAAATACACAGTATGAAACAGTCAACATACTTGAGAATGATTCATTGCGCCAGGGACTTAAGGAATACTCCAGCTGGCCCACATTCCCACAGCTCTATATTGATGGGCAGTTCTTTGGTGGATGTGATATCACTGTTGGTGAGTTACAATTAACATTCTTTCAAATTTTCTAGGTATTCATGTAATTATGCATTATTTATATGAAATATCTTCTTAATCATAATTACAATTGATACCATATATAAATTTGACATTGGGGAAAATAAAGGTTGTTATTTCAACATAGTTCATGAACCCATATCATATTGATTTGTGGTGCTAAGGAATTGGACTCTTCTTGCATAAAAATGCTTGAATAATAAAAATGATGTCCAGAGTGGATGAAATCAATCGACTGGTTTAGTACCAATATGAAAAACATAAGGCCAATTTTAACCTTAATAGTTTTTTCCTTAATTCTTTTAGTAAGAAGTTTCAATTTGATGAGGGAATGAAAAGAGCAAAAGAGCAAAATACAAGTAGCTATCAAAATTAACTAGTTCATGTGCCTAACCTCAACTAGAGCACATCTAAGGCTTGTTCTGCATTTTAACTTTTTTTTTGTTTCATTATGTTCTTCTGCAAGTCATTTGGTTTTGGTAGGGCACAACAGTCTTTACAAATCCCAGTTAAAGGGTTTTCTAGGTTGAGTACAAGCCTTCTCAATGTCTTTGAGTTCTATGCATTTGGTTTTGCTATATTTCATCCATTTGATCCTATACATTGAAAGCTTTGGCAAAACCTCCGATGTCAACAATTTCTATTTACTCTTCTTTGCAACCATCTACAGTAACAACTTATATCTCAATCCAGTTTTTTGGGCCAACATGCATCCAAGACTATTATCATGGTGCTTGAGCATGTTTTCAACTCATTGGGGTGTTGATTATGGAGTTATGGATTTAATTTTTATCCAGAGGAGCTTCTTTGTGGTGCTTTTCCAACATTAGATTTTGAAGGTTTTTCATTCTTGAGATGCCCCTCTCCACAGTTTTTATGCTCAAAATATTTTTTTTGATTGATTATAGATTACTAATATAAATGGAATTTTACATCAGAGTTTCATACGCTATCTTTTATCATTACATTTATACACTTTTTTATACAATAATATTGTGTATATATTCAATTTCAGTCTTCAATCTTTACTTTCACAAGTTGGTCTCTTGGTCGGGTTCCTTTTGGAAATTCTCATTACATTTCCTCTTGAGTTCAGGAGCTTTCTTTGGAACAAGCTGCTGATCTCTTTGTTGAGCATCCAATATCTCACATGTTTTATCTTCTCTTTGTATTCTTCATCTTTCCATCTCTCATCAAGTTTACGAACTTGTCTCTGGATATCTCCATTGTCATCATTACCTGCACAAATATATTGTAAAGCGTGAGTCTTATATTAGACTAAGTAAGTGCCCTCTTTTTACCTTGATACCTTTCCTCGTTTCTTGCTTTCCATAAATGATAAATACCATAAAATTTCAGTTGTTAGTAAAAGCCAAAAAATATTAGCAGATTTATCTAATCCTACTATATACCCAAATATTTCCTGCCATTTAATTTTATCACAAAACATATTCCATCTCTTTTGCAAATAAACAGTAAAAAAAATGTGTTTGCAATTTTCAAACTTTCTACATATCTCACAATTTTCCAAATTCAATGCAGAGGAGCAGGGCAGTTTTTGTAAAATAAGCAGCCATTTAAAGCAAACTTTTTTTAAGTTCTAACACATTATTCCATGTCCATTTAAAGATTTTTGCCCAGATTTTTTCCTCATTTCTAATGTTCTAGCAATTGTTAAGGTATTCAAATATTTCATTTGTGTTAGTGTATTATAGATGTTTTTTAGGTTTTAACTTAGTCAGTTTAGAGCCATCAATCCATTTGATGTTATCTAAGTTTTCACAATAAACTTCGTAGTTCACGGGGAATTGAAAAGTTTTGCAAGCCTCTCTCATTACTGAGTATGTCCTCCATTGGGTAGGGGGCAGGTCAAACTTTGTGCTGAGGGTGGCCCATGTTTTTAATTGGCAATTACTAATAATGTCTTTGAAATATCTAATACTTTTCCTGGCCCAATTTTTAGCAGAGCAACCTTGCAATAAGGCAAGGGATCTTTCCTTATGTTGCAGATTCCACCATATTGATTTGTCTAAACAAATTTTTCTTTCTCCACTTTCCTTTAAGTCATTGTTTTTAGTGAATCCTCTAATCTGCTTCCAAGTCTTCCAAATGGTTTTGAATACATTGGATTCAGCCGGGGAAACAAGAAAGTTACCTAACAGAATGTCACACATTGGGATATGTTTCCAAATTTTTTCCTTCTTAGGGACAACTTGTTTGATGTTATTTCTAATTAGTATTTTCCAAGGTTCATTTCCATCCATTGCTTTGAAAATCCATTTAACAGCGAGGGATATACCTTGCCTTTTCAAATCTTTTTGTCCTAAACCCCCTCTTTCCTTGCCTAGGCAGCACCATTCCCATTTTACATTGTGTTTCTTTTTGTTCCCCTTCCTATCAAACCATAGGAATTGTCTTATTTTCTTTTGAATTTTGTTTATTTGATAGCTACAAAAAAGCCATACTGAAGAGTAATATATTGTATAAGACGAGAGTATTTTTTGGCAAACTTGGAATCTCCCTACCATTGAAAGATATTGTTTATTCCACTTACCTATTTTGATTTTGATTTTTTCTTTTACCCATTTCCACATGTCTTTCAAGCATGGATTAACTGCAAAAGGAATTCCTAGGTATGTAACTTGTTTATTTGGGCCTACCCATTGGAATTCATATTTGATAAAGTAACAAATCTTATTCAATTGATCCCTTCTTGCCTAAATGTAGGTTCCATTGGGCTTTGCTGATTTGAGCACAACCTTGCACATCAAACCATTTACAACATTGCTTGCTTTGCATCCCTTGCATAGTATTGCTTTGCACATGTCCATGCAAACATCAACCTTAATAGTTCTAACGCATGGGTTCCTTCTTGGCAAGCCTCCATACTTCCTCAAAGCCTCTTCAAGTATTATCCTTTGCATAAGCTTTAGAGTCCAGTGTTCCATAGGGATATGTCCCCCCAAAAACCCCACGTTTCCAAGATACGGATGTCTTCGTGACACGAGGACTTGGGAGAACGTCCCCTCACCGTCCCACCACCATCGCCTAAGTTACAAGGATGTTTTTGAGATGCCACATGGTTGGCGGACTCCGAGACATCCCCAAGACATTTAGAAGACTTCAAGGAGTCTCCCAACCGTCCCAAGGACTTCTAGGTGTTGTAAAAAAATAAGTGATAAAATCGTGAAAATGACATTTGTCTTAAAGGTTTGTGAGGTTTTGAAGGCCTTAATTTGTGCTTGGTGGTGAGGGCTCTGACTTTTGACCCTGCACTATATCACAGCAAGGAACACATTAGGGACACTACCCATAGACCCCTGCGAGGGGTTCTGCCCCTCAACCCCGCAAGGGGCTCTACCCCTTGACCTCATCGGGGGCTCTGCCCCCAGGCCTTCCAAGGGGCCCCATCCCCTGGCTTTCCCATTAGGAAACTCCATGGAACTATGCTTTAGACCTTCCAACATTTTGTGCCAAACACATGCTCTACCTTTGCAACTTCGTATTGGATTGTATGCATGCAGCATATTGAACATCATCATTCACATGTTATGCTTCCATACACACATGACACTTGGTAGACTTTGTGCTACAAGAAATAGCTCCATACAATTTTGACACTTGGCACCATACACATCCAACACATGATGGCATCTTGTGCCACATGTAATCCATACCATATGGGTTCGACACTTGATAGCATCCTATGCACACGTCATGCAACCATTTGTGTCTGACACATTTCAGCATAGACATGGCTATTAGCTATTGGCCTTCTCTATAAATACTGGCACTACATACTTTGTGTAGCAAAGCTATTAGAGGGGAAGCCATGCACTCATCCAGCTTGGAAGTCCAACACTCCAGTCCGACAAATCCAATACTCCAGTCCAACAAGTCCGACACTCCAACCCAATCTTCAAATGTTAGTATGCCCTACACATCTACTATCAATTTGCACAATTTAGGAAAATCGAGAAAGATGTTTCATCCCTTTTTAATCACAAGAATTCCCATTTTCAGCCTTTTTTGCAGAGCATACTCCTGCACTTTTATCCCTATCTTATTATATGAATAGAAGTTGCACTTCTATTAATGTCTCTATCTTTGAATGTGTTTTTTGTTTTTTGCATCTTCTCTAACAAGTTCTATTGTGCATTCAATAATTAATAATATTGTTCAGGTGATTCTCATCACTTAAGTTGCGGATTGTCCTCTAGTTGTCTCCTAGGCTCAAATCAAATCATAAGTATTAGAGCTTGAAAGTTTGCTACACCAACTGTAATTTGACACATAATTGGTACCAATCAGAAGCCTACCTTCACTATTGCAGGAATGGGCAACTTGAGTAATACAACGCAAATCTCTGAGATGGAAACCCTCCTTATGACATCTCTTGACGAGAACAAACTCCTAGTCATGGAGACTCTCATCTCCAACACCAAAATCAATAGCTGCAAGAAATTTTCCATTCACAGGATAAAGGCTTTAAAATCATCTTGAAGTGGTGCACAGATCTCATGGCTTGCAATAGATATCTTGTTGGTCATATCTGTGAAAGTCTTTCTCAATCTGAGGATAGTGATACACAAGACATGCAAGATCTACAACATCTATCTAAAGGAGAATGGGAACTAGCATGACTTGAATTCGAGAACACATGGTTCCAAGTGCTTGAACAAGCTCAATTCAACTTGCCTACATTAGTCAAGCCTCATGATGTGGAAACAATGACATATTTGGTAACCCCATACCAAAGGCATTAGTGCCAAGCTGCTAAAGTGAATGGGCTATGAAGACTGAGGCCTCAAGAAGCATGGCCGAAGCATCATAACCCTGCTCCAGATAAGGATGAACACTGCAACACTAGTCTCAAATACATTGGTGGTAGTGTAAAGCAAGAAGGGTTCATATTCTTGTCACCATAGTCTAGTGCTGATGAAGCATCTGCATTGCACCTTGCATCCAAAAATTCAAGTGACTCAACTTACATGACAAATAGTTCTAGTCTGGCAAGAACTTTGCATGCACAATTCTTAGCAAACCAGAAATAATTGAAACAAAACCCTAGCATCTACTACAAAATAACTCAAAATTAGAAAAATAATAATAAATAACTAAACACTAGCACTAGGAATTTAGAATGAAGACACACAAAAAAAACTGGAAAACTATTACACACCTGCCAAAAGTGGCTGAATCAGAGTTGACAAGTTTGATAATTTTGATCAATCCTCACTCCCAAATGCCTACAAACAAATGTGCAATGCTCCAATATGAGTACTTGAAAAATTAAATTAAAAAATTGAAGTTATTTTGGCAGATTTTCTTATTTTAACACCAGTTGAGTTCTGTAGATGAACTCACAAGTTATTGAATGAGTTATTTGCGAGCCCTAACTGATCCACAAATATTTTCAAGTCATGTGAGTAATCAACAATGCAATGTATTTGCAATCATACTGAATTTGTAATTGTTTGTATGAACAAAGGATGAGATGAGGGAAGAGGCTTATCTATCTCAGGGAGAGATGTCAGCCTTATATTACTGAAAAATGTCTAATAATAGACAATAGTTACACTGTACACATGCCATAATGATACCAATTACAAACAAAAGATACTAACAAACAAGTGTAATGGGAGTTACACAATTACATATTATTCTAATATACTAATAATATCCTAATAATCCTCCTTATACTCATGAAATTACAAGATGTGTAGAAATGGGTAGAAATATCTACAAGCAAAACCTTCCAGACAGTAGGCACATGATAAAGATATGCAAAAAGAACATAATGAACATGCTCTGTTGTGGATTTATCAATCGGTTTGCTTGTCTACCAAGGTAAGGCCTCTGATTGTGTGAAGTCATTATTGTGATCACCTTCAAAGTACCACTGGGGCCTTTAAAGCACAACATATGAATGCTACGGAGACAAATTCTCAACTAGAGACAAATTCTGTATGGACTGAACCTTAGCCAAAATGGAGACACCCTCAGTTTATGTTGCTAATACACAAGTGGAGAACCACCCAAAGGTTGATGCATTGGAACACCCTATGACCTAGAAGGTACATTTGTCAATGGGGCTGTAGTATTGGCTTTTGTTTTGATCTTAGATTTATGATTGAACCATGAAATAATTGTCAAAATGATGATTGGATGTGGGAAGCAAGCCACCTTGGGATGATGGAATTGAGGGGAAAATTTATTTTTTGTGAATGTTATGCTAGGGGTCCACCCAAACTACAAACCCAACAGCTGACAAGGGTGCTCACGGACGTGATCTATCGTAAGTAAGAAATCCCAAACCATTCTAAGCATTCACATTGTCTGCCACCAGGTAGGTGAAAGGAGAGAGGTCAACGCTTGAATTAGCTAACAAATCTGCTGCCTTATTATACTCCTTGTAGTTGGTGAAGTATATACATCATCGAAATTTCTACAAACTGGAGCTTCATCCAAAAATGACTTCACCTTCCAATATGATTATTTTGTTGTAGACAAACTATAAACAATCATTGGGAGACACCTTCCACTATCAATTTCTTACAACCCAAATCTTTAGCCAGATGAATACCTTCCACCACTGCTGCCTATTATGCCTCATCATTGGTATGGACACCCAAAAAGAAGGAACTGCCTTAAACAGATCACCTAAGGTCATCTCTGAAAATAATTTCAGTGTCTGCTGTACCTGGATTCCTCTCAGAGGCTTCATCAAAATGAAGTTTAAGGAAACCAACAGGAGGTTTACTCCAACAAGCTTAACTTTCTAACTGACAACTTATCTCTGAGCCTTTTAATGGGGGAAATTCCAAGATTATTACAGTAGCATTTTCTATTCATATTTTCCATAGATAATAATTCTCTTCAGAAAAATCTGTATTTTAAAGAAAGGATTCAAATTTGAAGAATTCTGTTTTACAAGGTTTGCATGGAATTTCCAATTTCATATGCTTGCTCTCAAGGTCTAATTCTGTGATTTTTGAAACAGAGGCATACAAGAATGGAGAATTGGAAGAGTTATTGAAGTGAATTCTTCTTGATATCTGGAAGCTTCAAGTCACTTGTATTTCATAAACATTGTTGCATTTTCACATTCCTATTGGGTTATAGGATAATAGGATTATCATTTAGATTCTCCTTTAACAAGGATATACTTTATCTACAGTATTCTTTAATAAATGTTGCATACATATGAAATGTGTATTTATTTAGAATAAAACTTCTTATATCAAGGATTTGCATATACTGATTCAAGTGGAATTCTGAATTTTACTGTTCTTCCTTTTTCTGAGAACACTTTTATGATTTCTTCTCTTGCGAATCCTGATAACACAGATTCAATACTACTTAGTTTTTAAAATTTTCTAGATGATATGTGCTTTGACCCCCTTAATTCTGCTCCCATCTGAATTTCTTGGTTTGGGTCTGCCATTGCATAAGGATTGGCATTTAATAGATCTTTTAGGTTGTCATTTGTTTCATCTTCACCACCTGACGGCTCTATGGATAAGTTATTTGATAAAATAGCATGTTTATAGCTTAGCAGGAAAATTGTTCTTGGAAATAAATCAGCAAACCAAAAGATTAAAAGATTTTTTCAAAAAATCAGATTTTCAAAAACTGCAGAAAACCATAGAAAAAAAGAGAAAAACCTGCTGTTTTTAAATTTGAAGGCATTTAATTGTATAGATTTATATAGAGCGAATAAAAATGAGTTTACCCCATGAATTTTGGAATATAGATTTTTATGTTCATATTACCGATTACATTGCATCGCACAATGTATAGTGCATAAATGATAACTAAATACGAATATTAATGCTATTAGATTTCCACAATCCATACTGCTGAAGATTGTTAATTTCTGGATTTTTCAATACGAATAGTTTTCAATTTTTCAATTACAATTTACTTTGTACAAATTAAACCTATGAACCATGTACAAAGTACCGAAATATCAGATGTAGCCAATGATTCTTGCTGTTAGGAAGAGAGCTATATTAGAGGACTGCAGGTTTTGATGATGATGGAGACGGTATAATCATTCACATTGACAATGTGTAGGTGCCCCTTACCATGCATGTTCATACAAGAACTTACTAATTTGGGCTAGTTTTCTTTTTACCATTATTACTATTATTTAAAATGGTTGTAAATTTGGACAGTTCTCCATATGAAGGCCACTTTCTCTAGCATTTGGATTACGAGCCCATCAATGATTCTATGTGAACAGTGGAAAGAAAGAAATAGGCAAATATTCCAAGATAAAGAGATGATAGTTGAAAGTTTTTTAATCAAATTGGAGAATGCAATTGAGTACGTAGTGAACAATGCAGCGAAAATATAGAACTTGAAAGACAGATCATACTCATCTTGGGACAATGAACTAATGAACATGTGGAAAGGCCTCAAGGTACCCCTATGCGTGGGGATGTAGGGATTAATCCCTTGACAAATCCAAGAAAAGGAATAAGTTGGTCTGCCTCCCAGAGGTTGGTTCAAACTTAATTTTGATGGAGCATCGAGGGGGAACCCTAGAATCTTGGGAGCTGGTTGCATAATTAGGGATCGTAGTGGAAATATGATCAAAGTTTCCTCAAAGAGATTAACAACAAAAACTATCAACGAAGCAAAAGTGCATGCACTTCTTCTTGGCCTACATATTGTGAACATTTTAGAATTAAACAAGTGCAAATAGAAGGCGATTCAATGGTTCTTGTGAATTCTATCAAGAAGAAAGGATCTCCGAACTAGAAAATAAATAATATATTAAGGCAGTGTTGGCCCTTCCTAGCTCTCTGTATTCATAATGAAGCACACAAATAGAGAGATTAATAATCATGCAGATTCCCTTGCCAACTTTGATATAGATGTGAAGGGGGATTGCAGTGTGGATAGCTCACTGCAAATGTGGCAAAGCTTGGATCCCAACATTTTTGTTGACATCCCCATCGCAATTCGCAAGGCCCCATCATTAGAAGGTGGCAAAGCTATTGCAAACACAAGCAAAGGCAGAGGAAGGTGTTTGTTTGTTGCAGAGCTTTAGGCACACAAATCATAATGGATGGATATGCAATCACCTCTCACCTTTGGCTTCATTTTCGACAGCTTTGGTACAAATACAGAATGGACACAATAGTTTGGTTGGTGGCGAAGAAGAGACAAACCACATTCTTGGTGAACATCACAGATCTCAAGTTGAGGAAGGTTTTAAAGTAAATGCAATTATCATGATACATGCCATTAGAGTAACCCTCAAGGAGTTGTTACTGTCAACAACCAATAGATATAGGGTCAATACAAATGTGTCTTCATGTTTGTTGCAGTGTTCTTGGAGGTAGGAGAGACTAAGTAAATAATTTGTGTGGACTGTGAGTCTTTGATCAAACCTCATTGGCGACATGGGCTTCAAATCATACTAGATGACACTATGACTGGCTATGGTTTTTATCCTACCTCTAGTATATGGCTTGCACTCAATGTTACTTCCGTAGGATCATGAATTCTCTTCAAAATGAGGCCCTTTGTAGACTCTAAGTGAAATGGTGAATAGAGTTTTAGAAATTTGCAATTGGGGTAGCACCCTCACCCAGGATTGACTGGCCATTTGTCGTGGAGATAGACAACTTAGTAATAGTGAGGACAACTAGGAACAACATGCATATGCAATTTTGAGCCCATTGGTCAACGATCCACAAGCAATTTAGGGCTCCATGAGCATTACATCCGAGGTACATTTTATCTCATGGAATAAAATGAGGGTTGTTAGATTATATTTATGGTGGCAAATAAATATTATAAAGTACCACTTAAACCCATTGATCATTTCCACCCTTGCCCCTACTTTTCCATAAGATTTTTTTTTTTAAATGGAAGGATTCACCATCATAATTAATGAATTTTACTACTATTTTCCAAGATTTACCAAGATTTTCTACAAAAGTTTAGTGATTGAACAAAACTGTCAATAAAATTAATATTTAAAATATATATATATATATATATATATATATATATATATTTGCCAATAAAAATTAATATTTTTCAAAAAAAAAATGAAAGATTCACTAGGATTTTATATCTTTTTTTGAGGGGGTTTCTTAAAGTTATCACTAGAGCTAGATTGAAGTGCATCTATTAGCACAAAAGGTTCATGAAATGAAAATTTTATAATTATATTAATTAGTGTTTAATGGCTTATAATTTGAGGAATGAGGAGATCTCAATAAACAAAATTATTTTTAAAAGACGAACCAAACTATTATGGAATTGTCAGGTGTTATATTATTATTTAATTTTTGTTTTACAAAGTTCCCTCTTTTAGTTCATCATGCTTATTGGTCTATGATGGAATGCTTTATTCTATGCATTGCTTTATTTCATCGCCATGTATGTAGTAACTAATACATGTAGTCCATGCCATACCTACAAATAAATATAACAACATTAAGCTAAGAGTGTTACTTTTAATTATTAGTATATATTCATTAATAATTGTAATAATAAAGTAAGTTTTAGATGTTAAACATAGAAGTTAACGTTACACTAGAATTAGTAAACATAAATGAAAGAAGGTGACCAAAGTGTGCTTGTTTAGATCTTAAATGGTTAAAAGTATGAAAAATAAAAGTATGCTTGTTTGGTGTTAGTTGCTAGTGTCTCTCCACATGCATGCATCATGAGGTTTTGTGATATTGTCCCTTTGGTGAATTGGAGTCCTACACATAGATTCTCACCTCCTCTACACTTACTATCCAAAACCACATGTACCAATTAGAATTTTCCTTGTTATTTTAAAATTTAGTTTGGTATTGCATGACCTATTAGAGTTGAAGGATGGAAAATGTTGTGCCTAGGATATGTTTAGGAACTTGACTCAACCAAACCTCTAGTTTTCATTTTATGGAGTGTTTGATCCTCAAGTGTTGGTGTATGGAGTTGCAACACTGGAGGTGGTATGTGTAACAATGGTGAATGACATAAGAGGAACATATGTGAAGAAGAGACAAATGGGATGGATCGATAGATGTTGCAAGTCCTAAGTGTTCATGGAGTGTGTGTGATTGGGTGTGCAAGTGTTCCTTCTTATGCCCTAGATTCTTAGTTCCTTTTTCTTTAGAAATCCCTATTTTCAACATTTGATTTATTTCCTAGTCATTTCTAGTCATTGGGGATGTTAGGGTTTGAATTAGGTGAGAGAGGTGAGAAAAAGTTTAACTTAAACACAATGAACATGAGTGTAGGCTCTAGTGTCCATGACAATGTAATGTCCCCTATTTGGGATATTCCTAGATTTTGCCCTAGAACCACAATTTCAATCAAAATAAGAAATGTAATACATTTAAGATTATAAATTTACTAATTGAGTTGCCCTTTATAAGATATAAATCTTGGTTTAGGTCCCCCAACAAAGTTAGTTTCCAACATAACCTATGAGGACAACTATTATCCATAAGAGCTAGAAATCGATAATATTAATAATCATCCTAACATATTCCTATAGTAACCATATTAGGAATTTGGTAGAAACCTCACAAACCACAATCTCAAGGATAGTTATCCTTGTACTGTGAGAGCATGGAAGGTGGGCTGCCCTTCCCTCCCTCGGTCCACCTTGGAGGCTAGTCGTCCTCCTTGATCAAGACCAAGAGCACTAATAAGCCTCCCAGCCCATGAGGCCTAACCCCCTATGGGTGGTGTGCTTGATAAGAGCATGAAGACTACCTCCCTTCCACCAAGCCTGGGAGCACACATATGCCTCCCGGCCCACGAGGCTTAACCTCCTATGGGTGGTGTACTTGATGGTGGGTATGTCAGGCCTTCACCTCTCATGAACTCGAAAGGTTGATTGGCCTTCCAGTTTTGCAATCATTTCTACTTAATTCATAATAGTTTAATTATATGAATATGCCATCATACATTTATCCAATAAAAATACCATTAATCATACTTAAATTTGGAACCAATACTTAAATTGGAAAGCAATACAATTACTCATAAAATCACTATAATTTCAGCAAGATTAAATATTGTATTTATGACATAATTACACACATGAACTTACTACTGTTATGTTGATAATCATAAAAGCAGAAATTTGATTACTTATGTATTCCTCAATTTAGATCCAAATGCTTATTCCCATTCGATGCCTTTCACAAATAATTTTGACCTCCCTTATATATCCTCATACCTCCATGAAATGATGCACCCTTTGGAATAGACATCTCCTTCCCAAAGGTTATGACTTTTTGTTCAAACTTAATGTTATTTAGTTTATTCCCAATCCTTGCCTCAAAACTCTACTAATTATTAATCATCTAATTCCTTGTGAATTGTTGCATATTAATAAGGGGTGTAGGTCTTGTTTAGGAATCGTTGCATTTAATTTTTACCTTGATCGCCACTCTCCTATTCCTTTGACCAGTGATTACCTCTAGTCCAAAATATTGTGATTGTGGTTTAGGATATATGGTGGGGGCATGACAGACAAGCGAACATCAACATTAAGGCATGTGATAATATGAGAGGGATGTAGACCTAAGAGTCAATAAGAGGTATGAGCTAGGGGATGGGAAAAATACTAAGTGTTGGTGTTTTAATTCAAACCTCTGGAACGCGTATTAGAAACGAACAGCTATGCACAAATAAACTACTCTTTAGATTAGGAGGGGAAGCTCCCTCTTGCTGATGTTGCGAAAGAAAGTAAACTAAAACTAAGTTGCCTATCTTTTTTATCAGATAAGAGCACAAGGTTTATAAAACTCAAGCATCGTAGTTGAAATTTTCTGATTTAGAACTTCAACTACGACTAACCTACGCTAAAGACGTTTCTAATTTCTCAAGTAAATGCAAAGCAAGAGAATTAGAAATGAACAAAGTTTGATTCTCTGACAAAATACTTAGATAAGCTCTCCTTCCAACATCTACTTACTTTCAATGCAAGCTGAAATTAAAGATCATATAAGCATAACACAATAAATGGAAACTTGAGATATTATATCAGGGCAAAATAGGCTCAAGACTTTATTTCTCAAATCTATGGAACAAAAGATTACACTAAACACATGCACGGAACAAAAACTTGCAGCTAAAAGAGACTTGCAAACTTGTTCTTACACAAAGAGAACAACTACAACAACAACTTGATGGCTAAAGAGGCTCAGCAATTTGCTATCACAAGCACGATTGAACAACACTGAATAACAATAGAAGGCACTAATAGGCTCAATGTTTTGTTATCACAAGCATGGTTGAAAATAAATGAGCAAGACTTCTCTTATTTATAGGCAAGCAGAGGAGTAGGGAACCCTAAAATCTCTTTGCTTTTACAACTAAGGCTTGCTCAACAAGCAAGCTTTATTTCTAAAACTAAAAGAAGATAACATCTAACCACCTAAGAAAGCAGAAAAAACAGGAAATGCCAACTATTACATTTTATCTTCTTTCTCTTCTTCAAAGAATAGATAAGAATTGTTCTGGGAATAGAAAGAAAGCTTCTAGAAGAGAGCTCCTTTAAATCTCGATCACATCCGCCAAAAAGTTGGAAACTGTGTCCCTGTCAGGTGCATCAATACTATCAATAGCAAAGTTTCGTTTTTCTAAGATTTCTTCACCATCTGCAATTGATCTCAGGAAATCTTCAACCTTATTGGCTGCTTTCTCGAACTTTATTGACATCATGGAAGTGTGACTTGGTAGAGTCTTATGTTTTTCTTTCATCCATTTTAGTGCAATCTTCTTGTTGTATTTGTCCTTGTGCATCTCCCATATCTTCTCACATCCTCCTTTAGAAATATTCACACTTTCAGGCCAAGGGGGAATTGAGAAGCATTTCTCAATCATCTCAGGTTTCAAACTGCAGATCACTCTGTCATCTACTGACTGAATCTCCTGTGTCTCTAGATTGTAATGCTTGATGCAAGCGATTACAAACTCTAAAATTTGTACTGAAATAGGAATGGATGCTACTGCGAGGATCTAGAGTGCCCTAGGTTTCTGATTGCAGTGTTACCTGTGTTCTCCAAAGCATGTGGGTGGAACACCGGCTTGATGTGATGCAAGTCAGTCTCAGTTGTTTTGATGAAGTCGTGGTCTAGTACTGACTTGGTCTTGAAATCATTGGGAGTGTATTCCATTCTGAAAACCTTGAAGAATGATTGTAAACTCTCGTATGTTCAGACAAGTTTTGAGCAACTTTCTATTTTTAGAATGCTGGTTTTTCTTCTTCAAACAGACAATTTTTTTGAACTTTTTCTGAGACATGGGTTTTGTTCAAAATTTTGTTACAAGAAGACCTAGATCGTCCGTTTTTTAGAATATTGAGTGTAGACTAAAAAAACAACAAACCCTAATTTCTTTAATTTTTTCACAAAAAGTTGGCACCTGGGTTTTCTTCGGAAGAACATTTGGAATGAACCCAGTTGATCAAATTTGAAAAATACTGATGGCTGATTGAAAGAGCAGCAAACCCTAGAATCTAAAATTTTCTTGAAAAAAAGTTGTGATCTGGGTTTTGTTTAGAAAAATGTTTTAAGAGGACCCATATGATCAAATGTTGAAAAATCTGATGTTTTCTCTGACATGCAAGGAAAAAGAAGTTGCTGCAACTTGAGAAATCTCTTCAAAAATTCTTCAGAAATATGAGCTAAGAAGACCCAGATTGTTGAAAATTAAAAACCTTCACCTTCTTCAAAAATTTGATGTTCTGGATGAAAAAAGCATGAAAAACCAAGGTCTTATGTTGTTGGTCTGAAAATTGATGAACTTTTGAAAAATCAGCAAGTTGAAGTCTTGAATCTTGAAAAGAAAAACTCTTAAGTTGCTGCCCCTCTTCAACTTGGATGCCACCTACAAAGAATAATGAAAAATGAATGGCAAAAGCCTCTTAAATAGATTTTAGGCTTGAGATAACTCTGGTTTCTTTTGCTTTAATCCATGCAAACCCTAAAATCATCTTGTTCATTGAATTTGGACATTTTCCTTCATCTTGAAATTTTGAAATTTTGAAATTTTTGACTAAGGCATGGCAACTTGGGCGCCCTTCTTGATAGAGGGGCCAACTCTCTCCAAACTTAGTCACTTTTTAAAAGTTTTCAACTTTTCCTAACTTTGAACCCTGCTTTGATTTTGATCTCCAGCTTCCAGATTAATCTGATGGACAAGCTGAATGATTCATTGTGAAGCTTGATCGAATCTGACCAGATCATTCTAGAGGCACCTTTGGCTAAAAACTTTGTTTGGACCTTCAAAATCATGGGCACCCATCTACTTCTGGGGTGCCCAACTTCATCAGACTCAGCCTTTTTTCGTTTCCATCAAGTTCTTCTCCATGTTTCCCTTTGATCTTATGATGAATCCTCGATTCTAAGAGCTAGATTGATCAAATCGGCTAGCTGACTATTCCGTTGGATAGCTTGAAGGATTTCAAGAGGAGTCTTCTAGGAGTTACATCTGCAGAAAAGTTGATTTGAGGCATCAAAAGCTTGGGCACCCCTGGCTAGCTAGGGCGCCCAACTTCACCAGAGTTAGAAATTTTTCAATATTTTTACCTTTGCTTTTGACTTTTGATATTTTTCTTGTGTTTCTCCCTTTGTTTCAGCCTTTGGCATCTGATGAATGCCAACTCTGATTGACTTGCTGATGGTCTCATTGGAAAGCTTGGTCGAATTTGAAGAAGACATGTTGGAGGCTTCAATGGAAAATTCATCCATTTAGTCCCTTAAAAGCTTGGGCGCCTTTCTCCTTCTGGGGCACCCAACTCCTCTAGACAACCATTTTTTCTTAAATTTCATCTTCAAACTTGAACCTTCATTTTATACCTTCAGCTTGATATGGATTTGTTGGTGATTGACAAGTTTGATGCTCTGACGAAGACATCCACTGTGAAGCTGACAGGATCCTGAAGAGATTGAGCTCATCTACAAACCCTAACTACTGAGTTTCACTTCTCAAAAGTTTGGGTGCCCTTGGGTACCTGGGGTGCCCAAAGTTCCCAGACTTAGAAACTTTTCTAAAGTTTTCATGGTTTACCTTCTGTCTTCTGGTTGAAACCTCTCTGTTTGATTTTGAATTCTGGGCGACAGGTTAATCTAATGATTGTGTTGTCGGACTCATTGTGGAGCTGGGAGGAATTTGAACAACTTTGCCTGGAAGCACGAACCTTGATTCCACCATCTGCTACCCTGAAAAGTTGGGTGCCTATCCCCTTCTAGGGCGCCCATGGCTAGCAAAGTTAGCCAAAAATTTGTAGTTTTCACCTTCTTTCTTCGTGCACGTTCACCATCTCGTCTTCTGTTCAGTGCTTGAATGTTGAATCTAACACCTGGCAGCTGACTGGCCTCCATTGATGACTTTGGAGCTCCCGAAATGCTTTCTGAAAAAAGCATAATAGACCCACTAGGGCAAAAATGATCGTTTCATGATTCTAACTACATCATCCTAATGAGGAAGTATTTTCGACCAATCAAAATCAGTTTGAAACCTGGCGGACAAACTTTCTATTTTTAGAAAATTTTGTCAGCATCTGTTTCAAAAGAAACCCAGAAAATCCAGAAAAAGTTACTATTTTTAGAAAGTTTCTAAAAATAGTAATTTTCCTAAAAAGTAGGAATGAAAAACTGAGATCTGGGTTTTGTAGACTTGGTCGCTCTGAGCAAACCCAGATCGTCATATTTTGAAAATTTCAAGTTTTTACCCTTCATGCAAGACATGAAAACCCAAATTTTAACCTTTTTTGACAAATTTGACAAGACTTCTACTCATTTCTTCAAAATGCCTAAGTGTAGCAAAATTTTTAATTTGGGGTACAACACTAAGAATGGTTAGAATAATCATTGATCATGTTTATAAAATGGAAGCTCTAAATTGCATAGAAATCAAGAGAGAAAAGTGTGATGTATGCACTTTTTGTCTCTACAATAGCATACCAATTATACAAGTAGCCATTATGTCTTCTTTAGTTCTTCAAGGAGATTACATACAATCTTGAATGTTTTCTTGCTTTTGTTCAAGCCTTATTGTATCACTAATCCTAATTAAAATTAAATAGAGTGCATGATTGATGCCTCATTGACCATTTGAATTAGAATGATTGAATAGTTCATATAGCCAAGAAAGTCAAATTGATTCTCTAGCACGAGCTAGCCTTGCACGTCCAACTATGAAATTTTGAATAAGACTAAAAAATTTTGCTTCTTACTCCTTTGGGGAGTGAAGCAATTGGAGCAACAAGAGTGATGGAAGGATTGCAGAATGTATTGACATGAAAAGCCTCCCCTCAATTAGGTGGACCTTGTCACTTCAATGAGAAGGGGCCCACCTATAATTAATCTTTTGGATTGATGACCATGGATCATCTAGCATTCAATATAGTGTCTACTATTTCCATAGAGAGAATCAAAATACTTCACTACATAATTGACTCAGCTCTAAACCTCAACTATGCCATGCATTATAAATATGCTTTCGTGATTAGATGACATACATCATAACAATTAGAAGGTGACTTTCCAAGTCAAAAACTAAAGTTTGGTTGATCAATGGATTGGGTTGGAATTGTATCTTAGTTGAGTGGGAGGATTCAAATTTTATTGCATTATGTTTGGTGATACAACAAGAATCTAGAATTGTGCATCACAAACCTATTTGTGCAAAACCTTAATGATAAGATAAAAATCCTCTAAAACCTATTCCCCTCAACATGGTGGGTGGGTGGATTGTTTCTTGTGTTCAATAAATTAATTTGTTTCAATGAGAAGAAACACATGGGTTTGTAGAGATAAGAAACATGAGAACATATTTAGGTGGTGTACACAAATGGTTGCATTAATTTTTTTTTTGCTACATTTATTGAACCTCATCATCTTGCATGATACCTCACAAACATGTGGATAGAGAAAAAAAGTCCCTAGTAACAATTCCTCATAACATTTAATTATATTAAATCAAGATGACACTAAATGCAACAATTTTAAACAATTGGCATCAACTAATTAAATATCAACATAACAATAAAGCATCACTATTCACCAATTAATTAATTGTAATGAGTGTAATAAGATAGAACCATTAATTAATCTATAATTAAAATAATAATTAATAGCAATTCACGAAGTATTACATATTTCATGATGTATTATAATGCATGTATACATACAATCTTGCATAATCTAACAAGAGGTTGACCTACATTGCATTGAATTGTGTGGTGGGAGAATGCAAATACGTTAGCAAAAAATATAATGAAATTATCTTATTTAATAACAACAATTGTGGTGTAGCTATAGTCCCTACCAAAGGTTGTAAGAGCACGAATGTAAGTGTCCATATCAAAAATGTGTTGTACAACTTGTTTCTTTCCATGTACAAAACATAGATGTAATTACCCTACTAGGCAAGACTTGTTGTAAGAGAGCAAGCACTCAACCCAATGGAAATATATGGATCTTAGAAAATAAATTCACCTAGTTGTTATCTTATAAGGCGTGTTTTGATTAAGAGGGAAAAACAGGTTTTGAAGGGACATGAAACCCTTTACAAAAAGACCATCAAAATAACAAAACGCTGCTAAGACAAAAGATACAACAAGGAACTTAGCAGCCAACCAACAATCTTATAAGGCATGTCAATAATGGTTTTTATTCATATAAAAGTGTGGGTCTTTGGTTTTATTACTTTTATAAGTCATACTTCTTTTCAATTTAAAACAAATTTAGTTAAGGAATTGAACCCAAATTTGGAAATCTGCAACGTGAGCATTGATCTAGAAGGGAAGTCCTCAAGATTTTGATAGCAAATGTACTTCAAAATGAAAAGAAAACAAAAATGGAACACATGTAAGGACCTATTTGTTAGTGTGTTTTCATATGCTTAAGGTAGAAGAGATTGCCCCTCCTATGACTAATTAAGATGATATATCTTTTAAGAGCTAAGGAAAGTTATTTTGTTGTGCAATCCTTTTTTCAATTTGTAAGAACTCTTTCTTATTTTGAATTCTGCCAATGACATATATAAGGCCTTTATTTCACTTTGTCACAAACACTCTTTTCTATTTGGAATTCCAACATGGATAGATAATAGGCCTTGGTTTCACCATCAGTTGTTCGAAAATCAACACTTGCTACTAAAAACTATCATGAACCATCATAAAATTGTTGGGGCTATAACAAAACTTTTCAAAAAATAATTTAGAATTGAAGGTTTACTAGGGAAAATAAGCCTTTAAAGCCAAAGGAAAAGGTAATAAAAACTAAGGATTCTCAATTGCACAATGTGAAATTCAACAATAGCTAGAAGATGTAGGCAATAAGAGATGCCCCACGTATAGGGTTATAAGGCAACAAAAGGGGAAAAACCCTATGGAAAATAGTGCAATCAAATGCAACTCTTTGTGCTATAAAAAATAAAATAGGTGTTCTCCTGGAATAGTTGAATAAGCTTGTGTTTTTTAATATAATGGAAAACACACATTTAGAGCCTAACACCCAGGCCCATTTCTATCACATGGGCCAAAGTGTTGATAAATTCTTTATGACCAATATTTAAAAAAACCGTTGCAATCAAAACTCCCAAATTTAGATATATTTTTCTCAAAAAATTCTATGAACATAAGATTATAATCTTAATGTTAACAAAAAGTTAAAGTGTTTAATATGAATGAGACATC
Organism: Sequoia sempervirens; assembly: GCA_007258455.2. Lineage (NCBI taxonomy): Eukaryota > Viridiplantae > Streptophyta > Pinopsida > Cupressales > Cupressaceae > Sequoia > Sequoia sempervirens. The sequence goes on from VDFB02000017.1 coordinate 556,325,289, forward strand.
ATGCTCTCGTAAATCAAAATTTTATTTTTCCTTTTTAATATGAATGAGGAACATATGGCTTATGAGCTCTAATTTGACTGTCACCCTAGTGCCATATCATGTTTTAAAAAAAGTGTGATCAATCAAAAGATAAATAAACTCCCAATTTAATAATGAAATCTCTAGAAAGACATATAGCAAAATGTGGTGGTAGGTCAATGACATAAATGCCTTGAGGAATAGATAACTTTGGACAAACATGCAAGGTGAGGCTCAAACCTTTAATGACCCCAATAGTGTTAATGGTTGTCGCATCCAATTGTACTACTCCTTTGGAAAGAGAGTCATATGATAATCCCAACTTATCCACTATTTCTTTTGGCATTATAGAGTTGCTTGCCCCTTATTCAATCATGTAGATATGGATAAGGTGCTAGCCAATAATTAAAGATACATAAAAAGGGGGAGGTTTGACATCTTTGGTTTGTTGTTCACTTTTTGCTTGGGGAGTATTGGAAAGTACAACTATAGGTCACTCCTTAGAAACCTCTTTTGACAAATTGATGTCAGATAAAGTGTTTTGCAACAAATCCTTTTGTCCATAAATAGATATGGAGTCCCACATTGACATATTGACATTTTCCTTTTTCATATGCTCCAAAATATTAGATGGAATTATACTAACCTTTTGTTGTACTTTTGGAATATAGTATCCCCTTGTGTTTACAATGGTTGTGGTTGGATTTTAGGCTAATCATTGTTTGCCATACCACTGCCTCTTGGTAGTATTTGAACATTTTGAGAATGTGGTGGACCGAAAGTACCTTGTTGACTTGTAGAAGCTTGATTTTTTCCTTTATCAGCTTGTTGCTCTATGTCAACAACTATCTTCTTGGCCCTTGTATTGGATGCTACATAATGAGATGACTGATTTTCCCCTCGTGCATGATTTACCCCACAAAATTCTTCTTGGAGCAGTCACAAATGGAGGGTCTAGAAAGGATTGTCCAACCATGCAGCTTAGAGTTCAACACAATGGAAAATAACACAAGAAATACTTAGCAAACATAAATCTTTATTGAATCAACAATTGGAAATCTTACATGCATCATATGCCTTATATGTGGAATGTTTAAGGACTCATAGGCCTACCACAGGGGCATTGCAATAGTACAATTGGCCAAAGGCCTTATTTGAACAACTGATCCTAATGACTTGCAAACTATATATCTAACTACTAATTACTTGCTTCACAATGAATTACAAATGATCTTAAATATGATTCTCCAGTTCCAATAATGATTTGTGTTAGCCTCAAGGGTTTACAAACCCCAATGAATGATCAACTGTGTAGGTTGGCCTTAAAATATGAAAGATAATCCTTCACAAAATGAAACATATTGTGGATCTCCAAGAAAGATCCCCTTAGACCTAAAATGCTTGTATGATGCTCCATTAAGCTTCACATGCTCCAGAATAGGTCCACGCAATGAATTTTGGGCCCCAAATAATTTGACTAAGAATGATAGTGAATTTTGAGAGCGTTAATTTTTTGCAAATGAATGCAATCAACCTGAAATCTAGATATGATGTAGATAACCTCGTGTAGATGTTATATCCTGCTCCGTGAGCTAGGAAATGACAATGCGGTAAAATATTGAATGAACTGTTGAAACTGCTACAAATTGAAATGCAAGAAAAGGAATGTTTTTGGTTGATACAGGATTGCTTTACAACTAGGGATGCTCCTGCATCAAGCACTTGGGGTTGGAAGAAAAGTGAGTCCCTTACTTTCCAGGGGCTAGAGGAGAACCAAAATGATCCACCTCAACCTGAGAAATCCATGATGAATCCTCCACTGGCCTGCCTTTTCACTTCACCAAGTATTCCTTGTACCGCTTGTTCCTAGTGCTCCTTTTGGTTTTGGAATCCAAGGTTTGTTCAATCTACTCTAGTGGTTGATGTGGTAACTGCTCCTCCAAACCAACTTCATTGTTACTGCCACTTGACTATCCTACATGATACTCATAGATGTCAATAGTATTGAAAATGGGTGATATACCAAGTGTCTCTGATAACTCCACTTCATATTCATTTTCAGAATCAAACTTATTAGGAATCTTACATGGTCCAAACTTCCTCATCTTCAGCTTATTGTATGTTCCTACTGGGAATTTTCCCTTCCTGAGATACACCATAACTTCATCTCCAATAGAAAACTCCTTATGTCTCATTTTCTCATATGTATGCTCCTTATACTTATCGTTCATGTCCTCCAAGTGTTTTTAGACTTGACTATGCAATGTTTCCATGAATCCTACAAACTCTTCTACCTCTCCACTCCTCTTATTCTCCATACTAATGTCTTTGAGCTCTGCAACTCCTATGGGATGTATTCTTGTCACAATCTCAAATGATGTCTTCCTTGTGCTCCAGTTTATTGAATTATTGTATGCAAAATTTGCTTGCAGTAAAACTATGCCCCAATTTCGTGCTCTATCTCCAACCAAACATCTCAATAAGTTACCCAAACTCCTGTTCACTACCTATGTTTTTCCATCAGTTTGTGGGTGATATGTTGAACTAAACTTTAGGTCTTTCTTTGTCTTCTTCCACAATGTCTTCCAAAAGTATCCAATTAACTTGGTGTCATTGTCTTACATTATACTCTTTGGTAATCCATGCAATCTCACAATCTCCTTGAAAAAGAGATCAACAACATGTACAACATCATTAGTCTTCCTGAAAGGAATGAAATGTGCCATTTTAGAAAAAAAATCCACCATTCCCATTATAGAATCATACCCTCTCTATGTTCTTGGTAATCCCAATATGAAATCCATGCTTATATCTTCCCAGTGTCTCTCTGGTACTGTCAAAGGTTTATATAATCTAGTATTTTGACTACTTCCTTTTGCTAATTGAAATTTTTTGCAACTCTAAACATACTTCTTGACATCCTTATATAGTTGCGGCCAAAAATAAAGTTCACTCACCAAAGCTATTATCTTGTCCACTCCAAAATGTCCTGCTAGTCTTCCACTATGTTTCTCCTTAATCAAACTTTCTCTCATTGAACTCCTCGGAATACACAATTGATTTATGTAAGCATAGTCTTTATACACCCTAAATACACTAGATCCAATACAAATTAGACTCTATTTAGGTGTTTAAACTAGACTCCCAATGAAATGTATGAAAAATGTTCAAAGAGGCAGCCATTAGATGAAACAACCAAGAAACAAATAACAAAACCTACTTTAATGACACATATTTCATCCCGTTGGAGGATTGGTATCACATATTATGTGGAATGTGATCCTTTCCCAATCCTTTGGATTAAGCAAGCCTTTCCAATTGATTTTATTGATTAAAATCAATGGAAACTGATGAAAATTGATGCAATATGACCAAAATATGGATGCAAAAGCTATATTAACATGATGAAGATGAATGCTAAATGCTAAATGCTTGATGGTAATGATGCAATCTATGGGAAATCGAGTTGAAGTTCAAAGATGAAATCCATTGATGCAAATTAGACTAAAATGATGTAAACTAAGCTAAAATGGAAGCCATTAATGGATGCTTAAGCTACTATGATCAAGATTTAAACTAAAAATGCTAAATATGGATGCAAGTGGATATGAGTTTCAACAACATAATTTTTCTATCAAAAGATGGATCCATTTCTCTCCAAATGATGATGTATTTATAGGTGAGCAAATGAAGAATCAAGGGCTCAGATCGATTTGATCAATCAATGGTCAATATTGAATGAAGGGTGAAACATGGATCAAGGATTCTCATCAATGGATGAGAATCAAAGATCACATGGATCAAGGAAATCATCAAGGGCTCACAATCATTCAAACAAACACACTTACAAAATTTTGTTGAAAGTTTATTACAAAGAAGAATATTCCCCCTTTTGAATGAGTGTAAAGGGAGAATATTTTCAAAGAATATTCTCATGCAAGTGGACGAGGAAAATTGGCATTTAGTAATTTAAAACAAAGTTTTAATGTGCAAAGGGGAGGGATATTCCCTTTTGGAGGAATTTAGGATTTAGCATTAAGTAATTAATTTATTTAATTAAAAGGGTGGGATTAGGATATTTAATTAAATAACTAGGATAACTAAGATTTATTTAATTAAATAAGAAGACATAAGAAGGCTAATTAAATAATTTGCATTATTTGATTAGATGGGATGAAAGGTGAATGTGAAAGAGAGTGAATTAACCTAATTAAACTAATTAGATTAATAGGTGAAAGTGATGCATTTAATTAAATAGCTAGGCTAATTTAATCAAACAGAAAAAAAGAAGATGAATTTAGGATGAAATGATGCTAGTGATCAAATTCCAATGTGTAATACCATTCAGGACATTTTTAAGTGTCTACAATTTTCTTTAAACAACATATCTTCTTGAATGAAATAATCCAACCATTTACATTTGTTTGTTACTACCGGTTCCTTACATGCACTCCATGCTTCAACAAAATTTGGATCATCCTCATACATGTGCTTCAATTCTTCAAAACTCAATACTTCTATCCCCATCTTTGTCAACAAATTCCTTCTCCTACTCAATGCATATGCAACTTTGTTCAACTTGCCACTTCTATGATTCAACACAAATGTGTAACTCTACAAGAACTCAACCCATCTCATATGTCTTTGGTTCAACTTCCCTTGATTGTTCAAATATTGGAAAACTTGATGGTTAGTACACAACACAAACTCCTTAGGCAACAAATAATGTCTCCGCTTCTTCAAGGCTTGAACTATGGCATAGAGTTTTTGATCATAAATTGAATATCTTCTTTTGACATCATTCAACTTTTCACTAAAATAAGTTATGGGTCTCCCTTCTTGACTCAACATTGCTCCCATTGCATTTCCACTTGCATCACAATCAACATGAAATACTTCTTCAAAATCAGGTAATGCTAACAATGGTTGCTCTGTCACCTTTTGCTTCAACAATTCAAAACTTTTGTGTGCTCTAGATGTCAACTTAAATTCCTTTCTATCTCCTCTCATCGTCTCTATCATAGGTGTGCAAATACTACTAAAGCTCCTAGTGAATTTCTAGTAGAAACTATCCAATCCATGGAATGATCTTACCTCTCACCGGTATAGGCCACTCAATAATTGCTTTAACTTGAACTTGAGGTCCATCTTCAATCCTTTAGCAGAAATGAGAAAACCCAGATATACCAACTTTGTCTTCATAAAGCTACACTTCTTAACATTAATCAACAACTTTTTCTGTTAGTCTCTGCAATACTTGTCTAATGTGATACAAATGTTCTTCTCTAGTTTTATTGAAAATTAAAATATCATCCAAATAGACAATAACAAACTTACCCAAGAATTGCTTCAATACTTCATTTATCAACCTCATGAAAGTGCTAGGTGCTTTGGTTAATCCAAAAGGCATCACTAATCACTCATACAATCCTTCATCAATCTTAAATGCAATCTTCCATTCATCTCCTTCTTTGATTTTGATTTGATGATATCCACTCTTTAGGTCAATCTTTGTGAAATATTTCTCTCCACGCAAATAGTCCATAATATTATCCATCCTTGGCAATGGGAATCTATACTTGACAATGATCCTATTGATTTCTCGAGTCTATACACATCCTCCATTCTCCATATTTCTTTGGTGCAAGTACAGTAGGCATTGCACATAGGCTTAAGCTTTCTCTAATCAATCCTTTATTCAACAACTCCTATATCTGTCGGTTCAATTATGCATTCTCTACAGGTGTCATCCTATGTACCGCCTTGTTTGGAAAACTTACTCCAAGTATTAGATCTATATGATGACTAATGCTCTGGATTGGCAATAAACCATCTGGTACATTTTCGGATATGATGTCTTCATACTCTATCAATAGTTCTGCTACTTCTATTTGTGGTGGATCTACATCCTTCTTAGCCTCTAGACTACCACCCTTCTTTGGAATTAGTGAAAAACACATATTCTCATGCCTTAACCCGTTCAAAAACTTTCTTCCATCAACCAAACATAGTTTGGTCATTCCACAAGCTTCCTTTCTATCCTCTTCTTCCAAAGGTATCAATATAGTTCTTTTACTGGATTCACAATCACAGTGTAAGTATTCCTTCTTCCATCATGAATTTCTTTCCTATCATTTTTCCATAGTCTTCCTAATATTAAATGACATGCGTCCATGGGCATAATATCACACAACACTTTATCCTTATATGATCCTATATGAAATTTCACATAACACAGCTCACTCACCAAGATCTTATGTTCATCTTGAATCTATGATATCCTATAGGGGTTTGGATGTTTCAATCTCTCCAAATTCAACTTGGTCACCATCTCTTCTAAAACTAGATTATTAGTACTACCACTGTCAATGATGACTTTACATACCTTTCCTTCATATTTACATCTTGTTCTAAACAAACTCTTCCTTTGTGGTGGTTCCTCAGTCACTTCTCCATGCATCAAAGCTCTCTTCATCACCAACAATTCAAATTTCTTAGGTTTCCCAACTAAATTAGGGGATCCAATAGGTTCTTCATCCACATAAGTTGCTCTTCCAATATGCTCAGTTCTTTTACCGGTACTTCCTTGATGACAATCAAATGCTTTGTGTCCTTCACCTCCACACTTGAAACAAGTTCCTCTGAATGGTCTCTTCTCATATCTTCCTTCTTCTCTTCTCTCCTATATCCATCACCGTGGTAAGAATTATGACCTCTATCACTACAGTAGAAATTTGTGTCTTCTCTTCCTTTGCGGTATGAATTATGGTCCTTCTCTTCACTATGGTAGGGTTTTCTATCTTTGGTTTGCTCTACATAAGGTCTTTTATCTTCAAACTGTGATCCACTCCTCTAGAATCTTCCTCTGTTCAAACTTCCAGCTCAACTTTTCCTCCACTTTTGGTACAAATTGGTATGCTTCTTCAATAGTTTCCATCTTCACCAGACTTAATTCTTCTTGAATGTTTGTTCTCAATCCATTGATGTATTGCACAACCTTCTCCTTGCTTGCTTCACTATGTCTAGTCCTAATGATCATCTTGTAGAATTCTTCAGTATACTCCTTCAAAGATTTCTCCTTTTGCCTTAGGTTCTACAATATTTTTAGTAATTCAAGCTCAAATCGATAGGTATGAATTGATTCTTCAACTTTGTCACCATTCTATCCCACTTGATGATATTCTCTTTTCCTCTTCTATTTCTATCCAATTGAACTTCTTTCCACCATAAAGTAGGATGTCCTTTCAACTTAGTTTTTTCAAATCTCACTCTTTCTGTATCTTCAATTTCCTCATATTCAAAGTATTCTTCCATATTGTTGATCTAATCAATCAATTCCTCAAGGTTCAAATTTCTTGCATAATTTTGAATTTCAATCCTAGGTCGCTTACCAATCTTGGAAATCGCTTTCAACATCTTTACCTGATCTAATTATTCTTCTTCTTCTAGTTTATCTTCAATTTGATTCACAACATGATCTAACTCATCATCACTTTCATCTGCATGTCTAGGGTTTAGACCTCTTCTTCTATCTTCTTCTACATCATCTAATCAAACTCTCATTGCTTGCATCATTTCAAACATCTCATCTATTCTTCCTGTGACATTCGCCATAGCAAGCGCTCTCCTAGGCGACATCTCTCCCCTTGGATCTGGTGCAACTACCTCAATTCGGTGATCTAGCTACAAGGGTTTCAACTACCTCACAGTCGACAATTGGTTGAAAACACATGTAGTCTGCCTCAAGTTGGTGATTTGTTCACCCCAAGGAATTCCTTTAGGACTTGCAAACTCACTCTGATACCACTTGGTGCAGTCATGGATGGAGGATCCAAAAAGGATTGTCCAACCATGCAGCTTAGAGTTCAACACAACAAAAAATAACACAATAAATACTTAGCAAACATAGATCTTTATTGAATCAACAATTGAAAATATTACATGCATCATATGCCTTATATGTGGAATGTTTAAGGGCTCACATGCCTGGTGTAGGGGCATTACAATAGTACAATTGGCCAAAGGCCTTATTCGATCAATTGATCCTAATGACTTGTGAGCTATCTATCTAACTACTAATTACTTGCTTCACAATGAATTACAAATGATCTTCAATATGATTCTCCAGCTCCAATAATGGTCTGTGTCGACCTCAAGGGTTTACAAACCCCAATGAATGATCAAGCATGTAGGTTTGCCTTAAAACATGAAAAATAATCCTTCACAAAATGAAATGTATTACAGATCTCCAAGAAAGATCCCTTAGACCTAAAATGCTTGTATAATGCTCCATTAAGCTTCGTACGCTCCAAAATAGGTCTACACAATGAATTTTGGACCAAGTTGGCCCCAATTACTCCGATTGAGAATGACAATGAATTTTGAGAGTGATAACTTTTTGCAAATGAATGAAATCAACCTCAAATATGGATATGATGCTATAGAACCCCAATCCTAGTACCTGCAAAACACAACAAACAAACAAATTAGAAGATTCAAATGCAAGCCAAGATCAAAGTTCCCCATAAAATCCATTAGCAATGCTTAAAATAGGAATAAAAGCAAGAACATAACGAAAAAGCAAGGAAATAGATCAAATCTTATTAAAAACATGCAAACTCTTGATCTTATGGGGGAGTTGGTGCCAATTTGATATGGAAATTGGCCCTTTTCCCAACTCCTATGCAAGCTTTGATGAAGATTTGTGGATGATTGAAGCTCCTTGATGAAATTTTGGCATAACCTTGCTATGAAACCATGAAAATGATGGACACTTGATATGAAATGGAAAAAATTAGCTCTCAATGTGAAGAGAGTAACTTTTCTCTAAGTTGTGGATGCTTGTGGATGATCAAAATACAAAGGAAAGCCTTCAATTTATAGAAAGACAAGATGGAGGAATGCTCAAAATGAAGCAATGTGGGATCATTCAACATCCAATGGGAAAGTGCCACTTGTCAAGATGTGAATGGAGGAAGCTTGAAAACATTTTGGAGAATGTGCGAAGAGGGGGGAGATTCAAATTCAAAAGATGGCTTGAAAGATGAGGTGAAAGGTGAAGTTAATGCCACATGGCTCAAGAAAAGGACATGTAAGAGATTTTAAATGCTTTGTGGGATGTACAAACCCTTTTGGAGGGGATTTTCAATTTTGGGGAATATTCCAACCATTGATTCATTTTTGAAAGAAAATAGATGATTTAATAAATTGATAAATTGATTTTCATGAGCAAGTGGCAAAAGTTAGAGGGTTTGATGGATTAGGATTAAATTAATCAGGATTTGATTAATTTAATGAGGGATTAGTTGATTTGACCATTTGATTTAGATTTTTGGATTGAAATAAATCAAAATTAGAGGAAAATGATTTAGACTTAATTAAATAAAGATTTTGATTTATTTAATTAAAGAAGATGGTGTTAGATTAAATCAAATAAAGATTAACTTATTTAATTTAATGGAATGACTTTATAGATTAATTAAATAAAATGAATTATTTAATTAAAAGAGGGACTATAGGATTAATTAAATAAAAAATGATTTATTTAATTAAGAGATGAAATGTGATGAATTTAATTAAATAGAGATTATTTAATTAAATGATTAGCAGAGAGATGATTCAGGATGAACCAATGTTAGTAAAATCAGGATCAGGTGTGACTGGTGTATTTTCCATGTCTAAAGATGTAGATAACCTCATGTAGATGCTATATCCTACTCCGCAAGTTAGGAAATGACAATGCGGTAAAATGCATAATGAACTGTTGAAACTGTTACAAATTGAAATGTAAGAAAATAAATATTTTTGGTTGATATAGGATTGCTTTACAACTAGGGATGCTCCTACATCACTTCTCCTTGCCAATTCATGAGAGTGACATCATGGTGACTATGCTCAGTATGAGAACTCTATTGTTCATGACTTTCTTGTGTTGCATCTTGTGGAACATTTGTGTTATTTTGTACCATAAGTTCTTGATTTATCATTCCATTAGAACATGTGGTTTGGTTATGAGGTTGATTACATGTGAAACACCATTCATAATCTTGTGCCATGTTATTTTGTACTGGTACAAGCTCTCTAAAAGTGTTAGAGGCATTTTGATTATAGGGTAGATATGGCCTAGCATTGAAATTTATTCTTTGGCCTTGTGGATCAACTTGATAAGGAGGACTATTAGGTTGATTGGATTGATAAGGTTTGAATTTTGGCTCTATTGTCTTTTTTATATTTACTAGCTCATTGCCAAAAGTTTGCAATAGTCCCTTTATCTCTTGTAATTCATTAGATTGAGATGGGGTAGCTTTTTCTTGAGAAAATGCTTGATAAATCAAAGCAGGCATAGTGGGTATAACAACTATAGGAGATACTTGCAATGGGATAGGTGGTTGCACCTTGGAAAAATAGGCATTGGGGGCCTTGAAGTTATTTTACCAACTTGAATGAGGTTAGTTTTTTCTCTAATGGCAATTTCAATTGCATTGGGGAGTGTAATCCCACCCATAAACTAAATTATCATTGATATATCACTATTAAGAGCTTTAAGAAAGTATAAGAATGCATGTTTAGCTAAAGGCCTTACTACTTGTGGGATTCTATCCCAAGTTTTCTAGAACTGAAAATTAAAATCTATCATGTATTCTTGTGGAGCTCTCTTGATAGTATTTAGGTGCTCCACCAAGGACAAATGATTTGATTTGTCCTCAAAATGCTTGTGTAAGGGACCACCCAGTTGGTGCCATGTTCTAATTGAATTGACAGGTAAACTCCTGAACCACTGTAATGCCTTTCCCTTTAATGAAGCAACTAGAAATCTGATTGCCACATTTTCAACAATGATATTATGAATTGTACACAGTGTGGCCACGTCCCTAATATGCTCAATAGGTGTAGTTTGGTTTTCTCCAGTGAAAAAGGCAAGCTTCTCAGGGCTCCCACATGTATTTCATCATGTTGGGTAAGATATAATGGGTTCCCCCCATTAAATGGTGTAAAAGTAAATTGCCTTGCCATTAGATTTATTGGTACTTGATTCTTCGAAAACAAATTTGTAGGGCTATGATTTAGAAAAGTAGAATGTGTCCTCTTTGATGGGTAAGACTTCTTCTTGTTACTCTCCCTTTTCTTTTCTTCTAGGTGGTGATAGCTACAAATACTCAAAAGGAGTTGATCTTCTTGTTTGAACTCTTCTCATGTTTCAATTTGCACTAGATTTGCTTCAAAATCAGAGTGTGGAGTCACTAGGTATAAGTTTGTCACATCAAATTGTTAGAAGCACTATTGCATATACCAAAACAACAGTGAAAACAGAGTAATTCTTAGACTAAAACAAGTTTCAATGTCCCACCGAGCATGCCAAAAACTGTTGTCACTTGGATTGCACCCTAGCTAAGTGTGATACTTAGCTATTTTGTGGAACGTGGGATTGTCTTCAAGCTATGGGCAACTTATAGTGAAGATGAACCTATAGAGAGGGTTGTTTACCTTGATGGACCTCCTATATACTATTGCTTGATAAGGAAAAAGGATAGAAGATAAAGTATACATGAAAATATTAACCCTAGGAGGTTTATGCACCAAATGATTTAAGATATATAATCTTAATTTGCCACACAAATTCCCAATTACTCAACTAGTACTCACATAACTCAATATTTCTTATACGCATATATTAATATTTTAAGGTCAAGTGTTTATAACTTTAGAAGGAAAACCAAAATTATTTTCACAACTAAAATATATTAGCATCAATAGCACAACCTATAACATGTATGAGACATTAATTTTCTGCTTAAAGGTGTTGGAATGAGACAACATACTTGAGGATTTACATAAAAATCACATAAATATGTATCAATCATTTATGTACACACAATGAAACAACTATCAAGAAGGAAAAATCATTGAATTCTATTGAAAAGAAGGTGCTTCCACAGTTGCATACAAATCTGAACAAAGTATTGCTTTGAGTTACAATGCTACTTCTTGCTTGAAAGAACCTTCAGAGGTTACAATGCAAAGAAAAAAGAATAAGAAAGATCTAACCACTAAACCTTGGGTGCCTAGGATTTAAACAAATAATCTTTTTGATAACTAAACTTGTCTTCAATACTATTTAAACTACTTTCCAGTCATGCATATCATGTTGATTATGCAAATTATAGTTCTCTTGACTTTTGGTCTTCATCTAATCTGCATGGCCCTTGCAACTAGCTCCATCTAATTATAGTGACTAAAAATCTTTGTAGATTTATGAGAGTTGCTTTCTCAATGGAGTTTTTCAAGACTCTTAGGCATGTAAAGTGGAAAACTTCTCCTTTTAGGTTGAAATTTCCCTAACTATTTGTTTTAATGCCTCTATACTATCTCTAAATATGCAAAACAAAGGTTGGTACAAAATTTGCATCAAGATCTAATCATGAATTGTAGATAACGACAACAAGGGTCTATAAAATGATAAGGAATGTATTGCATCATTTTTGGCATGATAATTTGCATGCAAATTTTCCCCTGTTGATCGAGGGTTTCTTTCTGCTTCTACAGATACCCATGAAAAATGGTGCTTCTTGAGCATTGCCAAATTTTAAATATAGACCATAGATCTCTACTATCGTGGAAGAGGATCAATGCCTTAAATTTCCTTGACTGCTTCTAGAAATCTTTGAAAATTCTTTGCCAATGAGGAAGTGTCGTGTTGGAGTCCAATTGTATGCATCATTAGAACAGGCTTGCCAAGAAAATTTGTTAAAAAAGAATCGATGACATCATCAGACACATGACACCTTCCCACTCTTCCATTATTTGAAATTGGTCCCACCATGAAGAATCTATGGACCCACATAAACAATCAAAAAATGCCACATGCCAACTATCCCATGACCCTGTACCTTGAAATTGGGTCCCCCTTGAGCTGCTCGTAGACTTGCAAAATGAATAATGTGTTTCCACATGTCGACTTCCTGCACTTTCACAATATGAAATGGGACTATCTTCAAAAAATATTCGAGGCTTGTAGAATTCATGCCACATGTCAATCTTTTCATGCTTTCGTAGCTCGATTAGTCATTTAGTGCAATTACTCTTACAGACATGTGAAACCAATTAGAAATTGCCAAATATCATATATTCCACAATCCCACAACCTAAAATGGGACCCACCTTAATAATTTTGTGGGCTCACATAAATTGTGCCACGTGTTGTCATTTCATGCTTCTATGGCTAAAAATGATGTTCTTTGAAAGGCTTGCGAGCTCACAAAAAACATTTCTAATAAGTGTCAACATATCCACACTTTTGCATTTGAGAACTGGGTCCACCATGAAAGGCTTGCAGGCTTGTAGAATGAATTGGATAGTGCCACATGTCACCATCCCATGATCCCACACCTTGAAACTGGGTCCCCCTTGAGTTGTTCATAGACTCGTAGAATGAATATGCCACATGTCATCTTTTCGCGCTTCTGTAGCTAAAAATGGCATTCTTCAAAAATCTTGTGGGCTTGCAAAATCCTGGCTGCCAGGTGTCAAGCCATTTGCGCTTCCACGCTCGAAACTAGACCCTCCTAGAAAATCTTGTGGGTAGGTGGAATTGACCAAATGCCTCAACATGTCGACCTTTCCACAACCTTACAACTAAAACTTTCCTTAGTGAAAATGATTCAACGGACCTGTGGAATCCATTATAGGTGTCACCCTTTCTGCGATCTTGCACTTTGAGATTTATTTAATAAAATATTATTTGCAGAATTCCAAAACCATAAAGTGTAAAGGGACAAAATATGGTAGGAACAAAAACGAAAATGGGTTTTGGATTTTTTGACTTGGGCCAAAAATTCTAAAAAAGATTTGAAGTCTTGAAAGAGGAAAAAAGTTGAGGGCAAAGATAGAAAATGAACTTGGAAATTCAAATAAAAAGTTCAAAAGTGCTATCGGGATCCAAAAGTCCAAAAGAACCATAGAAGAAAAAGGGAACGAGAGTTGGGAATGAAAACGAAAAATGGATAATTTGATGAAAGGTGCAAATATTTGATCAGGTCCCAAAAGTATGATGGAACAAAATTGAGGAAAGGAAAAGGAAAAGGAAAAGGGAAAATCGGGAAAGAGAAATCGTAATGAACCTAGGCTTTGAACCGAAGTGTCTGTTTGGGGTATGAAAACTAGAAAGGATTTGAAGGAATAAAATGAAGGCAGGATCGAGGAAAGGAGACAGATTTGGACTTTCTCCAAAGCGTCTGTTTGGGACCCAAAAGTATGAACAACTTTGGGAAGAAAATGAGAAGGGGAAGGGAAAAACCATCTTTTTAAAACCTTTGCATTATGAATTTTCTAGTACAACTTGGCAAGGAGATAATGCAATTATCAAAGATATTTTTGAGCATGATAAACCATTTTGGGATCTCTCATATTAGTTTTTTATTGATAGGTCATGCAAGAAAATAAGGGTGTCATAAGGTGACAACATTTTGGTGACTTTTGTGGGATGATTTCCTACTAATCATGGAATCTAGGGGCCTTATCAACCTATTAGGAATAGAGTCATAAGGAACTACAAAAAATGGCTTGCCTTAGGAACATAACATGTGCAAGACTACACTTACAGGAAAATAAATGATCGAAATAAAATGTTCCATAACACTTATTTGACACAACCAATCTATCCTACTATATTGCAAGTGTAGACCATCACTTCAAAAGTAATGCTTGAGATGAATCCTATTAACTGGGATTAGTAGCTCTTCTCCATCAAGTTTAGACAATTGAAGGGCATTGTGCATCTTGCAACCTATGATCACAAAAGGGCCATTCCACATGACATCAAACTTAGTGTGCTTTCTAGGCTTGCTCTTCAACTCATCCCATTTTAGGACCACACCTCCTTCATTGAAAACTCTTGGAACTGCCTTCTTGTCAAAAGTCTTCTTCATCTGTGCTTGATGGAACTCCAAATTTTGCATTGCTTGTCTTATTGTTTCTTCCACTTCTATAAGCTCAACAAGTATGATTTTCATGGACTCTTGCTCCATCAATTCTAACTTAATTCAACTTGATAGAATTATTCATTCAATATTATTTAATACACCACTAATTTTATTTTAAAAGAGGGAGGGAATTCTATTGGCTAAATATTTCATACTTCAATCTTAAACTAACAACTTGTATTAGTCTTCCTTTTAGATCAATAGTTGTAGGCAAGATAGATATCATTATAAATGTTTCATTTTTTATTTTCTTATCAACCACAATCAATTATAAAATATTTGTGCCTATCTAATACACCTTCATGAATTTTACCTTACTTGTTAAACAAATCTTCAAATTATTTGAAATTTTGTGCACTAGAAATCAATATCCTTGGCATATCGATAGATTTCCAAGGTGCTTGGTAGAACAATATGCCAAAGTGCCTACTTCCATTCAAGCGCATTGGATCATGCCATATGGCCATACCAAAACCACTTGATTCTACTATTCAATAAGTTCAAATTATCTTGACATTCCCCACCTTGTTTTTGTTACCCACTTTTACTTATAGCTCAGGTCAATGCATGTTTATTGGTTTAGTTTCAACATTGTTGAGGAAACTAAAAAGCAAAGGTAGAACTGGATGAAGTTCATTGTTTTTAGGTACAAAAAAATTTCATGTTTTGCTGATTGAGTGTTCAGTAATCATCATTGAGACCATTTTACATATGAATCATAGTTTATTGTGCAAACGTTTAAAACAAAAAATTGAAAAGGTTTGCATAGTAATGCTTTTATTCATTCTATAAAAATGTTGAATCCCACACAAGCCGTGGAAGTAACTTTTTCTGGATTTTTACAATCAAATAAAGAATGCATAAACAATGGTATGCTATACAAATGAAAATAACGGAAACATAGGGTAGGAGGTGATTCGTCATTGCCTGGAATGACGAATCGTTGACAGTTGAGGTTTCCAATTGAGACGTCAGTTCCAGCTCTATTTTCAGTTTTAGCTTCCATTCCAACTCCAAAAGCGTCTGCAAGGAAGATAAAAGATGACGTTAGAGATAATCTCTAAGCAATGACGGATCAAATCCTATCATATATCTACGCTACCAACAGGAATATAGGATACAGTCGATCAGGCATCCATCAGATAATTGCAAAAAAATCAAGAGAAGAAAGAATGTAATTCAATGGAAACTTTCAACTTCTTTTATTTTGCTAACATGTTTGTTTTAGTGTGCAGAAACAGATTCATCGTGTTTGAGATCATTTATCAGATATGTGGAGTAAAATAGGCTCCCACAAGGGTTGAGCTCGGCATATCAAAAAGGACATATTCACAATTTTCATACGAAGCACATGAATATTGATAACAGATATTTAAAAGCAGCATATTGCACTCATCTATTTCATTTTTTGTTCAGCTCTACTTTGTTTTTGAAGAGAAACAGAGTATTCAAGTACAGGACAGATTTGCAATAATTTAATTTTCTATGAGTTCTTCAACAGAAAGCAGCAAATTTTGTTTTAAGTCAGCATCTAAGAATAATGGAAGATACAGATATGCATTATCTTTTATCAAATAGGCAAACAATGTCACAAGTGCCAATGAGACAGTAATGGAGTGAGCTTTGACATTAAATGGAGTATCTATTTTCAATGATAATCATTAGTTACAAAGTTATTCAAGAGCAGAAATACAACAGTGAACAGGGCCAATGAACAATTGGCAATACCTCATTAAATGCTCTATTAGTTATTTCTATTTTTTCAGTCAAAGTGAGCTTTGAAGGATCAAGTAACAGACAGACAGGTATGATGTTTTTTAGGTTGTTGAATAGTGATGAATACACATATAATGGAACAACAGTAAAGAGCAAAGCCATTTTCTGTTACAGCAAAAGATTAAGTAATAAATGCTACAGGTGTGCATTATAAGCAGCAGTGTTCAATTCAACATGTTTAAGCCAGTTTTGAACGATTTCATAACAATAACACTGCCCCATCAGATAGAAGTCACATTGACTTAATACTCAACATCAACATAGCTCTTTCATCAAGTCAAGAAAGGGGAATGACGCTGCTCATTATATGCATTATACAGTCAAGGAATATGAAAGACAACAACAGCATTCATGATATAAAAGATGGTCATAGAAGTCTCTTATAAATGAATTCCAAGAAAGCTAAAATGTCAAAGAAGACAACAGTATGGAAATAGTATAAGATCAAAGCAAAAGAGGAGACAGTGAAATAGTAAAAAGTATTTCGAAGTAATTGTACTGGAACAGCAATGTCAATATATTTAAAACACTTATGAGCATGTTGTAGCTTTGGTCAAGTGAATCAACAATACAAAAATTTATGTCATCTCCTTTTGATCATGCATATCAAGTACTCGTTTTCAGCTTAAAGACACCATTGTGTTCATTCAAAAAACTAAGGATGATAACATATTCTTGGTAAAGTTTATGCATAGCAGTATGGAGGACAGCAATGACAGCCATTTGAAAGTTTCTTTTGTCAAGAACAGTAAAAGTGATAGCATGATAAGCTCATAATGTATGCATATTCATGAAAGTCACAAGTGCACAGAAATAGATTTATGTTTTCATGGGTGAATTTCATGGGTGAATAGTTCAGTTTTAAATTCATTATGCACATAAATACTTTGATATTTCAGCTGCTTATTATATTCTACTTCAGAGATTCTATCATTCAGTTAACTCAATGGAAAGCCATGTTTATAAAGAGCACTTGATACTGATTCCTAGTTACATGTGTTTCTTTGCAAAAAAGGTTATTGAGTTTACTGTTGGTGGCTATCGACATCAAGTTCATAGCACAAGAAAACATGAAAAGAGCTACAACATTGAAGATTAAAGAGAGCAAAGACCTGAAAATGAAAGATATCCAGTACAGAAAGAAAAATAACAACTAATTTTCACTTCTTTGCAGGAAAAGGAAAATATACTTTTGTTTTATATTTTCATTGAATTCAAGCAAGCTCTTAGCTTCAATTTCTGAGCCAACAGAAACATTCTATGCAGCCTATGGAATTTAAATACAGTGAGAAATATTAACAACAAACTGGAGGAATTTTTTTTCAAATCTAAGTAAAAAGCTTGCTTTTTAGAACAGGAAAATCAACAGATACAAAATACCCAGATAAAGAAGTTTGTGGTTGTATTTTCATTAAGAATACAGAAAATCAAAGTATTTCATCTGTTGTAAGTTCAAAATGAAACTTTTTTTGTAGAGATCAGAAGGAGATGTTCATGGCGCGGCTTGGAAGTGAGGTATTGCAGATTCAAAGAGAAAAAGACTAGATTTTAATTTATAAGCAAAGTTGTTCTTTGTTTCTTAAAAAAAATTACTTCAAGATGTTCATGGCAGCGTGGAAATGAAGAGAACTTTCAGAAATTCGCTAAAAGAAGAAAAAAAAAATCAGATTTATATCTAAAATACCTGATGAAATCTCCATGATTCGAATTTGAGGAAGTCTCTACATCAAGTTCGTGGCTCAAGATGTTAATGGCGGCCAGACAAGTGCGGATTTCACACCAAGTTTGCAGCAAAGTCTCAAAGAAGTGTAAGAACATCACTCAAAATAGAAAATCGTGCCTCATAATGCCTTTGTGTTTTTTAAAAAAAAAACGTCATACTGCAGTTTCGACCCATAAGAGACCAGATTCGAAATTCTTCAATGGTGAGAAATACAGAAAACATCAAGTGTGCGGCTAGGGTTTCTTCATGGTGGCGCCCAGCAAAATGAAGCTTTCAAAAGAAAATACAAAATGAAGTCTTTGCCTTCTTTTTAGGGTTCGAACCCTAAAGTATTCGACCCATTTTGCCTTTTCTTTTAGCTTTATTCATCCTTCTCAAGCCAATAAGCTCTAAGGCTTTCATAAATTAAAATAAAATGCTTAGAGTTTTATTTTTAATTTTGCATTTTAAAGCAAATTATAGATCTTTATTAAAATGATTTGTTAATCATTTTTAATAAATGATGTTATTTAAATGCAAATTTAAAGCTTCAAGTCTTATTTTAATTTTTGCATTTTAAGCAAATTGTAAAATCTTTATTAAAATGATTTGTTAATCATTTTTAATAAATGATATTATTCAAATGCAGAATTTAAATTAACCTTGCTAGGTGGTATTCCAACTTGCATTTTTTAAAAATTTGTAAAACTTTATTTTTAAAAGTGATAAATTATAAATCACTTTTAAAAAATAAATGTTATTAATGCAAGTTGAAGATATTTGATGTATTCTCTTAAAGACCTAGTCAAGTGGAGCCTTTAGTGGAGCATTAAATCTTGGAGATGTGGCAAACTGTCAGTGTCAAGTGGAGGTTTTGGGTTGCTGGATTCAGGGGAGGAGTTTTTGATTGATGGGACACCTTTTTTGGAGTCTTTTGAGTCCTCTTTATGAGGATTTTTGTTCCTATCTGGGTCTGGGGAGACTTTTTCCTATTTTGGTGGGTTGTTGATAGGTTTGAGATCCTTCTTTTAGGGTTTTTTTTCCAAATCCGACCCCCTTATTTTGGTGGGGCCCTTTTTTCTAGGGTTAGGGTGGAAAGTTTGAGCTTATTTATTCTCTTCATTTCTTTTTATGGATGCAAAAATTCTAGAGTGGAAGAGACTTTGTACTTTCTGGAGGACATGGTGCTATTTTGTTCCAAGCTTTGTATCAAACTTTGGAGTATGCATTTTCAGGGCCTTTGAGAGCCTTTATACAGCATCTTTGATCTATTTCTGGTGTCATATTTGTATGCAGATTGGTGATTGATCTTTCTTTTCTGTGTTTCTTATCTGAAACCTTTTAAGTTTGTCTCATTTTGGCATCTTTGTGACTAGGAATTCTCTTCATGGGTTAAAGGTTGTATTAATTTCTAGATGTATTTACTGTGATTAACATCCTTTAAGTATCATTCTGATCTCAGATCTTCCTTTGAAATATTCATGTGTTGAGGGTTTTACCAGTTATTGCATCATCATATAAATAGCTGTGGGTTCATTCTATGCTAAGGGAAGTGATTTTGGTGTATCACCCATTAATTAGTTGTAATCCTTAACTTCTTTTATCTGTTTTCTTCCCCTTTTTCCCCTAAAATCTTTAGGTTTGAAGAGTAAAAAATAGAATTTTTTTTAACAGGAACCAGCCTAGAATCCGGAGGTCTCATTTTCAGTATTGCATATCCCACATGTAGAATTTGAGTCCCATGTTATGCCAGATTACTGAGCTTAAAAGTTTCAGTAGGGTGCAAATTTGGTGCATAACAGTTTTAAGATCAACAAACCAAATGTGTCCATATTTGATCAACTAATGGTGTGAATCTCCTTTTAGATCCGTCCATTGAGACTAATTCAATGGCATGGGAGCATTAATGACATAATGGCCATTTCTTAATTAATTCTTATTTTTCTTTGATCGATATTGTAAACCTTTGGATCAAGACTAATTCAATGGCATCAGAGCATTAATGATATAATGGCCCTTTCTTAATTAATTCTTATTTTTCTTTGATTGATGGCATGAATCCTTGGTATTTCCTTCCCAAAATTTGTTTAAAACTCATGAGTGTCATTCATCAAATTTTGACTTGTCTTAATCCCACAACTTCAAATTATGCTAATACAACTGCAAGGAAAGTAATACTTTTCATCTTATATTTTTAGACACATGTACCTTGCCAATTAGATTTTGATCAATGACCACCCCTACTTAGGGATTTTATGTGAAGCTACCAATGAATGGAATAATGTGTACCCTTAGATTTAAATTTGATTAATAATTGTTAATAACTAAGAAGATTACATGTCATATTCACCAAGCTAGTCCATTTATACACAAAGAGTCAATGCTCAATCACCAAGGAGATTGAAATGAACCACTTAAATGAAATAATTTTTTTAATAACTACTCAATAACCAAAATGATAAAAATAAATAAACTAAGACAAACCCCTTGTCCTCTATAAGAGTTAACATACACACAACACAAAATCATAATGTGATGATTGTAGATTGGATGTCAACACATATGTTATAGGGTCCACATCAGTCACAACTCCAAAATTGTCTTATCCATCATGATTCCATATACACTCATACTTTTACATGGTCTCATACTTGCATACATCATGGGGGGCACATTTATTACAACTACATGATCGTGTTATGCATCATGATTCAATCTGCACTAATGTTACAAGGTGATCATACTTGCATATATTGTAGGGACCACACTAGTTCCAACTGTACAATTGCCTTATACATCATGATACTTTCTGCTCTCATTCCACACGTGTATACTTTGTGGGGGTCGTAATGGTTCTAACTCCACATTGTCTTATACACTATGACACACATCACACTAATTTAAGCACTTCTAATTTATATTTTACAATAATACAATATTAATGATTATATAATTTTGTGCACCAATTATATTTTGTAGGTACAACTAATAAATTTTTAGGCAAGCATGTAGGGTGTTAGCTCTACATGTACATGAAGATCTTAATGCATCACCCAATACTCTATCTTGGGTTTTCTTGCTAATTTTTCTTTCAACATATTTTACTTAAGCATGCACAATTCATATAACTTTATGCACACTATAAAGTGTAGGTAAAATGTAAGGGATGCAAAATCACAACCCACATGTTTACAACACTTTGGACACTATCAAAGTGCTCAATTTAATTTGCTTGGCATGCAAGATCAATTCCACTCCCAAACATATTTTATAAATCTCCTTATCCATTGCATTAGTTAAGACTAGTTGGATATCCTAGGTCCATTGCTAGCCTAGACTACCTTGCATGGTGCAACACTATACATGGCTAGGTTGCATAACGTGGCTTGGTCCACCAAATTTAAATTTCAAATCTCCCATTCTTAAGTTTAATTTTCTAGAATATGATCGTTACCTTGTTATATGAGCTAAATATCTCAAGTTGAGCAACTAGGATCATACAGTGATAAACAATCCTAGGTCATCTCCAAACCATTATATATAGTCTTAGAATTACATTTTGAAAGAAAAAACACTCGGATAACATCACCTCTACTTTATCACTGAAGAAAAATAGATAGGTAGTAGATGGAGAGCAGGAGCGCAAGTTTGAATGGTGTTGTGGTGGATGGTGAGGGCGAAGATGAGGGCGAGATTGATGGCGACGAGGATGGAGCTGTGGGCGTTTGGCGGGGTTTGGCTTTGTCCGAATGTTTTCTACATTCTAGTCTCTCCTCCCTTTTGGGCCTCTATTGTTGCAGAGGCACCTTTTTTCTTTTTGGCAGATGTTTGCTATGTGTGTGAATGGTGGTCCTTGGCTGTAGGCGACTGTTCCTGCCTTGGTTGCAGTTGATGAGGCTGTATTTGGATGGCTTAATGTTGGCGTTGGTATTGAGACCGTTGGAGGTTGTTGGTGGTTGAGAGGCTTCTTTTGCTCTCCCTCTCTGCTTTGAATGGGGATGCTGGTGTGGGTGGTTGTAGTGCCATAGTTTCCTTTGTTCCTCTTGTGTATGATGGAGACCCTAATGGGGGTTTTTTGGTGGTTGAGCTGTCAATGGTGGCTATGATTGGGGATTTCTGGTTCATTGTTCATGGTTTGGGGCATGGCATTGAAGGGAAAGAGTGTTGTTACCTTTTGGTCTAGGCGCGATGTCGTCTCTCCAGGTTTGTGGTGCATGTGCTTTAGAGGAGGTCGGGGTTTCTGCTTGCCCCTGATTTTCTTGTCAGTGTTGCTTTGAGAGGGTGTGGTTTATTGCACTCTCGTCCTTCTATGGGGTTGTCTACCTTGCTGTGGGAGTGCTTTGGCCTCTTTGAGGATTGCTGGGTGTAAAATGGACATATCTTTGTTCCTATTCAGCGTAATAGGAAGGCTTGGTGGTTTTTCATGCTTGTCTATTCTTTGTCTAGTTTTTTCTTGGGAGTCCTTTGCTTTTGCCTAACGTTTGCTGGGTGGCTCTGTATTGGGGTGTTTTCTAGGTGTGTTTTGGGCTCTTCCTATCCCCTCTTGGAGTGTTGGTGGCTCCCTTTGGTTGGGTGTTTGGATTTTTGGCTTATTTCTGGCCCTAACTGGCATGTTAGTGTGGCTTGGGGTTCTTTCTTGTTGGCCCTTCTCCTTATTTCCACCTTGTTTGGGGGCCCCTGTTCCTTTTGGGGTCTGGTTATCCTTAATCTTTCTGAGTTTGGGTGTTTGCCTCTGGTGGTGATGAATGTTTGTGGTCCCTCTTTGTTGAGGCTACCCTCTTTGTGGTGGTTGCCCCCCCCAGGTTGCTAATGCTAGGGTTTGTGGTCTTCTTGTGGGCTGAGGTGCTTCTTTTTTTTATTTTGTTGGCTCAGTCTTTTTGGTCCCTTATTTTTGGTGGGGTGCTTTTGGCTGGGATGAGTGTTATCTGTTTTCCCAGTTGTTGTTTTTGGTTAGGGGTGCTTCTCCTTCGTCTAATGGGATCTATGTTCTGTTAGAGGTGAGGATGAAGCTGGTTTTGGGCCTGAGGTTGCTGATGAAGGTTTACTTGGCTGTAGTGCTTGCTGTGGGGTCTTCTCTGCTGATGGGTCATGCTATTTTAGACTCTATTTTGATAAGTGGTGGCCTTGTTCTCTTAGCTGGGTGGTTTTCAAGTTTTATTCCTAGATCACAGTTGTTTTGGTTCATGGTGCAGGGCTTTCCAAAGGAGGCTACAGTTGTTTGCTTGGCTACTGTGTCAGATTTCTCCTTTGGTCCTATGGAGGTGGTCCCTCCTCAACAACTGCTCTTATTGAGGTGGGCAGTTCTCCTATGGAGGTAGAGGTTGAGGGTGCTCGTGATGTCTGGCTGCGGTGGCTTTACTGATCATTTCTTCCTCTCTGATAGAGGAGATCTCACTCCTTTAGAGGTGGAGTTGGAGTTGGTGTCCTATTACTAGGTGAATATGCACTGTAGGGAAGCTGATTTATTGTAGTTTTTTGTGGTTTCTCAAATTGCCCCTATTGAGGTGGGGTTTTTGGTCTTATTGGTGGTTCATATCAGTGTGCTCTATGCTCTTTTAGTGATGATTATCTTTCTTGGCTCATTGGTGTCTGTTATGAGCGGTTGGTTTGCTGATGCCTAGCAGATGCATGCAGGTTGTTTGTGTAACTATGAGGGTTTCTAGTCCCGATTAAAAACCAGTTAGTTTTTGGGTCTCTAGCCCATGTTTGTTTGTGAGATGCAGCATGTGTAGTCCTGTTTATCTTTAGTGGATGCTGCAAAGCTGCTGTTGGTCTATGGTTTATCTTTTGTGTAGCTTGTCTTCCTTTGTACTGGGTTCTAGGCCCCATCAAAACCCGTTTTTACCCCCTAATAAAAAACATCACATCTACTTTCTTAGGCATTTGTATATTATATTTTTATTTCTTATGTTTGGAATTTTTTACAAAGTTCTTAAGAAGTTTGAGTGTTATTGAGGAAGTCAAGAGGTCTTCTTTCCATCCTGAAATAGATTCCACTATGCTTTTTAACACAACCTTTTTTCCAACGATGGGTACAAAAGCCGCACATGCATTGATAATAGACAAAACCATAACATCATGACAAAATTGTATGGCTTTGTCTAGTCCTTGTTAGAAACAATCTTTGTTAGAGATTTGTTATAAGTGTTCAATATCATCTTGATCGATTTGAACTCATGATCATTGGTTGTGACATAGCAAAAAATCATCAAAAGCTCCATATTTTTTTGATTGGTCAAGTGAGGGGTTAGAGCCCTCTCCCATATTTATATAAATATTCAAAAAAAAAATTATATAGAAAGTCCTTGAAGAGGATACATATACATACCAACATGAAATTGACTATTATTACCACTAAACATACAAGTCGCTAGAAAAGACTGAACCATTCCCATTACATACACAAAACTATACCTCTTCTAAATTGTTGAAATCCTATATAGAACCAAAAGCTAGATAAGCAAAACATTACAAAACCTTGACTACAAACAAGCATTGCATTGTACTAGACCACTCACAATAGTGCTATGAGTGTCATCCTCTATCTTACAAAATGCTACCCTTTTTGAGAGGAGTTTGAAAACTGCACAAATGAAATTGTACTCCAAGATGCCATCATAAATACTTTGCAACAAATGTTTAAGCACGAGAATGAGCCTTCACCATGAGTTGAGGGGGATAAATAATTGAATATGAATAATTACTTATAATGTTTGGAAAATACGACCATCGAGAGGCTTCATTAACTATTGATGAGTCTTTTGTTTGATCAATCCCTCTATTCAAAATGAAATTGATCACAATATTACCTTCTCCATAATAATGTTGTATAAAGAAATTGGGAATGGGGTTTAATTTCCACATGCCTTTAAGTATACTCTTGATTTTTGAATTGTTGGAGTGATTGTTCCTTAGACATAAAATGATCACCTTTGAATAGCCTTCTATGATAATATTACCGACATTGCAAGCTTGAGTACCAATAAAAGAACCTCTGATCAAAAGCTCCATATTGGCATTTCATTTAAAATGACTAAAAATATATATTCTTTAATTTAATTTAGACTTGATTATTATTGAAAACATTAGAATTATAGTCTAGACGAATTTTATGAAATGAATAGCCCTCATCTCTTAACACTAGATTGAAGGATGTCTAAAATTTGCATACTTGATACTTATAAAAAGCTAATAATGTTTAAGAATATTTATCCTCTACCTTGCCATTTTTTTTATACATATTTTATAAAAACACTTTTATTAAATTTACAATCAATTAATTTTGTTTGCATAACTTCAATCCCAATACCTTTCATGCAACTTTCTTAATTCTATATTATAATTATTTTACCTTTTTAAAAGAAAATTCTAAATTCTAAATTGTACCAATTAAAAAATATATAAAATCAAGTGGTTTGTAACTAATTTTTCTTTGTTAGGACATGAACGTTCATCGTGCCCACACGTCGCCCAAGAAAAACAAAAAAAATTAAACTAATAAATAATATATAGGTATGGCGAAACAAAAATAGAATTTCCGAGATCAATTTACTTATTTACAAACTTAAAAAAAAAGAAAAAACCCTATACCTGGTCCATAACATTCCTGACAAATCCTCGTCTGTGCGAGGCAAAGAAAATCTCCCACACTGTTCTTGGTGGGAGTCTATCCCCTGACCTACAGCAGGCTGTGGTGAGAGCAATTTGTTCATGCGCTGCTCCACTTCTCCGAGTTTCCTAGAAGCTGCCGTGTTTGCCATTTCCTTCTTCACCCGCTCTTCTGCGTCTATCTGCAACGAAGAAGATAACTTCGGGAATTTCAAGGCATACAATTCTATTAACAACGTGTGACTGCAGGTGTATACAAAACCTTATTCTTAATGAGTTTTGACCGTCAAAAATCAAGGCGGGAGGGGTAAACACAGTTCACAGCTTCCTCACCTCTACATGCCACAAGATGATCGCCGCAATGGTCGTTCTCCCCTTGCGCGCCAGCGATTGCGCACTGTAGCAGTATTTAAAAATGCATTCTAAACGTTCAAAATTCAAAAAGTATATTGGGTACCAAAATTTTAGGGCGCTCTTATGAAAGCTATTTTCAATGTGGGTGCTCGAGTTTTCCAATTGTCAGTCAATTAGCTGAAGTGGGTCTTTATTTTGTTCGAGCCGCAGGGCAATTAACTTGCCAGTTGGGTACCGTCGCTTGGCAAGATAAAAGGAAAAACCTGCTCAAAAGATTAACGCACATTAATTTGGAGCAGTGCCCTTTACTGAGCATCACGTTATAATAATGAATTCTATCAGGTAAGAATACCTTCACTGTGGCTAGTTATTTAGTTTATGTTTTCTTGGACTTCATTTTGAATATGCAAATTGTCAGGCATATTCTTATTGCCAGAACAATAGTTCTTTGCAAGGCATCCAAGAATGGGTTGTGGCGATAATGATTTTGTAAGGAATGATGATGTTGTTGGTTTGTGGTCATTGCAGGATTTTGTGTGATGCTTTTTTTTAATTGGTTGAATTTGTCTATAGGGGTAACCTTAGGCTTAGTTGTCACCACAACTCCCCCCGATCGCCCACACCTAGCTCGTTGAATGACATATTTTACCCAATTTCTACATTTTATCATGACTTCTAGATTTAGTATCCATGGCTACGAGACCTTTATCACTCAGGTTCATCCCACAGGACGAAAGGTTTTGGCTAGTGTTAAATAAATGAATGTTTTATATTTTATGTTTCCTTAACATCAATGATGGAGGCTTTTAATTTGTTAAGCATCAATGATGATAGTTTTATATTTCTTAAACCTCAATTATGGAGTTCATCCCATTGGACAAAGGGTTTTGGCTAGTGTTAAAGAAAGAAGGTTTTATGTTTCCTGAACATCAATGATGGAGGCTTTTTATTTGTTAAACGTCAATGATGATAATTTTATATTTCTTAAAACTCAATTATGAAGGTGTTATATTTCTTAAACCTCAATTATGAAGTTCATCCCACCAGACAAAGGGTTTTGAGTAGTGTTAATTCAGTGAAGGTATCTTAAAATGATGGATTCTTTTTATTTCTTAAAACTCAATTATGAAGGCTTTATATTTCTTAAACCTCAATTATGAAGGTTTTATATTAGAAAGGAGATTTTGAATGCCAAATTCTGAATGTTTTGTAGTTGTAAATGTTGGGTTAGATTTTTCATCAAATCAGTGGTTTTGATTTGTTAATAGTGAAAGTTTTATGGTTCTGAATGCCTAATTAGTCTTTCTGCCAAAACAAGGTTTTAAAGATCAAATAATAAATTTCTTTTTTGTTTTGATAATTCAAAATGGAGCATCTATAGGGAAGCTGATTCTATTCATACTAGGAACAGAAACAACTATAAGATTCCAAATACTTGTCAAATGGATCATACACAACTGGTCAACTGTCCTTAAAATCAGTTCGAAAGGTATAGATGGACCCATTGCAGTAATCTGAACTATCAAAACATATCTCTTATATGAAAATAAAGTAAGATAATAAAAGGAAAAGCTTAACAACTGTTAACAGAATATGCTGGTTCATATCAGAAATATTAAATTGAAACATCAACTGGGAACAGTGTTAGAATAGACTCTATGTATAAACTGCAACTTGGATAGGATTCTCCTCTTGCTCGTTATTGGCAAAAAATTTGTGGACGGCGCACATTGATCTGGGACCTCAATTCCATTTTTCTCAAGTGGAAGGCAAAAATGGCCATTTGTGATGTTTAGCCAAACCTCAACCATTTTCCATGTAGTGTTGATAGTTGTATATCCTAGGCGAGTGGTAGATCAAATCTTACTTAGTGACTTTGTAAAGTGGATAGAAAAAGCCAGCAATAGCTGCCAGCATATGCATTTGTATGAGATCAAAATTCATCATTGCTTGAGACAAATCAATATTATCTGTATATTAGGCACCTCAAGCAATTTGCCACAACACTCCATCAATTTATGATGAATAAAACATGGAATCTTTGCACATGATATGCATCTTTTGCTTCTAACATTATGTTAGGATTTACAGGCAGGACCCAGAGCACTAAAAACAACAATTATAAATGCAGATTAACAGAAAAAACGAAATGATTACACAATGACACAAAGATTTAACGTGGTTCAACCAATATGGCTACATCCATAGAAACAATCATCCACTAATTTTATTATCCAGCAATCTGAGTTACAGACTTTTTCATTTACATTCACCTGCAGCACAGTCTACAACTGCGTGCACATACACATTCACCTTCAATCTGCTGCCTAACTTGCTGTTGCGCGTTCCTTCAAACACTCACACCCTTGACTCTTCACCTTTCACATTCGCAGCCAAGAATAGAGCCCTTTTTGGCAGTTATAAAACAGTTTTACAACTGAAAACAAGTAGAAATTCCTTTGTTAAAATATAGTTAATTTAATAATTTTTGCTTCAGGGGTATTGCCCCCAGACCCCCACTGTGGGCTCCACCTGCGGGCCCTTGACGGAGGGATGGCCTCCCCGGATCTCGTAGGAGGGGCACTGGCCCCCCTGCACTCCCCTGTAAATTAATTTGGGGGGAGAACGTGGCTGCGAAATTCACCAAAATATTAAACGCAGCATGATCAGTCGCCACATACCAACACATTACTTATAGTTCATTAAACTTTGCAGCACTTTTACCCAACATTTTGTGTTGCTTGTGGCAAATTTTGTTGGTGTGAATGGGGTATATTTATTAAAATAATATTTAGTTTATTATTTAATTGTCACCATATTGTAATTACTGTAAATTAGTTGTCTTGATTTCTTTCAATTTCTTCTTTGCTGATGTTTCTATTCTTGTATTTCTGATGTTGGAAACATCTCTTGTAAACTCTATACGAAGCATTTTCACTTCTTTTGTAATATATCGAATGTTTCATGGTATTAGAGTGGGAATAATATTTCTTTGCTTTGACTTGTGTGGATTTTTCCCTGTTTTCTCGAATTCAGGTCTGCTTCATAAACGTGTGAATTCTTGAAGAAAAATTTATGCACGTCTCAGTTCACGCTTTTTTAAAGCCGTTAAATCTTTTGGAGACCCTCTGATAGTTGCATGCGTTATATTGTTTTGGGTGCATTTTTTGGCATTTCTATGTGCATGCGACTTCTGGCTGTATTTTTTTTTGAATCCATGTTCGGGTTTTGAAAATCGTGAGTTTTTTTGCTTGCATTTTGTGGAGCCGTTTTTTGCCTATGTTTTTGTTGAAGATCGATTGTTTTCTTTTCCCACGTGTCTAGTCTATCTTGTGTGTTCTCTCATCTCTTTGTTTGTATCTGTGAGAATCGTGGTTTTTTGTTTTGAACATGCGTTCTTGAATAATAAACAAAGATGCGATTTTTTGGTGCTCTTCTTTCTGCATATGTGATTTGGAGATGCATTTGTCCAAGGGTTGAAAAAAAATTCGCGCCCTTCCTTTTGCATGCGCGACCTTCCAGATTTTGCCTCTCTCTGCATGAATCAGTCTCCTGCCCGCGACCTTCCGAAGGCCAAGTTTTGTCTCGATCTGCTAATACAACTCTCTGCTTGTGGGCCCCTCTACTCTCTAATCCGAGCTTTCTCTGACATTGTTGGGCGAGTTTTCCTTGTGCTAGATTCAAGAAACCTTGGGTTTTGTGCCTTCATTTTCTAACAAATTTTTGCATTTGTGGGGTGTTGTGCCTCTTATTTGTCGGATTATGTGACAAATGGCCTCCTTATTTCATATTATGCTCGAAGGCAGCTAGAAGTTCAATGGCCGTAACTACAACACTTGGAAGTAGCGACTGATGACTATCTTTGAATATCGCTGCCTTGACCAGACTATTTTGGGCAAAAAGACATGACTTACATTAGGAGATAAAGATCAAGAAAAGTTTGATGAGCAAAATTGTGAAGCTATGATGCTCATTAAACTATCTGTCATTGATAACCAACTACCTCAAGTACCATTTGGCAAATTAGCGAAAGAAATTTGGGATCATCTGAAAAATCTTCATGAAACATTTGACAAGAGCCGTGTGTTCTTTGTGAAGAACATGTTGTTTTCCATCATGATGGATGAGAAGACAACTTTGTAGGCACACTTGACCAAAATCAAAGACATCCGTGATCAACTTGAGGCTATTGGTCGGAAAATGGAGGAAGAAGATATGGTAGTCATCACTCTAAAAAGTCTACCAAAATCTTACGAGCACTTTATTGAGACCCTCAACATTACTTCAACTAATGTTGACTTGAAGTTTTCAGATTTTTGCACCATACTTCTGTAGTAGGATAGTTGGAAACAACAATTCGGTAGTAGTGCTAGTTCGTCCTCCATAGAACAGGCATTTCCTGCCAAGTCCATTCAAAAGAATAAGGGCAAGAATCACCCCTCTCAGCAGACTAGTCAAGCGCAATCCCAGGATTCTTCCAAGAAGAAGAATGTTTAGTGCAACTATTGTCATAAGTATGGTCACATGAAGAAAGATTGCTGGAAACGCTTGGCTTCTGAACAAAACAAGCAAGGAGAGTCTAAGCCTAAAGCCAATATTGCAAAGCACACTGAGCAAGAGTCTGCATTCTATGCTTTGATGGCCAAGAGTCCAACAGATCCTGTTAAATCTTTTGCCTGGTATATTGATTTAGGTGCTTCTCAACATTTCACACATCACCGGGATTGGTTCATTGAGTACACACCATTCATAGATTCTGTTATTTTTAGAGGAGGCGAGGAGTATACTGTTGTCGGAAAGGGCAACGTGCAAATTCATTCTAGAGGGAGAAATTTAATTTTTCTCGATGTATACTTTGTACCTGGCATGGAGTTGAACCTACTTTTAGTTAGTCAGATCATGACTCACTCTCCTCAACTAGACATTGTTTTGAACATGCATACACGCAAAATTGTGGACAGAGAGACTCGCACTACAGTCGTTCAGGGACTTGAGGATCATGGTCTATATAGACTTGTTGATTCTGGTGATTCTCAAGAGCACGCTATGGCAGCCAGGAGTACTTCCATCAGCAGCCTCTGGCATCAGTGTTATGGGCACTTGA
Organism: Sequoia sempervirens; assembly: GCA_007258455.2. Lineage (NCBI taxonomy): Eukaryota > Viridiplantae > Streptophyta > Pinopsida > Cupressales > Cupressaceae > Sequoia > Sequoia sempervirens. Next base: position 556,356,829 of record VDFB02000017.1, read on the forward strand.
ATATGCACTATCTCTCTCAACTCTTTGGTGATGATTTGGTTGGTGGTCTACCTACGATTCAGACTCAAAATCATGGAGTATGCGAGGCTTGTCATGCTGGAAAGCAACATCTAACTCCATTCTTAGATGGTGATTCATGGCGAGCTTCCAAGGTATTACAGTTGGTTCAAGCTGATGTATGTGGCCCAATGAACACTCCTTTTACTGGTTCCAGGAATTTTTTATTATTTGTTGATGATTTCAGCAAAAAAATGTGGGTGTATTTTTTGAAAAGCAAATTAGATGTGTTTGGTATATTTCAGCAATATAAGGCCTTAGTTGAAGAAGAGTTTGGTTCTCCAATAATTACTCTTAGGTCTGATAATAGGGGGGAGTCTTGTTTTTTTGACTTTTCCAATTTCTGTGCTGCACATGGCATTAAGCGCCAACTTACCACACCTTACACCCCTCAATAGAATGGTGTTGTAGAACGTAGAAATCGTACCATTACTGAAATGGCTCGTTCTATGTTGGAGCATAGACATGTTCCTAAGAAATTCTGGGCTGAAGCAGTTTATACTACAGTCTATCTTCTGAACCGGTCTCCTACTCATGCGGTTAAGAAGATGACTCCTGAAGAAGCCTGGTTAGGACGAAAGCCTAAAATCAGCCACTTGAAAGTTTTTGGCTCTATTGCTCATGTCTGGATTCTGAATGCCAAGCATACTAAATTGGATTCCAAAAGCCAGAAACTCATGTTCACTAGCTACAATGAGAATCATAAAGCATACAGGCTGATTGATGTAGATTCAAATTGTCTAATCTTCAGTCGTGATGTTGTGGTTGATGAAACTACTAGGCCTTTCTTTTCTTCTTCTACTTTTGTGAATCCTTAGGAACAACCTCTGAAAGATTCTGAATTGGGTGTTTGTCTTCCCCTGAGTCCACCTGATGGGAGGGATTCTGTAGTTGAGCAGCTGCCTCAATAGAATGTTTCACCACCCACCCCTCCTGAGGACAATCTGGATCTTGATCGAGCTGATTTTGTACCATCTACACCTGGTGATGTTGCTCCACTTGTCTCAGATATTGGTCCTACTCTCTGGCCTAAATGGTATTCTAAAACCATTAGTGATCTTCATGATGATGAATTGATCGAGGGTAGAACTGCTCAGAAGAAGAGCAAGCAGCAGAATACTATCAATTTTGCTCTAATGGCCAACCTTAACAGCATCTTTGAGCCTCAAACATACACAGAGGCTAAAGGCATACCTGAGTGAGAACAGGCTATGGAAGTTGAACATAATAGCCTTTTGAAGAATAACACTTGGGTCCTTTCTGATCTTCCACCTGGGAAGAAGCCCATTGGCTGCAAATGGGTGTATAAAGTAAAGTACAAGGCTGACGGAACCCTTGAAAAGTATAAGGCTTGGTTAGTAGCAAAAGGGTTTTCATAGACAGAGGGTATTGATTATGAGGAGACTTTTGCTCCTACAGCCAAAATGAGTACTATTTGGCTTGTCCTTGCTACTGCAACTCAGTTTGGTTGGAAAGTCCATCAAATGGACGTCAAGAGTGCGTTTCTCAACGGTGATCTACATGAAGAAGTCTATATGGTGCAACCTCCCGGTTTCAAGGTTCCTGGTAAATAACACCAAGTTTGCAAACTCGTGAAAGCACTCTATGGTCTTAAATAGGCTCCACGGGTATGATACATGAAAATTGATAAGTACCTTATTGATCATGGATTTCAGAGGAGCCCTTTTGATTCAAAGTTGTATGTCAAACAGTTCGGTGATGATATCCTTGTGCTTGTTGTCTATGTTGATGACCTTATCATTACTGCAACTCAGAACATTTGATTGAGGAGATAAAACACAATCTCAGTCAACATTTGACTTGACAGATTTAGGACTTCTTTATTATTGTCTTGGTGTTGAGGTTTGGCAGATAGTTGACAGCATCTTCATTTCTCAGTCCAAGTATGCTCGCAGTTTGCTTGATAAGTTCAAAATGAGTGACCGCAAACCTACATCAACACCTATGGAGAAAGGGCTCAAACTATCAACACAATTAGATTCGCTTGTGGAAAATGAATTCGCATTCAGGCAACTAGTAGGCAGCCTCATTTATCTCACTGCTAGTAGCCCTGATCTCAGTTTTGCAGTGAGCTACATTTCTCGCTTCATGACAGCCCCTAAAGTAGAACATTGGGTTGCAGCGAAGCGTGTGCTATGATATGTGAAAGGCACTTCCGACTTTGGCATTCTGTATGGAAGGTGCAAAGATCCTAAGCTGATTGGCTAGACAGACTTAGATTGGGCAGGTTCTATTGATGACATAAAGTCTACTTCAGGGTATGTATTTAGTTTGGGTATAGGTGCAGTTACATGGACCAGCAAGAAGCAATAGGCAGTGGCTCTTTCCTTGACTAAAGCTGAATATTGAGGAACTGTTAAAGCAGCTTGTGAGGAAGTTTGGCTTCGAAGGGTGCTTTCTGACATGCAAATGTCTCAAGCAGGGCCTTCTCCCTTGTACTGTGATAATCAAGGGGTGCTCAAACTAGCCAAAGATCCAGTCTTCCATGAAAGGACAAAGCATGTTGAACTTTACTGTCATTTCATTCGCCAGCTTGTCGAAGATGGATCAGTGGTACTATAGTATGTTCTGACAAAGGATCAGACTGCTGATATTCTCACCAAGTCTTTGAGCCCGGATAAGTTTGTTAAATTTAGGGGGTACCTTGGTGTAGTTGATAGGTTGACCATTAAGGGAGGGTATTAAAAGAATATTTAGTTTATTATTTAATGGTCACCATATTGTAATTATTGTAAATTAGTTGTCTTGATTTCTTTCTATTTCTTCTTCTTCTTCGCTGATGGTTCTATTCTTGTATTTTTGATTTTGGAAACATCTCTTGTAAACTCTATATGAAGCATTTTCGCTTCTTTTGTAATATATCAAATATTTCAATTTTCTCCATTTCAATAATACCTAATTGGTTCCCTTTTAGGTCCCTTTCGCACTTAGTGAAGTTTACTTGGGGCATTTATTTTTCACGTCTCAAGTCATATGTTATGACACTCTATGTTGTTTTATGTTTCACATTTGCTTATCTATACAAGGGTCGTTTGCATACATTTCCTTTGCATTGCATCCATTGTACACATTATTGTTATTCTATCATGTTAATCTTCTAGGATTCTTGTGGTTAGCTCTAAGGTATCTTGATCTTGGGATGGCTACCTCCATATTTAATTTTAACATGGTATCAAAACAAGGGATTGTCTAGAGAGTCTGTTTTGAAAGATCTAGGATTGTAATTTTCTTTTGTGCTTTCTTGAAATCGAGTATGTTTTTCTCTTGCATCTTAGGATGATCTAAAGAATCAAAAAGGTTGAGTGATAGTAGATTTTTGAGGGATTGTATTTGGAGCTTTCTCTTGCAAGTTGTTTTTGGAGATTTGTGAACCATATTAGAGCTCACCGTTGGATCTAGAGCATTTGAGAAATTTTTCTCTTGTATTGTCCAAATCAAATACAAGAGGCTAGATTTGGTTGGGCATTTGCAAATCACTTGTCACTTGGCATTTTAGGCTGAAATTGACCCTACCATTGAGTTCAAAAGGCCCAAGAACTTATAGACTGACATACAATTTGTTGATTTTGGAATAGTTGGTAAAAAGATATTTTCTGCCCTTTCATCATCCATATGGTTAAATGGTCATATTGGAAAATCTCTATTGTGCAAATGGGTATAGTTGCTAGTACAAACATAATCTTGGTTGATCGTACAAGGGGTATTAAAAATTAATCTATTCTTTTTCTTTTCTTTTTTAGATTTTTAGGGAATACATAGGGTAACTTTGTACGTGCAACCCTTGTATGGGTTGCCACAAGAAAGGGGCTCTATGCCCCCTATACTAGTGTTTGTTGCTAGTTAACGACCTTGAAGGCATTGGCATTGGTAGCCAGCCTGTTGCCTTCTTTGCAATGGGCGGTTTGTAGAATTAGTAGCTACACTTTAACATTGGTGGCACCACTCTTCTCCCCTCTAGCTGTAGTGTAACTGCCACTAACACCTTGAAACCACTCTCCACCTTGCTTTGCCAATGGTTAAAACAGTTTTTTTGTTAACAATGGTTTCATGCCCTATGGAAGGCAGTTTTAACTTTTTGCATGTTTCACTAGATGAAGGCAGTTTTTTGCAAAATAAATGGCAGTTTTTGAATCTCTATTAGATTCTATATGTATTTTGGCAATGCTAGCCTATTCTGGTGGTGACTTTAGTAGGCGTCTTCTCCATTAGATTCAGTTTTGGAATCTCCATTAGATTCTATGCATATTTTGTCAATGACAGCCTATTTCGATGGTGACTTTAGTAGTTGTCTTCTCCATTAGATTCTATCATAGTTGTCGGGAGACGCAAGGTATTGGTACTGGTACGGGGACAGGGACGCCAATCAAATTAGGGTACGTGAGTTAAATGAATAAGGAGACAACTATTTTATATGTAAATGATTCATCGGAAATTTTGGGTACGGGGACTGGTATGTTGTCTATGTTCCCATAATGGAGAATCTCGACAACTATGGATTCTATGTATAGTGGCACCACTCTTCTACCCGTTGTCACTTGGAATTGCATCTTGTTGAACAAGGGGTTTAGCATTCCAGTGAAACAAAGGAAGCCGGCCTTCTTCGGATATTCGACCTCACAACGCAAGGCCCCACACCTTGAGGTCGTTTCCATTGTTTTGCTGGAATGCTGAACCCCTTGTTCAATAGGGTGCAATTCCGAATGACAACACTACCTTCTAGCTACAGTGCCACTGCCACTAATCCCTTGAAACTACTATCCACCTTACTTTGCCAATGGTTAAAATTGCTTTTTTGTTAACAGTGGTTTCATGCCCTATGGAAGGCAGTTTTAACTTTTTGCCTGTTTCACTGGACAAAGGCAGTTTTTTCCAAAACAGATGGCTGTTTTGGTATCTCCATTAGATTCTATTTTGGCAATGACAGTCTATTTCAGTGTTGACTTTAGTAGGTGTCTTCTCCAAACTTGCATCTTCACTAATGGAGTTCTCATTTTTGTTGTCCAACTTCAGAGGCTTCGTCTTGCTCATATGATTTCTATTTCCAAAGTATTTTTTTTGAAATGGGGCAGATAGTTGCATTCTTCTTGGTGGCATAGGCATTTTTTTCTAGAATTTTAGCATTCTTAGTGACTTGTTGTGCAATTCTTGTTTTGGGAACTTTTAAGGACCTCATCTTTTGCATATGGACTCTTTTTGGGGCCTGATTTTTTGAAAGTGCATAGTTTTCATTGTTCTTTGTAATGGTTCTTTCAATTTCCTCTCATCATTTAGTAGAATTTTATTTAAACATTTGGTCTGTTTTTGGATATTGTAAGCATCTATTGAATGCACCATTTGATTTGTAAACGCATTGAAATAAAATGCCACACACACTATATTTGTATTTTGGGGAGTTTGCGCATCATATTATGCTTTTGTTGTACTCACACTACCTATAAAGTGCCATGGGGGGTTTGTTGTGGGTGCCTTGTATTTGTAATCACAAACTTGTCTACCTACATGTGTGTGCACCTTGTTTTTGCACTCTTTATAATAGTGTCATAGGGAGTTTGTTGTGCGTGCTTTGTTCTTGTAGTCACAACTTCAGCTACCTTCAGGCAAGTGTGCCTTGTCTTTGCATGCATTGTTTTAGTTGATAGTTCTTCTTAGTACATTTTTTTGATGTTGTTTCATCACCTTCTTGCACTACATTGTGACACAGTTTTAGTGGAGCTGCCATGTCTCGCTCTTGTTAGCATCATCGGGGGATACCATACTGTTATAGTTGTGCTAGTACTTACTTGATTTTGCTTTGGATAGGACTATGTATCTAATTTTTGTTCTTATATATTAGGCAGATGCAGTGGTTGGTTATCTATTTGTTTAAGTGAGATGAAACACATACTATAAGACACTTGCATGCTTTTTGAGACTCTTGGTACCTTTTGGTGTGCCATTTGCACCGTCAATTGTTTGATTGTTGTCTTGTATGCTATTCGTGCATTGTTCAAGTATTGCCATTTTGGTCACACATGTAGGTTTGTGCCTCTTTATTCTTGATCTTCATCTTGATTGCATTGGAGGTTCCTTGGTATCAGTAATGTAGCGATTGCTCTTTGGTAATTGTTTGTAGCTTCTTCATACTTCAATGGAGTTCATGTTCCTTATCTCTCGGTGATAACTTTTGGGGAGGCTTCTTGTTCCTTCTCATGTTTTCTTTCTTTTGGGGAGATTTTTTTTCTTTTTAAGTTTTACTTCATTTTTGCATTTGTGAGACTCTTTAGTTCTTGGGATGATGGATGTCGTCCTTGGGGGGTCATCTTGAGTCCTTCCTTCATTGTTTTCTTTTGTACATGGCTTAATGTTGGTATCCATCTTTGAATCTGTAATGTCCCCTTCCTAGGTAGTTTAGGTGTTTGAGGGGTTAGCCTATCATCTTGACCCTCGTAGGCTGACAAAAGTGTTTAGAGGGTTGTTCAGGGCAGTTATCCTGAGTTTTGAGACATTACTCGATCAATTGTTTTAGGTTTGGGCCTTTGTAGACGCTTATAGAGTGTTATTTGAACACTTACTATTTATAGTAAGTCGGGTCATCAGAGTTACTATTTCTGGCAGGGCACCTGGTTCAGTTGGTCATTTCAGTTTCGACCTAGTTTGGCAGTTGGTTGAGCAAACAGTGAATTTTTGAGCATTTAATGATATTTAGAGAATTATTAATATTGTGACTTTATATTATAAAGTCAATTAATGAAGTATTAAATTATTGATGGAATAATATAAAGTATTTAATACTTTATATTAAAAGAGGTGATTATTAAGGGCGGGGGCCCTAGCTCGGTTGGCTAAGTAATTCCGTTGTGGCTCGGCTGGTCACGAGTTCTAGTCTCCCCCGTTCTCGTGGTACCGGAGGGCGTGTCGCGCCAGAGCCGCCGGTCACGTTAAAAAGTTTACCAGGTGCACTGCAGTTTATAGGGGGTCGTGCTACCCGATTCCTGCAGTCTAAAAAAAAAAAAAAAGAGGCGATTATTAATTAATGAGTATTAATTACTCATGGAGAAAAGGGATGCCACTTTAATGATTTAATTTAATAAAGGACTCAAGGGCGGATTTAATATTATTAAATGTTTATTTAATTGCTTTTTGAGAGGGGTCGAACTTGTGAGAGAGGTATTTATTTCTCAAAGACAGAATACAACTCATTATTGATTGATTATTCAAATTTTGTCTTTTCTCTTTGAGAACATTTGGAGTTGGAGAAACAAGGGTTTCTGCAATTAGGTTTTGGAGAACGTCAACTCTTTAGAATCAGACATATTGAGACTGTGAAAGATCAGTTGAAGCTTGTCAATCGGAGTGGCTCATTCAGAAGTCATCACAAAGCCTATTGGTGGAATTCTATTAGGAGTTTGGATCAATTGTTCTTCAGGAAGAGTTCTTATTCAACGGCTATTATTTGTTCATCATTCGACACTCTTTCCTTTCAGCCATACTTTGCATTCATTGCTGGTTATCAGCTGTACCACCCAACTGCAAGGCCGTACCTCACATTCAGGACAAATCGCCTTGCCTTTTTGCGTTCTGTCTTCTCCAGTGGTGGTGCCTAGATCTCTAGAGGGTTTTGCATTCATCTTTGAGCGAGAGAAACATTTATCTATAGCTGGCCGTACCATTCTCCCAACAATTAAGCGGTTGCATTTAAATCAGGTTTTTGAATAAACATTGTTGCTTTTTTATCTGCATGTTTGAATCTCCCAGTTGTAAGCATTCTGAAAGATCAATATATCATCTGTCTTCAAATTATAAGCTGTATTCTTTATTATCCTGTCATTTAGTATTTTATTTATATTTTCCAAGCATTTCTTCTCAAAATCGCACCAGTTCATTATATTGCAAAAAGCAAAACAAAAAAAACCACAAAATATCAAAACACAAACAAAACTTGCATTCTCCGTCAGAAGTTGAGGTTGAGAGACACTAGGTCTCTTACAGTGGTATCAGAGCATAGTTTTCCTGCCATCCTGTGCTTTTTCAGATAAATTGTGCTTTTTCGATGCTTTTTCATGAGTAGAGACATTATATTCTATAGCAAGGGGAGAGGAACAGGCAAAGTAGACGATTGGTCAGGTCCACCTATTCCAGAAGGTGAGATAGTCTCAGGGATTCTAGGTATACATAGATCTAGTTTGAGCAGTAGTGAGAATAGTGTTACCACATTGATGGTAGACAGAGAGGTGTCGAAGGAGACACCTAGGGATTCAGGAAAGGAGCATGCTAGAGGAGAGAGTCTGAAGACAGAGTTCAGACGGAGGCATGATAACATGATGGACATGATGTCTCAGCTTATGGGAACGATGAGACAGTACATGCCACATCAACATGTCTTTCAGATAGGGCAATCTAGTAGGACTGCAGGCGTAGAACAGCCACAGGTGTCAGTGCAGCAGCAGTCATCTTTTAGTATTCCTGAGTGTAGGCCTGGACAACCTACTTTTATTGCTAGGGAGGCTACTCCAGCTCCTGAGGCAAAGCAGCAGGGTCATCAACCAGAGTTTCAGCCACAACAGGGTACTTCAGTGGCCGATGTGATCAGATTCTTTGGAGAGTATTCGACATTGGCTCCTGAGATCAGGCAGTCTTTGTCTTTTCATGAGTTCATGGATGTGCACAGACCCAGAGGTGGAGGTAGATTTGAGCGCAAAGCTCCACAGTACCAGCCACCACCACCACAGGTGAATCGGGATCTTCAGCATGTAGTGAGCAAGATTATGTTGCCCTATTTTGATGGCTCATATAAGAGTTCAGCGAGGGCTTGGGTACAAAAGTTAGACAATTACCTATCTTTGAGACCTATGTAGGAGGACGAGGCCATTAAATTTGCTACGTTGCATCTTGATGGATTAGCACGACTGGTGGCATCACAACATGTACACATTGCGTCATCACATGGTTACCACCTATCAGGAGTTCACGAATAGGCTCATAGAGCGTTTCGATAAGAAGGATCCAGAGCTTTACTTTAGAGAGCTAGCTCAATTCAAGCAGTTAGGCAGTCTGGATACTTACATCAGTGAATTCCAGAAGGTTTCAGTTATGGTGACAGGTATATCAGAGAGGAGACTTGTCATCTTTTTTGTTGAGGGATTGTACGAACCCATGAGAGGTTGGTTCAAAGCATTTGATCCCCCTACTCTTTAGGAGGCGATGCGGAAGGCATGCAGTATGGAACTTGCAGCACCTCGCAGTAAGTTCAATTCGGGTTCATCATCGTATTCGAGGCTTAACAGATCATTTGGTAAGAACAAAACATTTGATAAGAAGAAGGATCCACTTGATCCACAGAGAAGAAATGCACCACCTTTTGACAGGGAAACTATGAATGATCTATGCAAAAAAAGTTGTGTTTTTGGTGCAAGGCACCTTATGATGAAAAACATGTATGTCCTCTTTGCCCTAAAGCAAAAAGTAACCAGATGGAATGGTTTAATGAAGGGGAAGAGCAATCTGATCTATCAGACCAGCACGTTGTTTCAGAGCATTCAGATGATGAAAGGTCTGAAAATGATAGTGAAAATGAAGGAGGAAAGAAGTTACTGGAGGCACACTTGACTAGTATACAAAGAGATGGATCTTTTAGGCTATGTGGGCTCCTAGTTGGTTAGAAAGTGATTACTCTACTCGACACTGGTGCAACACATAATTTTATAGATGCACGGCTGGTAGAGAGACAAGGTACACAGACACAGGAGTTTGAGGGTATTCGGGTTAAGGTAGCTGATGGGTACACCCTCAAATGTGATAGGAGAATACCAGTTCTTCCGATGCGGCTTAACAACTATGAATTCAAGGCTGAATTTTACGTTGTGAATATGGGAGATACTGATGTGGTACTTGGTATGGCATGGCTTCATGACTTGGGTGAGTTCACACTCAATCTTCGAGATATGGAGATGAAATTCAAAGTTAACGAGAAGCCTCATGTGATAAAAGCCATCAGAGAGAGAAATGTGAGAGTGGTATCATTCAGATGGATGGAGAGACTCATTCGTCATGATATGGTGGATTGGGCTGCCGAGTGTATGTTGTTAGCAACACAACAGGAGCAACAAAAGATTGAGTATCATCCTGACATTTAGGAACTAAGAACTAAACACTCTAAAGTCTTTAGTGATATTCCACCTGGTAGACCTCTCTAGACAGGGGCATTGAGCACATTATTGAGTTGGAGGAGGGTGCAAAGCCCATTATGATCACACCATACAGACATCCGAAACGCCTCAAGGATGAGATAGAGAAGACAATTAGTGAGTTGTTGGCTATGGGGCATATCAGACCTAGCAAATCACCTTTTGCTTCATTGGTGGTATTGGTGAAGAAAAAGGATGGGTCACTCAGGATGTGTATAGATTACCGACAACTTAATAAGAAAACAATAAAAAATAGGTACCCTATACCCTGCATTGATGAGTTGATTGATGATTTGCACGGTGCTATCTTCTTCACGAAGATTGACTTGAGGTCCGGGTACCATTAGATTCGGATGAGGGAGCAGGACATAGAGAAAACCGCTTTCAGGTGCCATTGCGGTCACTTCGAGTTCTTGGTTATGCCATTTGGTTTAACCAACGCCCCTGCTACTTTTCAGGCTACGATGAACAGAGTTTTCAGTTCTTAGCTGCAGAGATATGTGTTGGTCTTCTTCGATGACATTTTGGTGTACAGTAGGTCATGGGAGGAGCATTTAGCTCACTTGGATACAGTTTTGAGCATTTTGGCTAGGGAGTCCTTGTATGCCAAGGAGTCCAAGTGTGAGCTAGGCATGGCTGAGTTGTATCTTGGGCGCATCATCAGTGCCAAGGGAGTCAGTATGGACCCTAAAAAGGTCTGAGCTATAGTAGAGTGGGCAGTACCAGAGAACCTGATCCAGCTGAGAGGTTTCATTGGGTTGTGTGCTTTTTACAGGCGGTTTGTTAGTGGGTTCTCTCGACACGCAACACCCCTTATTGATTTGACAAAGAAGGGGGCATTTGTTTGGTCACCACAGGCTCAGGAGTGCTTTGACAGGTTCAAGGTAATTATGACTTTGTGTCCAGTTTTATCACTACCAGTCTTTACGAAGCCTTTTGAGTTGTATTATGATGCCTCAAGAGAAGGCATTGGTGCCGTTTTGATGCAGGAGAGACATCCTATTGCTTTCAAGAGTAGGAAGCTTAGGGGGCCAGAGAGGGGTTACAGCATCTACGACAAGGAAATGTTAGCCATTATGCACACTTTGACTACGTTCAAGCAATATCTGGTGGGCAGTAAATTCAGTGTGTGTACAGACCATAATAGCTTGAAACACTTCCTTGGACATCGAGACTTAAATAAAAGACAACAAAAGTGGGTCAGCAAATTGCAATTGTATGATTTTGATATCACCTTCATTAAGGGAAAGCAGAATGTTGTAGCTGACGCCTTGTCTCGCAGACCCCAGTTGAATGCTATGGCACAGATCTCCGAGGACTGGAGGCACAAAATTATTGCAGAGTATGCTAAGAACCAATGGGCTTCTAGCATTGTTGATGGGATAGAGTAGGATAGTAGGTGCATAGTTGTGAATGACTTGATCATTTACAAGGGGCAGATTTTTCTGGTTCCAGATTCAGAGTTGAAGGATACAGTTCTGAAAGCCTTTCATGATCTTCCTATGGCGGGCCATCCCAGTTATTTCAAAACATATAAGCTGGTACGGGAACAGTTTACTTGGAAAGGGCTAAAGACTGATGTTCTTTAGTATGTCCGAGAGTGTTCTGTTTGTTAGCAGAACAAACAGGAACACACATATCCTGCTGGATTGCTTCAGCTGCTTCCAATACCTGACAGGAAGTGGGAATGTTTATTGATGGATTTCATCATGGGCTTGCCGAAAGCCCAAGGGAAGGATTGTATTTACATAGTGGTTGATCGGCTGACAAAATATGCACATTTTTTCCCGATTACTACTACATTCACAGCATCGCAGGCTGCAGAGCTCTTCTTCAGAGAGGTATTCAGATTACATGGTTTGCCTCAGACGATAGTCAGCGATAGAGATAGTCGGTTCATGAGCAACTTTTGGCAGGAGTTGTTCAGGCTTTGTGGAATCGAACTAACACCTAGTACCAGCTACCATCCACAAACAGATGGGCAGACGGAGATCGTAAATAAGTGGGTGGAAGGATATCTGCGTAACTATATAGAGCTTGGGTGAGGTAGATATACCTCTGTGAATACTGTTATAACTCTACTCACCACATGACCATATAGATGACGCCCTTCATGGCATTATATGGGTATGAGGTGCCCAACCTTTTGGATTTGGTGCTGAGTGACAGTAGAGTGCCCAACGCAGGTGATATGTTGCAGGATCAACAGGATATTATGAGGTCTCTTAGAGACAACATTCAACGGGCATAGAATCAGCAGAAGTAGTATGCTGATCAGAAAAGGGTTGAGCATTCCTTTGCAGTGGGTGACATGGTGTATTTCATGTTACAGCCTTACTGTTAGTCCACTCTGCGGAAGAGTGGTGCAGAGAAGTTGAAACCTCGTTACTATGGTCCATTCTGAGTCATTAGACGAGTGGGCAAGGTTGCATATGAGTTGGATTTACCAACGAATAGCAAGGTTCACAATGTGTTTCACGTTTCTCGCCTGAAGAAGGCGTTGGGTCAGCATGTGATTCCCTCTCCAGTACTGCCACCCCTTGATGACGAGGGGAAATTGATTCTAGTGCCTGAGGTCATCCTCGATGTCAGAGAGAGGCACTTATGGAGGTGGGTGATCAGGGAGTATCTAATTAAGTGGAGAAATTTGCCGGTTGAGGATGCTACTTGGGAGTCAGAGGAGATTTTATAGCATCCAGAGCTGAGATTGCTTGAGGACAAGCAATTTTAGGGAGGGCGGACTTTAATGTCCCCTTCCTAGGCAATTCAGGTGTTTGAGGGGTTAACCTATCATCTTGACCCTCCTAGGCTGACATAAGTGTTTATAGGATTGTTCAGGGCAGTTATCCTGAGTTTTGAGACATTACTCCATCAGTTGTTTGAGGTTTGGGCCTTTGCAGATGCTTACAGAGTGTTAGTTAGACACTTACTATTTATAGTAAGTTAGGTCATCAGGGTTACTATTTTTGGCAGGGCACTTGGTTCAGTTGGTCATCTTAGTTTCAACCCAGTTTGGCAGTTGGTTGAGCAAACAGTGAATTTTTGAGCATTTAATGATATTCGGAGAATTATTAATATTGTGACTTTATATTATAAAGTCAATTAATGAAATAATAAATTATTGATGGAATAATATAAAGTATTTAATACGTTATATTAAAAGAGGCGATTATTAATTAATGAGTATTAATTACTCATGGAGAAAAGGGACGCCACTTTAATGATTTAATTTAATAAAGGTCTCAAGGGCGGATTTAATATTATTAAATGTTTATTTAATTGCTTTTTGAGAGGGGTCGAACTTGTGAGAGAGGTATTTATTTCTCAAAGACAGAATAGAACTCATTATTGATTGATTATTCAAATTTTGTCTTTTCTCTCTGAGAACATTTGGAGTTGGAGAAACAAGGGTTTCTGCAATTAGGTTTTGGAGAACGTCAACTCTTCAGAATCAGACATACTGAGATTGTGAAAGATCAGTTGAAGCTTGTCAATCGGAGTGGCTCATTCAGAAGTCATCACAAAGCCTATTGGTGGAATTCTATCAGGAGTTTGGATCGATTGTTCTTCAGGAAGAGTTCTTATTCAGTGGCTATTATTTGTTCATCATTCAACACTCTTTCCTTTCAGCCATACTTTGCATTCATTGCTGGTTATTAGCCGTACCACCCAACTGCAAGGCCGTACCTCACATTCAGGACAAATCACCTTGCCTTTTTGCATTTTGTCTTCTCTAGTGGTGGCGCCTAGATCTCTAGAGGGTTTTGCATTCATCTTTGAGCGGGAGAAACATTTATCTGTAGCTAGCCGTACCATTCTCTCAGCAAATAAACGGTTGCATTTAAATCAGGTTTTTGAATAAACACTGTTGCTTTTTTATCTGCATGTTTGAATCTCGCAGTTGTAAGCATTCTAAAAGATCAATATATCATCTGTCTTCAGATTATAAGCTGTATTCTTTATTATCCTGTCATTTAGTATTTTATTTATATTTTCCAAGCATTTCTTCTCAAAATCGCACCAGTTTATGTATATTTCCTTTGCATTGCATCCTTTGTATAGATTATTGCTATTCTTTCTAGGATTCTTGTGATTACCTCTTAGGCATTTTGATCTTGTGATAGCTACCTCCATAGCTAATCCTAAAAATATCTTGAGCAAGTTAGGAACCTTATTTTGCCTTATTGAACTATGTACACATAACATACTAATAGATGCACAAATTACCGACCTTATAGGTTGTGGAAAGGCACCCATGAGTTAGAACTACTTCATACACCTAAAATTGTGTTGAAAAGTGAAAAAAATTATATAAATATATGCATATAAGGCAGCCTTTTCCATCTAATGGCATACTTGAGTGCCGAGTAAAATGATCTCTTAGAATTTCCATGAGATTTTTGAATCAAGGTTCTAGTAGATCATAATGGTTTTTATTGACTTGTTGCGAATTCTAGATATGAGGATCCTTTCTTCCATTCACTTAGGCTTCTTGCATCTCGCTTTAAACATTTTATTGATAAGCTTGAATAGGGCTAAGTTGTTGGTTTAGGTTTGGTTATAAGTTCAAATTTTGGGTACACAATATGGCAGATTTTTTTTTCTTGGGTTTGGATATGTGTTTGTATATATGAAAATTTACATATGTTTTTAATTTTAATTTTTGGTTAGTATATATGTTTTATTATGTATAACTTTATATATTTAAATTATTATATATTAATATAAATAATTATATAAGTTATATCTATTAAAAATATATACAAATACTATAATTTGAAATTTATTAATAATAATATTTTATATAATATAATTTATAATAAATTATGTTTAAATAAAAAAAATATATATCAAGGTTGCAACTTGTGTCATTTAGTACATTTGATAAATTTGGCATAGGAGGAATAGAAGAACTACTTGGCTGCTCCTCAAGAGAGGATGTTTCCTTTGTCTTGTGCTTGCTTGTCACATTTTGGGCTTGGTGGGCTTGATGTTGCTATGCCATACCCCGATTCATTTTAATTAAAATGCTTGAAAGAGCAAGATCACTTAGTTTGATAGACTAGGTGATCCAAAAGCAATAGATTGTAGGTTGTTGACATCTTGTCTAAGCATTGACCATCCAAGCCAGTGATTGCCACGTCTAAGCAACCATTTCCCCTTTTCTATCTATATATTTCAAATTACAACCTTCGGAATCAATAACATGTGTGAAGACTGCAATTCTATTGACAAGGGCTTTTGCATGAATGGTCCAATTGCATATGTTGCAACGTTCGGAAGGAGAGCATTGAAAAAACAAATGGTATTAAAAGAAATTCATGTATTGGTGCTTCTAACTATCTTTCTAGCTACAAAATTGTTTATTATGTATGGGTTCTCTAGGGTCCATCTTAGAAGGACCCCTAGGGTACCTAGGGTGTGTAGGTTGAATCTTTGTGAACCCTAGTGTCCAAGCCTTGAATTGTTACTTGCATCGTATTTTTGCAATTTGGTTGTTGTTTTCAATGAGCTTGGTCACATAGGAATAGGGTGATGCCATTATTTCCTAAAACAAATGAAGTGTATGCTGGATTTAGGAAAATAACCATTAAGAGCTTGAAAAGGTGCCAACCATACAATTTTTTGTCGCTAATCAACTATTTCATTGAATCTAGGTTATTAGTTATTGATTTGACTTCCTTCTAGTAGTGAAACTTGGGTATGTTGGTCTACCACATGGGGTTCTTGATGGTCATAACCAAGAAGACTTTTAGACCTCTATCATATGGAGGCTAAAAAATTTAGAAGTAATATTTTTCTTATTGTAGAATCCAATGGTGACTTCATTGCCCTCTTTTTGTATGGGAAAAAGTATGAAATCAAAATTTAGAATTGATATGCTAGGATTGACAACCTTCCTTGTGCATAGCATCAATGAAGATCGTTGAATTTAATTTTATGATCAAGGCTAGAATTTTTCTCTTGACGGCCATCATCAAATTTTTATCATGAATTTACCCTTTGCTTAGCTATTCATTGTTTTTATAATTTTGATTGCACAGGGGAGTGGAAACCCTTGTGGTATTTATAACTCCTCTTTTGCCCCATTAAATTTAAGCTTCAAAGTTTCTTAAAGGGGATTCTTTTGTTTAATCCAATGTCTTTTTGGGTGTGTTACCACTCCTTGGTACTCTAATGGATGCATCTCATACTCCTTGTCCTCATGCTATTTTACTATTAAAATCTACTACCCATTGTTTTTGGGGGACTTCTAGGCATCCTTGCCCTTCCCAAAAAGAGACCTAATGGAATATAGATTTAACATCAAGAGCCATAGTATTATTTTTTTTGTGCCATTGTCATAACAGGTTGCTAGTTCATCTCCAACTTAGAGGAATTGGAGCACATACTCCTTCATCCACTTAGTAAAGCACAATCGATTACACTCAAAAAAGGCAGAGGACTTAGTGTATGTGCATTCAAACTTGCGGCTCCTCACACACAAACAAAGTGGCTACAAAGAAGAGGACACAAGGAAGTCGGGTATTGAGCCAGAGCATATTGACTTGCATGCTTCCACTTCCCACTTTGCTGCACTTGATGTTGATGATGACTATGAGCCAACTAGTGAGCATGGGAGTGTCAGTGCCACTAACACTATTTGTAGTTCTTCTAGTTTACCACTACCTACATCATCTAATATGGATGGTGATGATGATACATTTGAAGACCCATATGAGTTTTGATCAATGGCGGCTGATTGTTGACAACATTATTATTTTTTAACTTTAATATATATCATGACATTTGAGTTTGACTAATGTTTGACTATTATTATGGTGGTTTTGTTTATTATATAATATAAGATGCTATGTGTGGTATATTTGAACTTAATTATTGCTGCTAATATATATATATATTTCTGATTTTTATATGTTTTTGTATGGACGAACCCCATAATTTTTTTTGACCAAACCTGCGAACCAAACTCTTGAACCTGAATCTGAACCAGTACTAGGACTGGTAACTTAGATTTAAGTTTAATGCTTGCCAATGCCCAAAGAATTCTTTCAGAAAAACATGGGGTTTCAATTCCCAATAATGAAGGCTATATATTTATGGACGCACTTGATTCGTTCTATTATAACAAAGGTTTTCAAATTCTCAATGATGATAGTTTTATGTTTTTGGATGTCCAAATTTTTCTATAAAGTCAATCATTTTGAATCCCATTTTTTACCTCTCTTTTAATCAGAAAAAACATGTGTTTCAAATACCCTAATAATATTTTCTTATCAAAACAGGAGTTTTATGAATAGGCATGGGAGAAAAATATTTTCACAGCAGGAATTTTGAAATGCAGGAATGCTCAATAATAAAGGTTTTGCATTGCTTGCAGAATTAATTTCTTTGAATAAATGGGGCACCTGAAAGCCCGATGAATTGTGTCTTTCAGAATGGATTTGTAATGACCAATAAGCATGGTTTGATGCCTGTAAATGCCCACTGAGTTCTTTCTAGAAAAAAACAGGGTTTTTTAATTCCTTATAATGAAGGCTATATGTTTATGGTTTTATGTTTTGATGTCCAATACTTTCCATGAAATCAAGCATTTTTGAATGCTAGTTTTTTCTTTTTAAAAAGAAAAAAAATCAAAGTGGTTCTGAATGATCTATTGATTTTTCCTTATCAAAACAGGAGTTTTATAAATAGGCATAGGAGAAAACTATTTTTCACAGCAGGGATTTTGGGAAGCGGGTATGCTCTCTATCGAGTTTACTTTGCCCAAAAGGAGAGGATGCTGGCTTTGGAACGGGAAGAGGAAGCTCAACGCCAAGCAGATGCGCTTGTAGAAAACCGGTATGTTGATATATGCATTTTAAATGAAGCATTCCAGCATATTCTCTGTCTAATGTATTTGTAGGCTTTCAGGTCTGTGTTTATTGTTGCTCATTCTACAAATTGGCAGTTACTGAATCTCAAATGCGTGAAATGTGTCCCTTTTTCAATTGCATGGTTTTTGTAGGTTGCGAGAACATTTTGAAAACCTCCAAAATATATCAGATTCAGCCTCCCTAGCATTTGGTTTGGAAAGTCTGGATATTCGTCTTTCTGAGGAGTTGGATTATACTGAATTGACTGAAAGACTAAGTCAAGGGAGAGGGCACCTTAGTTCTGAGGAGAAACTTCAGTTGTGGGAGAGACTCAAAATTCTCAGTATGTCTGAATGGCCCTGTGTTTGTTTCAAACTTGTCAATGTGGTTAAATTGGTTATTCTCTCATTTTTTTTTCCTAAAGTTTCTCAAACAGGTAAATGATATCATGCTGCATGTATATTGGTTACCTGAAATATTTGCAAAGGCAATATAAGCCCAAATGACATGATCCTTGCCTAGATGGCACTTCACTGGTGTTTATTTGCATTATGTGTCCAGCTTCAATGTTACACTCTTCTTTCATTAATTTATTTTCATATCTATTTGCTGGCTAGGTTTTACAAGGACTGCATGTGCATTGTGGGCCATGACAGTGCTTAATTTATATATAAGAGCTCAGCTTAACATTTTAGGGAGACACATCTTCATTGAGCAAGCCAGAGGGTTTGAAAATCTAGAATCAATGGTATACTTCAATGCTCTTGTTATCATTAGATTTCATCTTATGCTTGCTGATAGATTGTCTGTGAGTTTGGCACTTGGTCTTCCTCTCTATATATTCTAGTGTTTACTAAATAAGTGTATGCTGCTATTTATTGGATATGAACAATGAGTTCCATTTTAAACATTGATGCATTTCTGAGGTGCTCCATTGAGATGCATCTTAGAGTGGGCTAAGCTTCTTTTTTGCTCTGTTTGTGACTGTTTTCTTTTGGTTTATCCTGTTTTTCCTGAACCCAAAGGGGAGGTGTTGGTTTTTCAACCTGCTACCATTAACTTCTAAGAAGATGTGAATTTCTATGCTCAAAGTTTGCTGGGAGGATGGCCAATGAACAAGAGAATAAACTATACACTTTTGCATATTAGGCTCTGCAAAACCTAGGTGGGTTGCCCTGTTAACACACCGGATTCCATATGGATACAATAGGCTTATCATAGTGTACAACAAATATGATATTCATACAAATTAGATAGGGATTTATTGGGTACTTTACAACTACTAATACTTCTTGTACCATTAATGCCCACGTATGGATAGAATAAAATTACAAAACAAAAATTACTCTATGGATTTATCATTCTTTATATGTGAGTAGGTTAGGAGGAATTTCTCAGACTGACTAATGCGTTTCTTAGGGAAAACAGATTCATTAAATACTTCTACTAGTATGTCTTGACAACATCTCTTCTAGTGGTTCAAAAAATAAAAGCACTACCTTACAGTGATTGTTATTGCCTTACAATAACATGAACCTGCAAATGTAATCCAAATAAAAAGTTATACCTACTAATCACTTTCCTAATATTGCAAATTCCACTTACTTCCTAGAAAGATTTCTCCCTCCTTGAAGATATGTTAACAAGAACAAAAATCTTGTAGCAAATGTACAGTTAAAGATTTTCTACCCCCCTCGAAGGTTTATTTATTTTTGAAAATAAACAACATAATAAAGGAGACGACAATCAAATTAGACTATCATTCATATAAATCAACTAGAATTTTGTATCACTATAGATTTCATGGACAATATTGAATTTGTTATATTTATGAAAATAAACTGTGGTGTACAATACAAAGGTTCTTTCCCTTGTTTTCCAACCTTTGACAAATGAAAAATACATCTTCTTTATAGAAAAAATTACAACAATGATCTCCATGGATGGATGAAAAGTGTTAATTAGGGAGAACAAGATGAATTGCTAGAAAAACTACTTGGAGTTGGACATGCGAAATCCTCTTAGGGAAATTGCAATTCTGATTTGGCCGTTACAACTTTCTGTTGAATGTCTTGTCTACTTTGTGCCAAAAACCTCTAGATCTTGTCAAGTAAGCCAAGAAAAAATTCAGGAAGTCTGTTAGAAGTAGAACAATGACTAGAAGGTTGCTTGAGAGCTATTGAGACTTGAAAGTTTGATGACTGCATTAATGGCCATATGAGTTGTCTTCTTTTCCATCACAGACAATGCAAGAAAATCTACACCTTTAGATTGAATAGCTGCTTTTGGGTGGGAAAAATCCAATCTGGTAATTATATGATCAAATTTGACATCAATGGAGTGATGGGTGAATTGTAGAAGTAGGTGAAGATGTGTCGTGAGGGTTTTTGGAGCGTGGTGGACCTTGGTGTGAAATCTAAACTTTTTGGTGCTTGGTGAGAGTCTAGGTTTGGGAGGGACTTGAGAATTTGCATTGGGGTGAATGCGAGAGAAAATGGGTTGGCAATTGGAAAAAGAAAGGCAATGGTCATTAGGATTGTGGATGGACCATGAACCTGGAGAAGGATTTGGAGGTGCAAGGTTCCTTCGGGGATGAAGGGAATATTGAGTGGGGTGTTGGGTCTCAAGAGGAACCATGGACCTGGGAAGTTGGGGAGAAGGAAGCCAACAGGAATAGGGTTTGGGAAGGGAACATGAACTAGAACATAGGCAGGGATTGGGTCCTAGGAGGAACTGTGGATTAGGGAACTGAGGAATCACAAAGCATAGGAGGCAAAGTAGACTTGGCACCTGTGTCATAGCATTTGCTGAATTTTCGGCTAGAAATTCGAAATTCGTTGAATTTATTAAAAAAAATGAAATTCGTTTAAATTCGGTTTAAATTCGTATAGTTTCAGATTTTTAATAAAAAATTCATAACGTGTTTTTCTTAGGTTTTTTTTTTTTAATGGGTGATGTCTGAGGACGTGCGGCACCACTCCTTTATGCATTTCTCGGGGGCTTCTATTGACATATCTGTCACGACCTTGTTAGCGATCTCCAGCTTCTGTCGAACTATCGGGGCCACTTCCACTATCAGTTCCGGATATTTTTCCAGGATCTCATCTGACATCACCACGTACTTGTTCTTCACGGTGGTCATCTTGCCTGGTCCTATCGCAGCACTATAATTTTACCAAATGTTGATTTACTATATATATGCGCACTATAAATAATTTATTTTATTTTATTATTTACGAAGCACTATAATTTTACTATATGTTGATTTACTATAATTGAACACTATATATAATTTAATTTATTTATTATTCATATTTACTAATATTTAAAATTTAAATTATAAAAATATTTATTATTTATTTTGCTTTGTGTTTAACTTTATTAATATATTTAAACATATAGTATATTAATATTTTTTTTTTTACTTATTTTAAGTTTATTTTTTATATTTTTTAAAAATTAAAATTATATAAGGCGAATTTAATCCGAATTTTTTTCTTGTCGAATTTCATCCGAATTTCAATGTTGCCGAATTCGAATTCGAATTCGAACCTTGTGACTTAGCTTGGCACCATGGATTGGTACCAAAGTACAAGGTTCCTTTGTTAGCCTGAGGCTTGGTAGGGAGAAACAAAGATTGGGGGTGGGAGAGAGTGCAAGGTAGGGAAAAAGGAACTCTAGGAACCTATTGGGGGTTTGGGAGGTTCAAGAATAGGTGAATCTCTCAACATGCCATTGTCTTTGCTTGCCTTTAGGGTTGTTTGAAGTTAGGGGAGTTCATGAACTTTTGAACTCCTTGACATCCTTTTGTTCTTTTCCTTTGTTGGAGATTTTGTTGAGTTTGGAACCATGTCGGATTTTCACAAAGTTCGCAAACTATAGTTGTGCTTTAGATAGTGTTTTAAAGGCATCATTTTTTTGGATATGTTAAGAGAAAACTTTAATGTAGTTGGGATGGTAGGGTTTTGATCATTACAGAAGTTTGCAATTAGATAGTGCTTACAAGCAGTGTTCCGTGGAATCTCTGGGGCAAGGAGACATGGGGATGAGTTTTGGGGAGACAATGTTTTTCCAAAGTTTGGGGATGGGGATGGGGGAAGATAGGGATGAGTTTGGAATGACTTTAAAATAATATACTAATGTTAATATTAAAAAAGTAGTGAACGAAGTTGCAATTTATCATCTTTTGCAGTGCCCAACATCTCAATGTTAGATATGCTGTAAACAATCTGATTGAATTCTAGTGCTGTTTTTGCTGTTTCTGTTTTCATGGATGGTAAGACTTGTTGCCATTCATCATCTGAAAAAGAGTACCAGGCTACCACATTATTAATTAAACATATAAAAGTAGACACACCAATGCCAGTCAAATTTTGAATGGGTTGTTTTTCTAATATCAATTAGGACCTTCAACATGTTCCCAATTAAGGGATTCACTAGAGAATAAAACTTGACAAAGAGGTCCACAAGAAGTTGCTTTGCTAATATACACGTGGAATCCAGTCATCCTCACTTAGGTCATTGCATCTATTTTTTAAATGATTTGACCATAACCATAGTAGCATTACTCAAAGATTGACTCTGCAAACCAAAAGTATAAATAAAATTCAAGTGCTTGGATTTAATCTGGTGCAACCCAAATCAATTTGTTTGCTTTTCAAAACTAAAGCGGGGGACTGGGGATAGCAGCTTCCATTGGGGCAGCCTCGAGTGGGGTTGAGGGGCAGCTCCCATCACGGGGTCAAAAGGTAGAGCCCTTACCACCAAGTCCAAATTAAAAGCTTTTGAGGCCATAAGGACCTTCATGGTGCATTCAACTTTTTTGTTCTTCCTCTTCCTCTTGCAGCTCGCTGTTAGTGGTTTGAATTGTTGGTGGGCAAGTGTTTCTATTGTTTTTTTAAGGATGGGAGGCCTTGTTGAGCCTCCCTTTAGTTTAGGTTTAGTGTTTCTGTTTTTTTTTTAAATTTCTGATTATTTTTGAAGATAAAGAATTTTTTGAAGGGTAGGGGACAAGCTGCCATCCTAGGGATGATCAAGGGACTTCTGCATGTCCCCTAACTGCCCTGAGGATGGCAGGGTATCTCTGGACACATCCTCAGATTGGAACGTCTCAAGCGACGTCCTCTGTAGTGCAGGACTGTCTTGGGGATGGGACTACCTTTGGGTGTGGCTTCCCAGAAGGATGTTTTGTTCCCATCCTGCCATCTCCATCCCTTGTAATGTCATATTTACCCCGTTGATGTATCCCCGGGGAACATTGCATACAAGTAGTTGAAATGTGGTCAGTGTTTTAAGCCTTTCCAGGGATTAAAGAACTGGTTACTTATTATTGTGCACACATATTCTTTTCTAGTTCATTTTTAATGAATTGTGGGTATTTTGATTTGACTTGGTGGTTGATTTGTTGAAAAATCAAAAGTTTGTATTAGTGGTACTTGGCTGGGTTCCTTGCTATGATGACAACATTTCAAATTTACCCACGTTGCAGGATCAGTCTCTTGCACTTTGTCAGCATAAATTCATTGGATCTGCTGATTATTTGCATCAGTATGGTGTCAGTGGTTTGATCATTCAGATGCAACAGGTGGTTGAAAATCTTTTGAAAAGGTAAGCTGGAGTGGGATTTTATTCAAGCACATTGATTAATCTGGCCAAATTGTTTGCTAGGGTTCACTGATATAATGATGCACACTCTTATGCAGCAAGGATCTAAGGGAGCGTTTTACTTTTGGGGAATTATCTGATACTTTCACAAGAATATTGAAGGTTTTTTCAAGCAGATCATTGCATTGGATAAATTATGTAATTCCAGAAAACAGGATGCCAAATGAAGAGCTCTCAGCCAGCAGCTCGATGTTTGGTGTTTCTCAATTGCCACGTGCAGTTCTTAGTCCCTTTCAAACTGAGAGGGCTAAATTAGAGCAACTGATGGCAGAGACTCATGCTGTTCTGTCAAGGTAAGTATTTATTTTTCCTTACTCTTGGTGATTATGATAGTAATTTGGCATTAGAGTTGGCAATTTAAGTTTTATTTGTCTGTATTCAGTGTGCTTATGATGGTAATATTTTTTTACTGTTTGTTATTAAGTTCCTATTGGGCCATATTTCTTATCATGGCAATTATTGAGTTAATATCTAGGACCCAGCAGAATCAAATTTAACTAATTGAGTGTGCATAGCTTCCTAGTTGGGCAAGCGACAAATCTTTATAGGAATGTTGGTGTTACAGATTGCATCATTATGAGATGTATCTTGCTACATAGCTGATGCCTGCACCTTATTTGCTTATTGTACTAATTTTCAGTTAGAATTTCTATTTGTTCTTCTTTATTTTGATAATTTTTTGCTGCACAAAGTGGCTATGGAAGTTATCATGGCATTCCCATCAATTAGAAGCTGCTTTGGTCAGAAAGTTAAATCTTCTCCTAAGTTTTTCTCTAAGTGTTGCATCCATTTTTTTCACTGATGAGAATAATGAATCCCTTCAATGAAATATGCTAACCAAATTTTTTGATGATTTGACACACATAGCCAGAGATAGATAACTGGATTAGCGTTAGCATCAAACTGAAATCTGAACTTGGAAATGAAAACTACTCAACGTCAAGAATGTGCACTCAAGATCCCACTGAGGGCGAGGTGCTAACATATGACGGAGTCTTAAAAATTGAAATTATAAACTGATAGGCGGATAACCAGCCATAAGAACATTTCCACGCTACCACCAAACAGTGGGGGGAAAAATTACAATTAAGAACAATTCATCCGCTGCGGCGGGCATCCACAAAGCTGTGGGGATTCACCACTATGAAGTGGGTATAAGAGAGTTACAAACAGATTGTCCACACTGGCGGTAAACCATCCAGGGGTAATTTAATGTCAAAACAGAAAGTAATTGCAGAACTGAAAGATTGGTTGGATTAGTAATGCTTAATCTCAACCTTACAAATTTAACTCTGCAAATTACAAGGTACAATGATAAGGAATGAACCTTAGATATAAAGTATGAACTTTTACAATGATATAACTCTCAAATACTGAAGTATATGATCAAAAACTGGAAATTGCAACAATCTGATATAAAAATCAGAATTCTGGAAATTCAACCAGCAAACTGTGAAATCATAAAATGCTCATAAGTTGATCAATTTACCTCCGAATGATGTGATATCAGTTGCAGATGTTTTCTAGAAGTGTGGCGCCCAAGATGCAAATCAGAAACCAACTCCAAAGGCTCCAGATTATTTAATACGAATCCCAATGCACTTCTAAATGGTACGGCCTCCTTAGAAAATCGATTTTGCAAAACAAAAATTAATACTTGGAATTAAATTCCAATTCTTTGTGGAAGGTGGCGCCTTGAGTCAACAAATGGATTGCCAGAATACCCAGAACAAAATAAAATTCACTCCAAAAGATATGAACAAAAATCAGCTTCAGCTGTAGCAAAACCAGGAAACTCAAAACTGTGAAAATACTCAAAATTCTTCAATCTTCGATGCTCAATCTGCTAGTCTGATGTGAGAAGCAGAAATGTTCCAATTAGGTGTTGTATTTCAAACACGAAATTGGGAAGGGGCTAGGAGGTAGAATCCTCGAAGCAACAACAAAATGTCCATAGTCATTTTGACAGCATTACAGTAAGGTAAGCAATGGATGAAATGCTGGAGCAAAAGCCTTCAATAAATAAGAACTCACTAAACTCTTCAATTGCCTGAGAAGCAGCTCAAAAGACACAAGAGACCTTTCCAATTCCCAAAGACCAATCAACTTCTCAAGTGGCGTCCAAAAATCCTCCAAGAATTTCACTTTATTTAATAATATAAAAGTGGCGTCCACTTTTGCTCAAGGAAATAAGTTCTTAATAAAATTAATAAAGCTCTTAATGAAGGCGTACCCTTCATGGCCCCACTTTAAAAACAACTTAAGTTATCTTCTTAGGCCAAGGGGGTGTCAACAGTGAATTAAAACATATTGCCTTCAATTAAATATTTTTCACCAATTAAAGCTTTCTGAAGACCAAACCATAATAACAATAACTGCTCCAACTGCAAAGGACTAAGAATAGACAACTGCAACTGCCACAACTAGCATTTACTAAAAATAACATGAAATGCCACAAAACTCCAAGCCACGAAACCCTAATTTCACCTCAATCCAGTCTACGGGTTCCGGAATAGACTGATGAATTGCAATGCTGATCACTGATGAGAAGGGGACATTACATTCAAACTACTATAATATTATGCATTGATTCTGAATAATATTATGAGATGTTCCCTTCCCAAAACATATATAATAACAGCTGTAGTTTGCTATAGGACTTGTGCAGTTTGTAAGTAATAAACAGCTTGTAGATGAAAGTTTGCGCTTGTAATTAATGAAATAGATTATTGCACCAAATATTTCAATTAATTCCCCAAATATCATTCAGAACTTCTGATCTCATCAGAAAAATGGTGGGACGTCACAGATTTACAATTTCTCATACTGTCAACCAAATTGTGAAGTCACAGAATTCTCATTGACATTCAGAATGAAAATGCAAGACTTCAAATATAGGACCACCGATCACAGAAATAAATCAATGTTTCAATCAAGCCCGTGATATACAGGACACAGGAGGTTCAACTACAACAGACCCGACACACAGAAATTCCAAACGCACACCGATGAAGATTGATTCTAGAACCTCCAGACACACACAGATTCTGATTGACTCTAGACATATTCAATAAAACCAAAAGATGTGTATATACCCGTCACAGTCGCTGCCATCTTGAAATGCCCGATATCGGGACTTAGAGAAATTGGAAATATGAACCTCCGTTGCCCGTGTGAATAGAATTCCAGCGCTGATAAGTAACGTCACAATATATAATAAAACAAGCCGAGGATGATTCCCGCGTGAGTCTAGCGCTGATAAGAACCATCACAATATAAAATAGAAGAGGCCGTGGATGAGTCCCACATCACAATATATAACAAATGAAGCCTGCACAGGTTGAACTCCTCTCAGAAGAATATACGCACTGCCTCATATTTCTCCCGTCTGATCACATTAGCACTGGTATACTTTAATTGGTTATATCCTGGAAGGCTCGATACAAAGATTGCTGGATACCAATATTGCGTCACCCGTGCCGAGTCTCATATGCTTCGATCCAAAATCAAATTAACATTGCAAACTGATGAAATTACCCACATGATCAGGTTTCTGTACAATCATGTACTCAAATTCTGAGAGGCTACATTCTCTGATGATTCAATGAAAAACTCCAAAATCTTTCCCGTCATGATCTTGCCCATATCTGTCAACCTCTTTTTAATTCATCCCAAGCCATTCCATTAGCCAACTGATTAATTATTAACTTCGATAAAGACTTTACAAAGCTCTATAAAATATTAAATATTTATTGATGACTTTATAAAGTCCAATTAATTAATTAATTAAATAATTCAAAAGTCTTAATAAATAAATAAATACTAATTGAATATTTAATTAATTAATCTTAATTTGCATTTTAGTTCTGGGTAAGGAACGAGGACATTACAATCCCCCCTGCTCGGCATTGCTTGTCCTCAAGCAATTGCAGGCTTGGATGTTGCAACATCTGCTCGCCTTCCCATGT
The DNA here is from genome assembly GCA_007258455.2 of Sequoia sempervirens. Classification (NCBI taxonomy): domain Eukaryota; kingdom Viridiplantae; phylum Streptophyta; class Pinopsida; order Cupressales; family Cupressaceae; genus Sequoia; species Sequoia sempervirens. Next base: position 556,384,558 of record VDFB02000017.1, read on the forward strand.
GGCGTCCTCAACAGGTAGATCCCTCCATTTGACTAAAAATTCTTTGATTGTTCTGCTTCGCAATTTGTGTTCGTGCACATCCAGAATAGATTCAGGCACCAATATCAACTTCCCTTCCTCATCCAACAGAGGAAGCTCAGGAGATGGTGTAGTATGCTGACCACCTGCCCTTTTAAGGTATGAGACATGAAATACATTGTGGATTTTGCTTCCTGCAGGTAGCTCAAACTCACACACGACTTCACCTACCCGCCTTTTGACCCAATATGGTCCATAAAACTGTGGCTTGAGCTTTTGGCACCACTCCTTTTCAATGTAGATTGCCTATAAGGCTGAAGACGTAAGAATACCATATCACCAACTTCAAACACCCTCTCAATCCTGTGCTTATCAGCGTAAAGTTTCTCTTGATTCTGAGCACGATGTAGATTTTCCTTAAGTGCCCTGAGAATGTCTTGGCTGTCCTGCATCCATTCCCTTGCCTTGGGTGCTCTACTATCATCAAATGCTAGATCCATAAAAGTCATAGCATCATATCCATATAGAGCCTTGAAAGGGGACATACCTATTGACATATGATATGTTGTGTTGTAACAATGTTCGCCCAAGTGTAGCCAATGGACCCATGCTTTTTGTTGACCGGACACATAATTGCGCAAATATCCTTCAATCCACTTGTTGACGATCTCAGTCTGCTCGTCAGATTGAGGATGATAGCTAGTACTGGGAGATAATTCAGTCCCCGCCAACCTGAACAATTCCTGCCAAAATATGCTGAGGAATCTGCTATCCCGATCACTCACAATGTTCTTTGGGAGCCTATGCAATCAGAATATTTCTCTAAAGAATAATTCTGCTATCTGAGGTGCCTTAAACTTAGTGAAAATAGCAAAGAAATGTGCATATTTTGTTAACTTGTCAACGACAACATAGATGCAATCTCTGTTATGAACTTGCGGCAAACCTGTGATAAAATCCATGGATATGCTTTCCCATTTCTGATCAGGAATGGGTAAAGGCTGCAATAAACCCGTTGGTAATGTATGCTGAGACTTGTTCTGCTGACAAGTCAAACACTCCCTAACATACTGCAAAACATCATTTTTGAGACCCTTCCATGAGAATCTCTCCCAAACTTGTCTATATGTCTTGAAGAACCCTGGACGTCCTACCAAAGGGGTGTCATGTATAGCCCACAAGATATTACTCTTCATTTTAGACTCTGGCACCAAAAATATCCTGTTCTTGTAAAAAATCATATCATCAATTACCTGATATCTGTCAACCTGTAAGTTCCCATCTATGATATCACACACAAAGGCATTCTTAGAGTATTCAACCAACACTTGAGATTTCCAGTCAGCTGAAATCTCTGATAAAGAGCAAAGTGTTGGTTTCCTAGATAAAGCATCAACTACCACATTCTTTTTACCTTTTACATATTCAATATCGAAATCGTAAGCCTAAATTTTGCTTACCCACTTCTGCTGACACTCATTCAAATCTTTCTGTTCAAGGAAGTATTTCAAGCTATTGTGGTCTGTTTTAACCACGAATTTTCCACCAACAAGATATTGCCGAAACTTTTTCAAAGCGTGCATAATAGCAAGCATTTCCTTTTCATAAGTAGAGTAAAGCCACTCCACATCTCTCAACTTTTGACTCTTGAATGCTATAGGATGCATGTTCTGCATGAGTACCGCACCAATCCCTTCACTTGATACATTGCACTCCAATACAAATGGTTGAGAGAAATCCGGAAGAGCCAAAACCGGACAAGAGCTCATCACTTGCTTAAGCTTGTCAAGTGCAACCTGTGCCTTATCCAACCATTTGAAAGCTCCCTTTTTCATGAGGTCTGTAAGAGATGCAGCTAATTGAGAAAAACCCCTGACAAACCCCCTGTAATAATTTCATAAACCAAGGAAACCTTGCAAATTAGAAATATTCTTCGGGGGTGGCCAATCCAAAATTGCCTATATCTTTTCCTGATGAACCTTCACACCACTTGCACCAATGACATGCCCCAAATATAATATTTCTGTCATCCCAAATTCACATTTAGATGCTTTTGCAAACAATGAATGGGCTTCCATAATGCCTGAAACCTCATCTAAATGCCGAAGGTGCTCCTCCCAAGTCTTATTGTAGATTAAAATATCATCAAAAAACACCAATACTAATTTCCACAACTGCCTCCTGAAAACATGATTCATGCAAGACTAGAAGGTTGCAGGTGCATTCGTAAGCTCGAAAGGTATTACCAAGAATTCATAGTGTCTGTAATGGCATCTGAATGCAATCTTATGTATATCCTCATCACGGACCCGAATTTGGTGATATCTCGAATGTAAATCTATCTTAGAAAAATAAACTGCTCCATGTAGTTCATCCAACAACTCATCTATTCTCGGTATGGGATATCTGTTCTTAATTGTTTTTTTGTTCAACGCATGATAATCGATGCACATATGCATCGTGCCATCCTTTTTCTTCACAAGCACCATTGATGAAGCAAATGGACTGGAGCTGGGCCTGATGTGCCCCATATCAAGCAACTCTTTGGTTGTTTTCTCAATTTCATCTTTGAAGCGCTTTGGGTGTCAGTATGGTGTGGTAATCACGGGTTTGGCACCCTCTTCCAATTCTATCACATGCTCGAAACCACGATCCGGTGGTCTACCACGAGGGAGGTCTCCAAACACCAAACTATGCTTGTCTAATATGGTCTGCACATCCACTGGATAAACTCTATCTTTCCCAGTGGTAGAATTAGAAGATATAAAGCATTGGGCTGCCCAAGCAACCTCCCCATGTCTGAACAAGGCCTCCATACGCTTTGCTGAAACTATCTTTGGAGCACCATCTGATAATGCCCTCAACACCACATTCTTACCCCTTGAAGTGAATTCTAACTCCATTTTTTGAAAATCCTAACCGTATCGTCCTAGAGAGCTTAGCCATTGAACTCCCAACACTATATCAATGTCCCCAATTCCAACTACATAGAAATTATCTGTGATGGTATAATCTCCCATCTGAATGCTCATTTGTGGGACCTTGGTAGTGCAATTCATCTTAAAGCCATTTGCTATTGTGACATTGAAACCAACAAAGTCCACCTGTAATCTCCTTTTGGCAACATATCCTTCGTCGATAAAATTATGTGTGGCTCTGCTATCAATCAAGCAAGTCACTTGCTGTCCATTAATAACTCCTCTTACTCGGAATGGATGATACTTGGGCACACCAGATAAAGTAGCAAAACCACCATGAGTCTCCTCTTCCTTGGGATTGTTATGTTCTATCTGTTGCTCGTATTCATTTTATGAACTAGCATCATCTATCTCCTCCTCCACATTAGAAGTGACCTCTATATAATGTACCTTGCTCTTCCCAAGGCATCGATGATTACGATCCCATGGCTCCTTGCAAGTGAAGCATAGCTGCTTCTTGCGTAATTCATTCCTACTTTCGAAATCAAGCTTAGGAGGATTTGGTTTGGGCTGATTAGAAGTTTTAGTGAATGGCTTGTTATTCTTGAAATTCTTCTTTGACGGCTGTGAACTAGAATGGGAAGTCTCAAGATCCAATGCCATCTGAATAGCATCCTGCAAGGTCCTTGGCTTGAAAGCCTTCACCAACCCTCTCAAACTGTAATGTAGTCCCTTTGTAAATAACATCACCACCCGTCTTTCTGATATATCCAGAACCATAACTGCCACCTGCTGAAATTCGTTGATGTAGCTATCTACATCATCACACTGCTTGATCAAGGCCAACTCCCTGAAATAAGCCTCTTCATCCTTCCTGTCAAATCGAGCAATTAATTTGCTGCTAAACACCTCGTAAGATTGGATTAGAGCATGATTCTGTGTCACCAATCCATGATGCCACCAATCATACGCTGCTCCCTCCAGATGCAATGTTGCAAATTTAATTGCTTCTGTCTCCCGCATTGGTTTTAGGTTCAGGAAAGTGTCCAACTTGTTAATCCAAGAATGGGCTGTGGTTTTCCTGCTCCCATCAAAGTTAGGCAGTGTAAGTTTACCCAAGGCATGCTGGTAATCTCTGTGAGGCCCTTGGGGTCTTTTCTCTTGTTGTGTTCTCTTCCTATCCCTACGTTGATTCATATATTGATTCAACGTAATCTCTTGTCTAATAGCATGAGGGAGAGTGTGATATTCATCGTACACTTTTGTTACCTCATTAACGAAGGGCTGCTCTACTTCCGGTTGTACCTCTTCCTCCTCGTTCCCAGGAATGAATGTAGGCTGAAAAGGCCTACTAGATCCTCCTGAATTAGTTCCCCTGGGTTCATGGTTTCCAACATTGCTCCCATCTCCTATATTCTGACCCACTCTCAATGTATTCATGTCCTGAGACATCCGACCGATAGCATCTATCAACTGTTGTTGGGATTGCATAAATTGTTGCATCATTTGCTGCTGGCCACGTGCTAAATCATTCAGAATATTCTGAACACTCTCATTACCACTCCTGTTACCTCTGTTGTGTGAACCTTCTCGATCTGAATCACCCATTGTTTCAATTTCCGGTGGGTCACCAAGAAATTGCCGGGCTGCAAGAATTGCAGAAAAGATAAGGGTTGACAACTTGAAATTGCCTTTGTCTCTGCTCTCTTTCAAAATATCTTCGAGCTCTGTCACTAGTGTTCTTGAACCCTCAGGTTGGCAGGGTTTGTGGCTCTGATACCACTGAGATGTTCCCTTCCTAGAACATATATAATAACCGCTGTAGTTTGGCTAAGGGATTGCCTCATTATATCCAAAAAGCAACCTATCGCAGCCCATCCGACCACATTAGCACTGGTATACTTTAATTGGTTATATCCTGGAAGGCTCGATACAAAGATTGCTGGATACCAATATTGCGCCACCCTTGCCGAGTCTCATATGCTTCGATCCAGAATCAAATTAACATTGCAAACTGATGAAATTACCCACATGATCAGGTTTCCGTCTAATCATGTACTCAAATTTTGAGAGGCTACGTTCTTAGATGATTCAATGAAAAACTCTAAAATCTTTCCCGTCATGATCTTGCCCATATCCGCCAACCTCTTTTTAATTCATCCCAGGCCATTCTGTTAGCCAATTGATTAATTATTAACTTCGATAAAGACTTTACAAAGCTCTATAAAATATTAAATATTTATTGATGACTTTATGAAGTCCGATTAATTAATTACTTAAATAATTCAAAAGTCTTAATAAATAAATAAATAAGTAAAGACTAATTGAATATTTAATTAATTAATCTTAATTTGCATTTTAGTTCTGGGTAAGGAACAGGGACATTACATATTATCTGTTAAAGATGGTAATCTGATTCGTCCTTGCATATTACTGCTGTGAACATTTCAAATATGGCATAAATTGTTAGAAATCTGAAATAGATTGAATAACCAAGATCTTCTATGAGAGAGATAAGCTATAAAATTGTAAATGAAATAACACATTATAGACCTGAGATTCCAAGAGATTGTCAAATGTCAAGATGACAAGATTGCATTAGGAGCTCAAAGCAAATCTGCAAAATAATGACTACATGCATCAAAGTGCATGTATGTCAAAGTATGCAAGAGTATGAGTTTATGAAAACAAAAGCTAGGTAGTGTATAGAACTAAGGAGATGATGGAGGTGGCAAATCAACCAAAAGTGGATATGGACGCAAAAAGTGGAGAATGCCACCAAAAGTGGAAAGTGTTCCACCCTTTAAGGAAGGGGACAACACACCACTTATCTCCTAGTTATTAAATGATGAACTCACTTTATTATCTTAAACAAGCTTAATAAAATTGTAGGAAAAACCTAGGATGAAGGGAAAATAAATTAACCCACTAGTAAAATAAAAACTTACACCAACACCCCCCCTTAAGCATAGTTTAGGAGGATGTAAAAGATGATGGGTTCCGGCAAATGAAGCCATGTTAGGTACCCATGCACATATAAAATCCCCCCCAAAAGAAGAAGCCCCATCCCACAAGAAGGAAGTATGCTCCCCAATAATAGAGAGAGAAATGAAGTGGAAGGATAAAAAAGCCCCCCCAAAGAGATCCAACGGTAGATGCTTGAAATTGGATGTAGAAGATGGTCCACGATCATCGAACAATGTTCCTCCCTTTAGGAAGAGACAAAACCAAGGTGTATGCAAGCTATCTCCCCATTCCTAAAAGGAATATGTAGGAAAAAAACTCAAGATGTATGGAGTCACTAAACTCGACTCAAGTGTCCCCATGTGGATGCTAAAAGCTGTCACACTCAAATCAGGTGTTCTAGGCCGCACTGTTGAAAATGAAATTTTAGAATCTCCTAGAGACTGATGTAGAACACCATCCAAAGACTCGTGTATCTCCTCTGAAGATGTCTCCTCGAAATGTTGATTCAAAGTATCCACACTCATATCAAACTATGATGAATGATCATGTAGAGATTGAACAAGAGGGTCATAGTGTTGCCTCACAACAACTGAAGAAAATCAACTTCGTCAAAGAGAAGATGAATACAATCAATAGTGTCTCCCAAATAAAGTTTGAAATACTTGTCAAGAGATCATCCCAAGCTGAATCAGGAAGACAATGTATGTCTTGTTGCAAAGAATCATTGGAAACTTTCGAAGAAGCTATTAAAATAATGTTTATTATTTATTTATTAATGCTCAATATTGTAAATTATTGTAAGATAATGATAAGATCGTCTCCGATCTTATCTGAAGTTTCTTTTTAGAAACTTTCCAGTTTTTGTAAATCTTGTAAACTATTTATTGAGCGTCTTGCTCATTGTTAATACATCAATTATTTACCAATTACCTGTGTAATATGGTATCAGAGCCAAATTGCTCAATATTGAATTTTTAATTTATAAAAATCTTTTCTAGGGTTTTTTCTGAATATTGAATTAAAAATTTAATAAAATCTTCTTTGAAATTTTTCAAAGATTTTTGTGAGCTTAATTTCGGAATTTTTTTTCGAAATCTCTTTGTAGCTCTTTTGAGAAATTCAAATTTTTTTTTCTCTTCTGAAAAATTCGTGGATATGTAGGTGTGTTTTGTTTCCAGTTGGGTGTGATTTGTTCGTGGCTTGGCTGCGCGCGTTTTTTTTCTGCCGCGGGAGGAACATCTGGGCGCGATTTTTAATCGCGTTCTTTTTGTGCTTTCTATTCGTGGATTTCTTCTGCAAGTTTCTTGGCCACAATTTCAGCGTTTCTTGTATGTGCCTGCTCTAGTCGGATTCGCGTCCTCCTGACGTGTCTTGTTCTCATTTCGAAGAGATTGTTTGAGCTCGTGTTTTGAATCTGCATCTTGGTCGCGTTTTTCAGTGACAGCTTCTGGCTTGCGTTTTGGTTGATTTGTTTGAGCTTGTGATTTCTCAGTTCATGATTTTCTCTACAAAATCCGAAATCTTTGTTCCCTCTCTGGTGGCTGTGTTGTTTTTTCAGAAGATTTTCTGCAAATTTTGGAGCTTTCATGGCCGCCTAGGGCATACTGTGACTTCGGCCAGATTTTTGACCATCTATTTCAAGTCAGAAATATTTTTTTTTGATAGGTAAATAAGGATTTCATTGATTTGAAAAAGAAAAGCTTTACATTCGAAGCCAGCATGCCAGGCAGCAGTACAGATGTCCCAACCCGCCAGACAAAGAAACAAAATAAACCAGCCTAGAACACCACCCGCCCCAACAAAGAAAACAGACAAAGCCACCAAACACCCGGCCATCAAGCAACAGGACTAGATGCACCACCGATCAGGGCCATTCTTCCATCGACTTCAAGGGTACAGGCCAGATGGTAGATATCAAAGCCACCATCAGCGCACAAAAAAACAGCCATGAATGCCACCCTTTAAACCTCTGGCAATATCCCAACATCTGCCGGGAATGCTCGCAAAAAACTGCCGCCTAACCCGAGATTGAGAGTACCTGTCTAGAGAAGGGCAACCATGCTGGTCTATATTGCCATGCCCGACACCCGCTGAATGGCATGAGCCGTGCCTAAGGCACCAAGTCCCAACCAATCCTTGTCATTTCTATGCCGTCGGCCCCATCATTTGCTAACTTGTCCGCACTCCCATTGGCCTCTCTAAAAACATGGCTGATTGAGTAATCCAACCCTTCATAAATCAATTCCTTAGCTTGTTCCAAAAGACCTTGAAGCTTCCAGTTTAACATTTCCCCGACTTTGAAGGCCTGAATTACCACCATCGAATCACCCTCAATTTCTAGTTGTCTGAGTCCCAATCTTTTGCTGAGCTTGAGGCCATATATTAATGCTTTTAGCTCAGCAACTGTGTTCGTTCCTTCTAAGATAGGAGTCGATTGTTCTGCCACCAAAGCACCCACATCATTGGATATACAACAACCAATACCTGACACTCCTGGATTTCCACGCGAAGCCCCATCGAAATTAAGCTTGAACCATCCTTTTCGAGGTGGAATCCACCTTACGTTCTGACGCTCACCTTTCATACTTCCAGAGGCAAGCGAGCCTTCGCTTGGAATGATCACCCCATGCCAAGAACGTCTAACCTCCGAATCCCAGGACGTGAAGGCCCACTCTCGTTGATTCTTTCTTCGCACGCAATTGTTCAAAACCTCAACAATTACTGCTTCAATCTTGTTGATGAAGTTCAGAAAGTCTCTGTGTGAGTCCATGAACACCCTTCGGTTTCTCTCCTTCCATAACTCCCAGACTATCACCGACGGACTTAGCTTCCACAGCTCGTGATATAGTGACTCCTTCCTAAGAGTTGGCCAAGACTCGAATAGGGACCGAATGTCGTTTGGTAATGCTCCATACCAGCCTAACCGTGCACAGAGCCACTTCCAGCATGCCTACGCGAAACTGCATTGCAAAAGGAGATGGTCGCAATCTTCTTCCTCCCTTTGACACATAGCGCACCGAGACGGTCCATTGAAGCCCATTTTTTTGAACCTGTCTCCAGTGAGGATACGTCCTTTCAATGCCGCCCAAGCAAAGGTCCCGGCCTTAGGTAGACATGCCCGGTCCCAGCAAAGATGAATTGGAAGCGACGGCTGAGACCACCAATCTTGTGACCCATTATATCCGTCTTTGACTTTATAATTACCCGAAATGGATCCTGCCCAAACCAACCTGTCTTCACCATTACGCTAGGAAACCACCCTCTTTTGTAACTCCTCGATTTGTTTTATCTCATCATGTGGTATTTGTGCTTGTGGGATCCGCCTCCAGGCATACTCCTGCTTGCCATTGACACTCTGTGGCTCCAAATAATCATGAACAAAATACCCCCATTCTTTAGTTAGAATTGCCTTGGCCTGGGCATGGCCCAATATACTATCCATGCTGGGGTAACCACCCCAGGAGTCTTCCCAGAATCTGGCAGACCTGCCATCTTTGATGTCCCAGGTCAATTGCTCCTTGATTATGTGTCTGCAAGATTTCATAAAGTTCCAGATACGGGAACCATTCGGGAGATGAGAAGCAGTTAAAATCGACGATGCTTTGTCATCCAGCAAATATTTATGCTGCAGAACTTGAGCCCACTTTGCCTCATTCCTTGCGTACATTGCCCATACTACCTTTGCGCCCAACGCCTTGTTCATTTTTAACAGGTCCCGGATACCAACACCTCCCATTTCTTTTGGTAAACAAACATCCTCCCAGGCAATCTGCAGAAATTTTTTTTGTTCAGATGCGCCATACCAAAAAAAATGCCGCATACTTTGGTTTATAATCCCTACTTTACAACTAGGCAAAGCAAGGCATGACATTAGATAGATGGGGAGGGCGGAGATAACTGCTTTTAGCATCACAATGCGCCCGGCCCATGATAGCCATTTTCCATTCCATGATGACAACCTGTTATTTATTTTACTGATCATTGGATCCCATAACTTTCCAGATCGAATCCCTCTCTCCAGGGGGAAACCCAGGTAAGTCAGAGGTAGCGAGCCAATTTTGAAATTAAGGATTTCTGCCACCTGTTCGGCCGTACCTGGGGCAGTGTTAAAGAAAAAAATTTCTGATTTCGCATCACTTACATGTTGTCCTGTGGCCAGTGCATAATTCCTTAGAGTCTTCTTCAGGTGCCTTGCTTCACGACAGTCAGGAGAAGCAAAATAGAGAGTGTCGTCAGCAAATTGTTGGTGCGTAGATGCAGGGAGACCACTAGTGATTTGAATGCCCTTGAGAAGCCCCTGGGACCTTGCAGCATTCAGACTCCTTCCCAGAGATTCAACCATGATTATATATAGAAATGGGGAGAGGGGATCCCCCTGGCGTAATTCCCGGGAAGCCTCAAAGAAACCTTCAGGTTCACCGTTGACAAGCACCGAGTAACGGGGTGTAGAAATACACACAAAGATCCAGTCTATCCATCTTTTACTAAAGCCAAAGGCTTCAAGCACTTTGCACAAGAAGCGCCAATCCACCATATCATATGCCTTTTTAATATCGAGTTTCACCAACATCCTAGGCCGACCACTCATTTGAAGGGAATGGATCGCCTCTTGTGCGATTATAATTCCATCAAAAATTGACCTCCCAGGCACAAAGCCCGTCTGCTCTTCCGAGATAAGATTCGGGATGATTGGTTTTAGTCTATTTGATAACACCTTCGCCATTATTTTATAGATGGTGTTGCACAGTGATATCGGCCGAAATTCATCCAGGGAGGTTGGCTTTACTTTTTTCGGTATTAGCGCAAGAAAAGTACAATTAATTTCCTTTAGGAGCTGACCAGACGCGCGTGCTTCCTCTAAGGCCAAAGTGACCTCAGTGCCAATCAAATCCCAGAAGGTTTGAAAAAAGGATGCAGGGAACCTGTCTGGCCTTGGGGACTTGTCAGGGAGAAGTTGAAAGGTAGCAACTTTGACTTCTTCTTCTGAAAATGGCTTTAAAAGAAAAGCATTCTATTCATTCGTGACCAGAGAGGGGATATTGTTTAGGAACTCTGCTTGTGTCGATCCCCCAGAACCGTCCCAATTATTGAGGATGTTGTGAAAGAAAGCAACCGCTTCGGCAGCAATGGCCTCATGCCCTACAATTGGTCTGCCATCTTCCCCATTTAGAATAGAAATTCTGTTTGCTTCTTTCCTTGCCCTCGTTGAGTTATGGAAGTATTTTGTATTTCGATCTCCTTCATTGAGCCATGTATCTCTTGACTTTTGTCGCCAAAAGGTTTCTTCTCTTGCCAAAACTTCTTCCCAGTCTCGAAGCAACTGCTTCTCCTGAAAAAACCGCTCATTATTCATGCCATCTTTCAACACTTCTTGGTTCAACTTTGCTAAATTTGTTTCAAGCCTTCGTTTTTCAGCAAAGATGTCGCCAAAACATTCTTTGCTCCATGCTCTCATTTTGTTTTTTAGATTCTTCAGTTTGCTTGTTATTCTGAATAGCCTATTGCCATCTGCCACATCCTCTTGCCGCCATTCAGAGACTTTCTTAGCAAAATCAAGATCCCTAAGCCACATTCGCTCAAACTTGAAAGGGCATCGACAAGCCTTCCGCTCCCCAGTTATATCCAAGAGAATAGGGAAATGATCTGATCCTGAGAAAGGGAGTATGCATCCTTCGAAAGCAAATGGAAAGCGCGCCAAGTCCCCATAGAGTAAGAACCTATCTAACTTTTCTGCGATATAGCAGAAATCCTTTCTTCTGTTTGACCATGTGAAACTGCCGTTTGCCAAAGGGATATCCATTAATGCAGTACTATTAACAAAGGCCTCAAAATCAACCTGTGATTGTAGTTTTCTGCTTGTTCCACCCCTTTTTTCTTCTGGTTTGAGGATAGCGTTGAAATCCCCACCAACTATGCCGATCGAAACTCCATGCTCTCTTATGAATATTTCAATTTCTTGCCACGTCTTCTTTTTCTCCGCACAGCCCATGGGTCCATATACATTTATTAGAATAAAAGAAAGCTCGGATCTCAAGCTTGTAACCTTACTAGCTAACCACCGACTCCCTGCAGCCACCTCCTCAACTTGTACTGCACTTGGCCTCCACATTGTGATTATCCCACCAGAGGCCCCTTCAGCTTCAACCATCGACATCTTCCAGACCCTCAATTGCTGGCTCAAGGACTCCACTTCCCTTTTACTCAGCATTGTTTCCTGTATTAGTGCCACTTCCACTGTATTTTCTTTAAGTAGGCGCCTCAAAAGGCGCTTTTTGTTAGGGGTATTTAAACCCCTAACATTCCAGCTTAGTAACTTCATTGCCCCTCGGGAAGGGACCCTCCCTTCCTTGATCTGAGATGCATTGTTATCTTTTGCTGGCCAGACGCTTCCCTAGCCATCGAGCGCTTCTCTTCATTCGTTTTCCTACCAACTTTCCTACGATCGCCATAGTCCGGGACGGTTTTTCCGCCTCCTGTCCTAGATACTCCGAGCTTTCTTTTTGTCATACTCTTATTTTCTGAATTTTCCCTCCTTTCTTTTGATCGCTCCAATGAGCATAAGTTAATGGGATCTTCTGCCCATGAAACCTCTTCCTTGTCCCTAGATTCCGTCCAGGGGATAATTTGCAGATTATTTGCATTGGGCCAAACATCACCCACTCCCTCTCCCTGTTCTGTCTCCTTCCACATTAGATCTTTTTCTTCAGAGATAGCCCTCAAAGCATTGCCTACTTCCATAATTGCTTCCCATTGTCGCCTTCAACTTCAGAGTTAAAAAATGCATCCTTCTCTGGCTCAGACACTTCTCCACCTCCCTGAATCTCCAATTTGTCCTCATCATTCCTTGGAAAATTTCCATTATCTTGTATTTCCTCTGAAGGCTTTGCTTTATCGTCCTTAGGGGGAGCTATTGTCGTGTAGGATCCTCCAGAGGAAGGACCCTCCCCGCTATCTTCCACCTCCTTCCCTTTCGAATTCCTAAAAGCTTCATGGTTCCACCCCTTCTTTTCCCAGATCTTTTGAACAGTTGTCTGGCAATTTGTCCACCTCCAATCCACCTTCTGTACCCATCCTGCTCCTTCGTGCGAAAGCTCCAACTCCTCCCATACTTGGTTCCAGGGAGCGATCTCCACTAAAATTCACATTTTGCCCTCATTTCCATCCAATGCCGCTGCCCTGTCCAAAGATACAAATCTTCCTAGGGCATTCCCAATTACCTCGAGGGCCTCTTCACTCCAAAGCTCTGCTGGGAGGTTTTCCAGATCCACCCATGCTTGCATTTTCCCTGGTGTATATTGAGTTGCATCAAAGTGTTTTGTCCAACCTGTTAGGAAAAAACCATGTCCTTCCATTTCTAAATTTTTTGCCATAAGAACATCCTTTTTTTGTTCTGGTGACTCGCACATCACAATGAAGAAGCTATTCGGCAGGAATCTTAGTTCCATCTTGTTCGACCATCTCTCCGTCCACCACGCCTTCATCCGGGATTTTGTGCAATTATCTCCCCACCATTTGGCTATCACAGCATTATCTTCCAAAGCATGACAAAGATCTTCCGTCACTGCTTGGGGGATTTCCAGGGTAGCCCTCTTTTTTCCAGTTGGATTCGGCGCTATCTCCTGGGAGATACCATTACAACCAGAAGCCGCTGGCACTTGATCGTCGCTTGGTTGCTTCTCAACTTTGCGCCAATTTGATTGGATTGGTTTGGATTTTTGCTCACGTCTACCTCCCGCTTCCATTCTGCGCGATGATTCACTGTCGAATCTCCTTCTTGAAGCCTGCTTGTTTTGCCTTCTCCCCCCATTCCCGTTCTTGCCATTTGTTTGTCTCTTGCGATCAGTTTCCCTGGAGTGATATTTATGCTCTTGTCTCCATCCATCTAGCCATGGCGGGCCCCTGTGCCTAGGGTATCTCCTTCCTTTCGGATCCGGCCTTTGCCTCCAGTGTGGAGCGTTCCAGCCTTCCCTATTCTCCTTTGCTACTGTCCATCTGGATCTTCTTACTGCTCCTGCCATAGTATTTTTGCGCAACCTATTCTCCAAGGACGGCCATTCCTTCTCAGCTTCCTGCGCCCACTCCTTTGCTGCGAAACTCCTGCTCTCCTTGCGCGCCATAACTATTTTTTTATGAATTTTTTAAGTCAGAAATTTTTTTTGATCGCAGATTCTTGGTGGGTTTTTCGAGAGCTCAACTGGGTTGGTCTCCGAATTTTCTGGGTGCATTGTTTTCCGTGCCTCAAATTTTGTGCCATCCGTACACTATACTTTCTGCAGTCTATACCTGAATCTGCCTCTATTTTTTGCATTGAAATTCATGCCTCGAGTTTCGTGCATCAGCCTCTTCTCCATACCTTGTTTTTCATGCCTCAAAAAGCGTGAAGATGGCTAGTTTAAGTAATTTAATGCTGGAGGGCAGTCAGAGATTTAATGGCAAAAATTACAACACCTGGAAGCAGCGGATGTTGACAATTTTTGAATACCGTTGCCTTGATCAGATGATTCTCGGCAAAGCTACTCGTCCCGACATGGCGGGTAAGGATCAGGAGAAGTTTGATGAGCACAATCGTGAAGCGGTAATGCTTATTAAGCTTTCCGTTACTGATGATCAGCTCCCTCAGATTCCACTGGGAAAATCAGCTAAGGAAATTTGGGATCACTTGAAGGGTTTACACGAAACTTTTAACAAAATCCGTGCGTTTTTCTTGAAGAATATGCTGTTTTCTATCATGATGGATGAGAAGACAACTCTGCAAGCGCACCTGAATAAAATCCAGGAGATCCGAGATCAGTTGGAGGCGATTGGTCGGAAAATGGAGGAGGAAGACATGGTCGTGATCACCCTAAAGAGTCTACCGAAGTCCTATGAACACTTCATAGAGACTCTCAACATTACGTCTGCTAATGTTGATCTCAAGTTTTCAAATTTGTGCACTATCCTGTTGCAGCAGGATCGCTGGAGACAACAGTTCGGTAGCAGTGAATCATCATCCTCCACGGAACAGGCTTTTGCAGCTAAAACCCATCCGAAGCATCAAGGGAAAGGTCAGCCTTCACAGCAGAAAGGCTCAAGTCAGACCTCCACCAGCCCGAAGAAGAAAAATATTCAGTGTAACTACTGTCATAAATTTGGCCACATCAAGAAAGATTGTCGTGCTCGTTTGGCTTCTGAGCAAAAGAAGCAGGGAGGGTTTCAGAAAGCGAATGTCGCCGAACACTCTGAGCAGAAGGAATCTGCCTTTTATGCACTCATGGCAAAAAGGCCCGCAGACCATGTCAAATCCTCTGCTTGGTACATAGATTCTGGTGCCTCGCGTCATTTCTCACATAGGCGTGACTGGTTCACAGACTTTTCCCCTTACACTGACTCAGTAATCTTTGAAGGAGGTGAGGAATACACAGTTGTCGGCACAGGCACTGTTCAGGTTCAGTCTGGCGGAAGGGATCTCATATTCCTCAACGTGTATTATGTACTTGATATCGAGCTCAATCTTCTCTCAGTTAGTCAGATCATGCGGCATTCTCC
>VDFB02000017.1:556400085-556421657 GCA_007258455.2 Sequoia sempervirens
TGGAGGAAACAATGTTGATTTGTGAAGAAATGGAGTGACTCAACGTAGAGCAACCTCGCGAGACTTTAAAAGACATTGTTGATAAGCTTGAGGATTTGATAGGGATGACTACTTTGAGCATTCAGAGGGTGGAATAAACGTAAACATTGATAAGGTGGCCTCTAATGAAGAAGCTCAGTAGGGCTCTGGGGATGAGGGCCATGAAAAATTGGATAAGCCTTATGAGGTGGAAACATCGGATCAGGAGTTGGATGAGGAACAACCACAAGAGCACAAAATTGTAAGTGAATAGGCTAACCCTGAGGAACATCACTCTAGAGAGGATAAAATAGATATTGATGTAGATGTGGAGATACTAGATGAGCCTCCATGAATAGGCCAAGGTGAGGGCCTCAAACAAGAAGAAAAACTACCAGAAGAGGAAGTGCCTCCTGCGAAAGAGCAGGAGAAGAAAGAGGAAGAGAACATCAAAGAAAATGATGTTGAGCATGAGAAGAATGTTGATGTTGAGCATGAAGAGGATAAAGGGACTCCCCTATGGTAGCAAGGCATCTCTGAGGAGAACATAGCCTCTATTGAGATAGACAAAGAAAAAGCTATGCAGATAGAAGGCTTAGATGATGAAGAAAAGGATGATGGAAAATTCCCAAATGAAGAGGAGGAGAAGCCTTAGAAAGAATAGAAAAAAGAGGAAGGTGATCATGAATCACCAAAAATTCAAACAAAGGTCTCTGAGTGGCTAGAATGGAAACTTAAGAAAAAGGATCTTGCGGTCCATGATCCCAAAGCCATAATGGAGGGTATCTTAGCTAGATCTCAAACAAGGACCTATAGGGAGAAAGATACCAAAATTTGATCACATCAAGGTCAATTCCTCTAGATCTCATACACTACAAATTGCTACTCCTACAATGGAAAAAGATACGAGCTCCATTCAAGGCTAGAAATACAACATATCCACCATTAACCTAGGCCCAGTGACTCAAGAGAAAATGATAGATGAATTTCAGGGGTCGATGTCCACTATAATTCAATAGATGAACAAAGATCAATCTACCAAGGAAGAGCTAAAAGCGCAAGTGGAAAATCTAACTGCCTACATTCAACAATGGACATCTACATAAGAGGAGACTCCACTAAAATCATCAACACTACCCTCCTTACTCTCGAAAGAGGATATCAATAAAATGGAGAAAAGGAAGAATTGGCCCAAGTCTATGACTAATTGGTTCAACAAGGTGATATCTAGTGGTGACCATGGGATCGACCATGTAGTCATGATGTATAATAGGTATCAAAGCTTAGGAAAAGATATAGAAGGCATGATGAACACCTGTAAGGAATTCTTAGAGATGTATAGGATCACCTACCCTAAGCTGGAAAGCATCCTTAAGCTTTCCTGAGACATTTGGGAAAAGGATTTGGAAATTCCAAAATATCCTTGGCTAGTGGAGACTTGGTTGATGAAATTGGATTACATAAAGGAAGTTTTGGAAAATGTCTTGCATGACCTAGAAATCAATCATGAATGGGTTTTCGAGCACCAGGCGGATAGCGTAGAGTATTTAAAGTTGATGACTGATTACGAAGTACCTGCCCTAGAACTAGATCCAAAGAGAATCAAGCCTTTGTTTCACCAGAAAATGGAGCAAGGAGTTGGTGACACACTGTCACCAGATTTTATGGACTTTGTTTCTAGGGCTTTTGTTCGGATAGAGAATATTATTGAGGTCACCTCAAATTTTGTTGAGAATCAAAAATAAATCATAGAAAGAGTCAAGAGGATGTCCTTCCAAATCCTCAAATCTGAGCTCTAAGAGGAGAAGAAACTCATAGTTGTTTTTGGAAAGTTCATAGAATATGTGAATGGTCAGAAATTGGTTGGGAATCCTATCATAGATGATGAATACTTGTCAAAATAGTTGTTAAAGGTTGGCAGTCAGTACAAGACAAAACAACTACAGTGTAAAGGCTGCTAGATGACAAAATAGACTAAATGACAGAATAGGGAAAAGACAAAATTCTATTTTTACATTGTTATATATTTGGGGGTAGGTGAAACCCTAATGTAAAATGAATCTGAGCCACATAATTTAAATGAGTCTTGCCCATTCATTTTTCTTCTAGAAAACTATAAATAGGGGCATCCTCTGATTTTCAAAGGGAGAGATGAGTTGTGTAAAGGCATTACAGAAAACTAATGTAAAAAGCATTGTTTGACGGTCTCTTGTGTTTTCTTCTCATGTGTGCATGATTCATTCTCCAAATATCATATTTTAGCTTCATTATTCTTAGTTTTAAGTCACTTTTAGTTGTTAGTTCATGTCATGCTTTAATGGTGAAGAATGTTATGGTCTTTTATGTCTTCCTAGCTCATACTATTTGTTGTTTATTATTGATAAACTACTGTGCAAAGTTAGTATGAGAATCATTTACATTGTTGCAATTAAGTCCAGTTGTTGTCCATGCTTTAATGGAGAATGAATGGTTTGAAAATATGAAAACCTTAGAAGATAGCAATAGTTTCATGAGACCGTAAGTTGTCTTTGGTTAAGTGGAACTCAGTTTTAGGAAGTTTGTCCACTATAGCATCCTCCATTGTTACTATTCAACATTAATTGCAGGTCTAGGACATTCCTTATCCCTTTCCCTTTTGACCTTTCTTTGAAAACTTAAGTTTAAACAAAGTTCCAACATCATTGTAAATCCAAATCTGATGGGGAAAATAGAGTTTCAATTTCTTTTCCTGAACTTGAAGTAGTTGTTCTTCATTTCTAGAATTCACAAAACTCCTCTTGCAGACTCAATTCCTTCCTCACTTAGTAACCATAAATGTCCTTTGTGATTACCAGCAAATCACATCAACCAATTGAACTATTCCAAGCTTAGTCATGACCTAACACTCGAGAGACCTTAGGGTGATTGTCTAAAACTTAGTTGCAAATTTTCACCTTTCAAAAGAGACATTGCACTTGTGCTTTTTCTTTGTTGAGAAGTGCAAAAACACCCATCAATGAAACTAGTGCTAGAAGGAGGGAAGCTAAGCTAAGCTAGATTGAATTGGGTCCTTCTCCCCTCAAGGGTTTCATAGAGTGATTCAATCCACACCAGACAAAGGAGAATTTCAAGAGCTAAAGACCCTTACTAAGGCTAAGAGAGACAAGAAAGGGGAAGCATCAACTTCAACCCCTCCCACTCGACCTCCATCTCCTTCCACCCATTCATCTCCTTCCTTCCCTTCACTCTCGACAACACCTTCATCCTCCCATTCACTCCAAACTACCTTTTCACCCCTCACCTCACACATCCAAGGTGTTGTCCCAGCCCTTGCATCACTCTTCCAAGGAATTGTCCCAACTAGAGTCCCACTTCAACCCCAAGTCACTGTAGCACAACAATCGCAGCCTCTGCCTCCCACAATGGCTTGGCTAGGAAATAACCCATCCCATTTTTCCTTCAATTATTACCATGACATGCCCAAGAATCTAAGAGGATTTTACAGCAAGTTTCACCCACGTGATCTACAAAGGATAGCAGAAGAACACATCAACATCTTCCAAATAACATTAAATGATATGAAAATTGAACATGAAGACATTGTTTGTAGGCTCTTCCCTTACTCGTTGGGAGATGAGGCTTTCTATTGGTATATCCACTGACCCACTGGATCCATTACTTCTTGGGATCAAATGAAGCACACCTTTTTTTAGAATTTCAAACTTCATGTCAATCCCACATAATTGTACTAGTTAGTAGTTCATGTTCGTCAAAAGGGAAGTCAGTGATCCAATCAGCTCCTTTAATGACCAATTTCATAAAGCTTTCATGAAGTTGCAGCCACCTTATATGGTTGATGATTCCTCTACTCAACTGGTGTATTATGTTTCCTTAGATAATCTTACATCCGCTTTGGTAAAAAGGATGCACCCACCACCTACTAGGTTTGTGGATGCATATGCAGAAGAAGTCACAGCAAGCACAAACTTGGGGTAGCATATTGTAGGTTTGTTGCCCTCCTTGGGGCCAACTTCCAACCCAACTTAGAGTCAAGCACCTTCAGTACCTCATTACTTGCAACCTTCACAACAATAGGCTTAAGCTCAACATCCTCAAGTGCCTTCATACCTATAAGGCTCTAAGTTCCCAGCTTCCCAGCAAAACCAACTTGTGACACAACCCATATTCCTTCAGAATTTAGTTCCACAATGGAATAACGTAGAGAAGGATCAGATTGATGAGCTAACTAAACTAGTCAAGAAGTTTTCTACACAGATAACTCATTTAAGAAATTAAAAAAACCAGTTGCAGGCCTCTCAAAGGAGCATCCAAGCCAACCTTAACTAAGATAATCATGATTCCAGTGCACCTTTTGGACATAATTTAGGGTAGAACCTTGAAAGGAGGCCTTCACAATGGTAAAATAGAACTTGGAACACTAGACCAAACAACGGAGGCATTCCCACACATCTTGATCAATTGGGTAGTACTGATAAGTCTACAAGTGGATTCTACTCGGTTGAGGCTACCTTTTCAAGATGGTGCTAAATCCACAAGACAAATAGGAATTTTGAGTTGAATTGCCTAGAATTCTAGACTATTGTAGAAATTTTTCAAGTGGAAAGCCAAAATGTAGTTGATGGCTTAGGCTGCAGAGACTTGGTTCCTTCGGAGCCATATGATTCCTCAATGCTAGTGGTCAACCAAGCTCCTTTCCCGCAAAGTGAAAGAAACACGCTTGAGAAGGAGGCGGTTCCCAAGGATGAAGAAGCAAATCAGGTAAGTATTGAGAGCTCCTTATCTTAGCTTTTCAATTTAGTAGATAATGGTCCTGTAGATGAGGAAGAGCCATGTGAGGGTGAGTTCCAAATGTTCCTTCAAAGAGCAACCCCATACAACTTAAGGAATAGACAAGTTGATGGTCCTTTCACTACCTCTACTCCCCCCAACAACTTGAATGCTCCACCTGATCCTGATGCCAGTAACAATCCCACTTATCCCCACATGCCTACCTAGTACTTCAATAGGAATAGGCATCCAAATTAAATTGAAGATCAACCCACTAGTTCTTCCCAAGGAAAATCTTCTAAAGCAAAGGTTGAACAAATTGGGGAATAGATAGCCAAAGAATTCAAGAAGGTTAAGTTTAGTCTTTCAACCTATGAATTACCCAAATTCATGGATGCTAGAAATGCCTTCACTAGAATGCTCAATGGGACTCCTCCATCCAAATCAACCCAATAATCGCTTACCAAGAGGGTTTCATTTGATACCTCCCAAAGTGAGCATGTGATTAGAGAAATCTTGGGAAAGAAGCCTGATCAATCCCTAAATCATCAAGTAAACAAGCAACCAGTAAAAGACCAAAATCTAGCAAAAACCAAAGATAAGAACAATGAAAAGGAAAAGGCTAAAGTAGCCTAGGTTGATGTTTCATTAGGGTTGTTCCAAGGGAAATTGGAGACCACTCCTTTCTTGACAAAAATAAAAATATTTGGCAAGAATCTACACAATTGTTTGCTCTATTCAAGACCCTCAGCCAATGTTATGCCCTTGGTGGTATGCTAAGCACTAGAAATAACTCCAACCCCCTCCCGAAGGAAGATAACTCAATTTGATAAGATAGAGGTAAACATAGTAGGAAAATTGAACCGAATACCCAAGAAGATTGCAGTGGATCCAAGAGTCCAGCAAGTGCTTGACATCTAGGTTGACAATATCTAAGACACCTCTGACATCATATTGGGAAGGGATTTCACCCAAGCCTTGAATGGCTATGCTACATTAGATTATTCCTAACTATGGCTGCCCTAGAAGGAACTGCCTAATCAGAACTGCATTGATTGAGAGCCCAAAATGAAGTTCATCATTACTGAGTACAATAATAAAAATGGGGTGTTGTTTATAGAAAGAGAGTTGGGAACCTATTGTCTTGTTGCTTTCCTAGATGATGAAGAGAGTGAAGAGGAATTCCTCATGTTGTGTGATGCTCCCATCAACTTGACTTCCCTCTTGAATAGAATGGAAGTCTTGGTCAAATCCAATGACGAAGAATCCCAATACGATAGATGCCTTGGCTTGTTGGATGGTTCTAAGAGTTTATGCAGAACTGCATGCAAGACCAACTCAAATTGGGAATAATGGACTTCAAAGAGTTACTACTACCTAGTTGGTGCTAGGTGCATGATGTAGTTCATTCTAAGTTTGGATGTTGCATGTGCCAAAGTGTGATGGATCATATCAAGAGATGGATTTCTCCATAAGAGAACCCTCAAGAAGGACAGTGAGATCAAGACCAACCCAGATCTGCATAGCCACCCAATGATCCTGAAGGATTGGATGCATGACCAAAAAAGGAAGCATGCTCAGCTAGTTCTGAAGTCTAGGGTCCCCCTAAATTTTGGATGCTACATTTTGATGGGTCCAAATCCAAGCAAGGAGTGAGAGTTGGCTTCAAGCTTATCAGTCCCACAGGTAAGGCGTATTTTTTCCCATAGACTTCAATTTTATCGCACAAATAATGTAGCAGAATATGAAGCATTAGTTCATGGATTACTATTAGCATTGAAAAAGAAAGTAAAAATGTTGCAAGTCTTTGGTGATTCCAAGCTAGTTGTGAAGAAAGTTAGGAAACTATACTCTTATCATGATAGAAGGTTAGAAAACTATAGACACAGGGTATTGGATCTTATAGAAGGGTTAGATGCATTCAATATTCAACTAATCCCATGTAGCAATAATCATACTACTAGTGCATTAGCTCAACCAGTGAGTACCCCCCAAATCTTGTACTTAACTAGCCTAAACGAGTTCACCATATAGCTCACCTCAACCCTGTCGGTGCTCAACAATGTCACTCACTTCCAAGTGTTTAATGATGAAAAACACATCCTTGAATTCATCACAAGTTTGGGCATATTTGCATCTCAAATCATTGATGAAACAAAACATCACATCGACAAGGTATATCTACAAGTGCTTAGAAAAACACAACTCTTGGATATAACAAAGTAATTTTGATGAGACATTGAGATATCAATAAGTAAAATATGATTGTCTCATCGACACTCTTCAAGTAATGATCAAAAGTGTACACTGCTAGACCATTGGGAAGGTGAGCAACGTATGCAGTAGAGTGGTATACACCACAACCTCGTAGCAAGAAGCCTTGAGCAAGGCGGTAGTGTGGTAAACAACTGAAGGGAAGGGAAAAACACCGCTATATCGCAACAATAATCACAAGACTCCTCAACATGCCAGAGTTACATTGATATATAAAGAAATACCACTGAAGTAAAATATTGATGAGATAGTGTCATATTGACAAGAGATATTAACTTGACTCATCGGCACCGATAACCAACATCAAAGGAACATAAAATCTAATTTCAATCAGACATTGAGATATCAGTAAGACAAATAAGATTGTCTCATCGACACTCTGCTAGAATTGTAAAATTTTGAAATTTTTAGTCTATTGCATTCAAGAGTTTCCAGCATTGAGTCCTCATCATAAGCATAAAATTCCCTCTTTGTATTATCTTGCTTATTTTTTTTCATGTGACTCATTTTAATCCATCTAGTCCTTCATATTTCATTAAAAGATCCATATCGGCAAGACATAGTAAAAGTCTCCCTGACCTATATTTTCACTAACATGTATTTGTTGCAGACTATTGGTAGGGATTTTCTTTTGTTTTGGCGACTGTGAAGATTCATATCGACAAAGCAGGCATTTTGGGGTAAAGTCATAGTGAAGTATTTTTTCTTGCTGATTGGAATATAGAAAAAATATATCGGCATAAGTTGGGGCGTCGTTGTAATATCACGGCGAGTTCAATTTGTCTTACCGATTAGCATGGAAGAAGGGTCATTTTGGCCAAACTAATTGGTATTGTTGAGAAGTCATGGCGAATACATTGTGTTTCACTGACTGGCACCTGACTAAAGTATATCGGTAAGACTAAAGTATGTCGGGGTAATGTCTTGACGAAGGTGTCGGGTCCTGCCGATAAGGTGTAGGGGTATCAAAAGACTATTAGGTGAAGCTATGGATTCTTGTCGAGATTTAAAAGATATGCTGATAAATGATATGCATCACCAGGACAAGAACTCTTCAATGTAAGTTTCACCAAAGTTTGAATGTTGTACCGACAAAATATTTCGGGGTGAGTTTTGCCGACTGAATTAATCTAGAGGAATGGATTTGGCCAGACATTTGGTGTCGGTATGAGTCTTCTCGAAGGTTCATTGTCCCTCCGAAGGTGTTGTTTCATTGGTAGGGTTTATTTCTTCGGTGAGAAAACTTGGTGGTCACGCCAAAATTAAATTTTATCAGTGAAAGGGTGATTTTATCTTAGCGATTGGAAAATGATTTGAAGAATGCATATCGGTATGACACAGTGAAGTCTATGTAACATCTCCCCGACCCTGAATTGTCATAGTGACATAAAAGATAGAAGTGATAGTCATCAAGTTGATTCTATGTGTCAGTAAGACCACAGAGTGTCTTGGCGAAAGGTGTAATAAACGTTGCAAAAGGACTTCGCCCCAGATTTGAAAATCTCTCACCGATAGGATGTTTGATGTGATAGTGCCAGTTTCAAATGATCTTTCATTCATGCTTCATTAATGGCCCGACGAGGTATAATAGTGAAGGTTAATCAATTCTTCAGTACCGAATTGATTACAGAGGAATTGGCAAGGTGAACAGAGAGTCGAGACATTTTTCACACTCAGGAGCTTGAGCAGAATACTGTAAGTAAGTTCTTCTTAAGTCTCCTACATTTTTCTATAATTTTGGAAGAATGGAGTCTTTTGGTTCTGGAAAGGGTTAGGGTAGAAAGCCTGGTGAGAGTAGTCTGTCAAAAGGAACGAAACAAAAGGTTGATATAGAGCATGAGGGCACTGAAAGAAGATTGAACCAAGACCTTATTGATCAACTACCTAGCTTGGGGCCTAAAGCTAGAAGGTTTGCACAGCTTAGGGCAGAAGTTGATAAGCTAGATGATAAATGCAAGTTCATAGGTGATGTTTGGACTACCGTAAGAGGGTATGAGCTATTCAATACCATAGAAGAAATCACTTTGAACCAGTTTGTAACCCATGGAAGCTGAATGTAGGGAAATTGGTGTGCCCTAATGTATTTGTAAATGCAAAATTGGTGAAATTGCTTGCAAATAATTATGATCCAAAACATCAGGCTATATGTGACCCTTTTGGAAGACCCTAGATATATGTGTCAAAAGAAGCAATAGGTGAGGTTTTCAAATTGGAAGGGTTTTGTAATTAGGAAATCAGCTGTGAAGAGTTGGAAAAGGAATTCTCGAGAATGGATACAATTTATAAGGGCTGGAGGTTGCTAATTCACATGATTAAATAGGGTAACAAGCCAGAACCTCTGCAGGATAGTGAGGGGCCTCCTTATCATGTAGATTTGTTAAAACCTTATATGAAATACACATATTTTTTAGTGTGTCAAGTGTTGGGAATGGATGCCCCAAAACTCATGTCAATTGTGCCAATGATTATCATAGCAGATATCCAGTATCACAATTCCAGACCATTTGACTATGCTTCATATATTTCTAGGGAGCTTGATTCAGGATTGGTGGCTATAAAGGGTGGAGCTTCTATTGTTCATCTCAGACAATATTCATTGTTGGTGCATTTGGTGCTATATTTTGGATAGGAGTTAGGAGTATGGCCTCCAAAAATGAGAGTTTCTCAAATTAGTAAGTGTTGATGGTGTTTTCTACACAGCAACAACTCAGACAGAATGAAATATTCTATCTCTCTTGAAAGGTAATCCTCAACAATAAATTACTGAAGATCACCCCAAGGTCTCTCGGGTGTTAGGTCATAACAATGCATAAAACAACTCAGATAAAATGTGAAATGCTGACAATCACAATCGGACCTTACTACAAGCAAACTGAATCTTTCAACTTATCAGATCTAACAATATGATGATCTTAAATCCTAAATCTAACCGAATAACAAAGAAATAGCAAAAGATAGGGATGCAAGGAGGTGATAAGATCTAAACTACTCAGAGGAAAAACAATGTAAATAACATATATCTGAAATGGACCTATCTCAAATAACCAGCTCTTGTTCAACCCACAATGCAATCTTACAAGAATGGTGCAATCTTCTGAGGAATACAGATTTTCAAATCATAGACATGCATCTACAATAGAACTTAAACACATTGAATATACGGTCCAGGTTGACTTCACCAGCCTACTACAATCAGATAGTTACTGGGAGTATAGACCAGAGATAGCTACAAACATTCCAAACATGAAATCATAAACATCATTTATCCAACTGAAACTAATCTATTTTTGAATACTAAACCCTATATCTTCAAGCAATTTGAAAGATAGAACAAAGGAACCATGCAAGATGAAATAACACAAAAGATTTCACCAAGAATAACCACAATGTCTTCAATTGTATTAATCACCAAAGTTCTGCAACAATTCAACTGTTCTGATACAATATTTGCTTCAAGGAAATCGAAATACTCTAACTCTTGCTTTTTAGTTTCTAATGTCTTCTTACTAATGTCTAACCCTTTACAATGAGGCAAGAATGCCTATTTATAGCAAATCCCCCCAAAACATGTCGGCCCAACCAAACATTTTTACAAAATAACAAAAAATTGCCAAAACAGGTCGGCCAAGGAAACGAACTAAGGCACACATTAAATGCCATCATCCAGGTCGACTCTGACACAGTCCCCAAGGAAGTCCGGTCCAATGCATGCCCTATGATAATAGGGAAGCACAAATCTTGAAATGAACATTAACTGCCACTCCCTTTATCCTTCTTCTGCCCGGATGACCCTTGGACCTTCAAGAATATTCCCTCCAGCTCAGCAATAGGTGGCAAGGCCAACACCCTGAGTCGGCATTTAATTGAATTAATTTCCTCCTTGGACTGGTCAACAATTTTGTTCCAATCTTCCTTGCTGGCCATATATCTATCCATTACTGCCATGTAGGTGGCTGCATCATCAAGTAGGTGGCCGGTGACAGCTCCATCAGAATATGGGGCATAAATTTCATGCCACCACTCCCTCAATTGTTCCAAGCTCAAATACTTGGGAGCTATCTTCCTCCTTCCTGTCATTACCTCAAAGAAGGCAATGCATCCATCATAGACTGCAGTGAGCTCTCCATCAATTTGCTTCTTTCTTTTCAAAATTTTCCTCATGGCCTTCTGCTTAATCTGCAGCGCCTCAAACCACTCCCAAGGTTCATCCACCCTGGAGGAAGGAAGGATTCCATCCTTGGCCAATTGATCTTTGCCATGCCCCATGACAACCCTTGACTTCTGCAGCAGGAGATCCATGTCATTCTTATCCTGGGATAGAATATACTCCAGTAGCTCCTTCGCCCAGACTGCATCCTTTCCCACAGATAAAATTCCCTTAATAGCATCATCTCCTTTTGCTTGGATACCCATCAACCAGTCTGTGGTAGCCTGAGATGAGGCCTTCATCTTTTCAATTCTGGAGATGGTCTCTTTAGGTAGAAAGCCAGGGGTAGCAGATGAAGAAGGGTGAAGGGACTGCAAAGGTTTCATAACCTCCTCCAAACACTTCCTTAACCGTTCATTCTCCTTCTTTAGCTCATGTTTGGTTTGGGTCTCCTTCTTCAACCTGTCAACAATGACTACACTGGATCCCTCAAACTCCTCAATATCCTACTCTATGGAGGCTGGCTCGAGGTTGATAGTCTGGACATTATAGTCCTGGCTCGTAATATCCTCCCTCATTTTATCTGTGGCAGGGGTGGCAATGTGGACGACCCTGTTGTGTGCTTCATCCCTTTCCACCCAGGAGATCACCTTGGCAGCTTTCTTCTTCTTTCCTTTGCCAATTTTTGACAACATCTCATCCCAGTCCAAGGGAGTATCTTCAATAATCACTTGCTTCTTCCTTGCAAGTTCCCTCTCTAACCAGTCCAGGGCTACAGGGTCAGTCTGGATTTCTTCCACTCCGGCATTTTTTGGCTCCTCTGTCACTTTCTCTTCCTCCGCAGTTGTTACCTTATCATCCTCCTTCTTCGGAAGCTGCTCACCTTGGTCGGCCTCTCCAAGTCCTAATTCTGGAAGCACTGGTGATGGAGTCCTAGCAGGGATACTTTCTTCCGGCTCTGGTGATCCGTGGCCTCTATCACTTTTTGGGGAATCTTCATATTGCACCAACGGAGAAGTGTGTCTTTCTTCCATTTCTGCCTCAAGCTCAGCCGCCTCACTGAAAAGTGTTCCCTCCTTGAACTGTTCTACCTCCCCGCTAGTTTCATGCTCATCCGAATTCTCCGATTCAGGTGCGCTTGGCGGTGGAGAAACAGACTTTGGTGGCTCTTCAACCGGTAGCTTTGGGGAAGAGTCTCTCTGCTGTGCAGCATCCTTGGGAGAGGGAGTCCTTGATTTCCTTGTGTAGACTTTGGTTTTCTCCCCTCCAGAACTCTCCACATCGACAATTGGGGGTTCATCCTCTGAAGCAACTTGATCTTTCCTCTTGGCAGTCCTTGCTGTTCTAGTTTTCTTAGGTGGTGGAGGAGCATCCTCCTCTTCAGCTTTCTCCTTTTCCTCCTCATCAGAGGACTTGTTGATTGTCAGGGTCTTCCACCTTCGCTTTCCTTTAGGTTTCCTCTTCATTTCAGGCTCAGCCCCCTCCTTAGGACCTCTGACTTTGATCTTGAATGGCGAAGTTTTTGCTATTTTCCCTTTGGGGTCGTCTTCCCCAGATTCTTCAGAAGTTGACATGGGATTGAGATTTCCCATCAAGTCAAAAGTGCAAGCTACCTTTGCGCTTTCCAATTCCCATATTTTATGCTTTATCCATGAGGAAGTGAACTTCATGACAGGAGCCATCAAATCTTCCAGCTCTATAACTTCATTCTCGGTCCAATCGATATCCCCGGTTGGCCTGTCCTTTACCGCATCATAAGCATGGTCCTGCACCAGTTTTCCATCATCATCAAGCTGATCCGGAATCAGTTTAATATTATATTGCCTGATGGCCTCCACAGGCAACCTAGAATATCTTTTCTTCCTCGCCTCAAGGTCATCTTTGATATTGACCCAATAGTCTTCCAAGTCCTCTTTGTGCCTATACTCCCGGGTAGCTTTCTTCTGAGCCTCTCCAGTTATATCAAAATTCATTCTTTTTGAATGGAAGGAGAATCCAGAGGCTGCCAGTTCCTCCCCTGTGGTGTGAGCTGATTAGATAGATGGGCACATCTCTCCCACACTAATCCCAAGAGGGAAGTCTCCTCTAAAGCCTGTTTTGTGCTTCTCCTTCTTCACCACTGCATCAAATTCACAGATCTACCTTACAACTTCCAGTAGCACAATGTGGTCGGTGGGATACCGAGGCAACCTGTAAGGAGCAATTGGGCATCCATCAATCCTGAGGTAAGTGAATGTAGGGAACTGGATAAACCATGCTCTGTAGTTCTTGATTAGTCGTTTAGCTCCATCGGATAATCTGAAGTGCTCAGCATTCTGGAGTGTCCGGGTGATATGCATTGTGAATGCATCATTTTCCCTCTTGTAATCCTTGTGCCCAAGATGCAGTTCTAGATACACTTCATAGATTATGTCTTGCCCGATTGTTCCCCTTGGATTCAGACCTTTGTAGGGGTAGGAGATGGCCAACACATACATTACATATGAGGACATAGTGAATTTCTTTTTCTCCAAAATATTCCTCAACTGTCTGTTAATCTCAGCACTGATGAGCCCTGCCCAGTGATAATTGGTCCCTTGACTAATTTTGGTGATCACATGGACCATCCAATTCTCCAATACCCCTGCACTTCTCAATCCGTCCACCCTGCTCAGGAGTGTGATGGCATCATATACATCTGACCTGAACTTTACCCTATGCAGCTGCTTGGGCAACTTCGAATGATGGGATTTTGGCTTCTCCAGCCATGAGTTGATTATCTGTTGAGCCTTGATGGGCTCATTCTCATAGTAGGTCCTAGCAGTGTCAATATTCAAGGCACACACTGAAGGAAGATCCGGCATACTGAAAGCCTGCGCAATGGAGGCCGGACTGAAGTTGGCCAAGACTCTCCCCTCGGTGCTGACCACTCTCTATGTATCAAAGTCGTATTGTCGGGCGCATTCCAAGATTAATTCATAACACTGAACTGCCGGAGGGAACCCTGCCACATGTACTAATCCGGAGTTCATCATCCCTTGTCTCAGGGCTGACTGATCTTTCTCGGTCGTTCTCTATTTGAACTCCTCATATCGCCAAGCACCAACATTAGTATCTGATACCTCAGCCCACACAGAGGACACTTTACTCTCAGGAAGCTGGTTCCTCACATCCAGTCGTAGTCGTTCAGTCTCAGAAATGGTCGATGTCCCTGCGCCACCCTTAGACTTTCCAGCAGCAGATTTGCTTGATTGAGCCTGCATATCCAAAAATCGTCATTAGTATTCAATTATTGCTCATATTCCAATCCAAAAGGTTAGCACAAAATCATATAAATCAATCAAAATCCATTGCCAAATACTAATCCTTCGAGATCCAGAGAAATCAAATAGTCCGGGAAAATCATGCAAACCGGGAAAATACCGTCGGGGCGGAATTTCGGAGAAATCTGACCCAGACGGATTCCTACTGCCAAAGCATCATTAGTCAAATAAATCATTAGTGCAGATAAAAAAACAAAGGATAATTATTGAATTCAGTCATTGGCAGCAAGAAATAAGCATTAAACAACCGTTCCATTAATCCTATCATCTAAACATTTGAAAGGACACAATCAGACAGGAAATCCGGAAAAATCTGGAAGGAACGGATTTTCACGGATGACCTAAAATGCACCGAAAATAACCCCAGTCCACGGAATAAGTCCAAACCGGGAAAATACAGTCGGCGAGGAAATTCCTTGATGACCTCGGAAACCTGAAAAATGATAAAACGCGAACCAAAACTCAAACGACCACGGGATCCTCCCCACCTAAACTCGAATGATCTCAGAACCGACGACAATCAACAGAATTCAGAGTGCAAAGGACCCCAAAGTCCCAGAAACTTGCAAAGGACAAATTCCCATATCAAAATTATGATGCCCTAAATCAAAAATTTCTGCCATTAAAACCAGAGCAAGCTTTAGGATCTAAAGTATCAGCTAAGGATTTACCTAAAGCACTCGAATCTTCACCATATGGGGAAATCAACAAGATACAAGAACAAAATCACCCAAACAAAATGAAATCTTCACCCTGGGCTCGAACACCAAAGAAAAACCCTAACTTCATACGATATGGCAGATTCTGCACTAAAAGAACAAGCAATCAAGCCCAGAACTCTGTCCAAAGGATACATACGCAACCTCACGGATAAATAAAGCTCATAGGGCAAGGGAAGTAGGGTTCCATAACTAAAAACGGGTCAAACCCTGGCTCTATAAATATGAAACAAAATCAATCAAGGGCCGACCCAAATCTAATAATACCCAATGCAAAACCCTCAATCATCATACAAGCAAAACGGAAGGGCAATGACTACATACCATGGATCGAAGTGGAAGAAGTTAGAGCTTGAAAAGGCGACTCTCGCAGCAAACATGTCTAATCAATGATAACACTGACACCGGCACTCAAGCAATCCTCATGCAAACGAATTAAGATCGATTCTCAAAGCTTCAAACATAAATCTCAATTGCCAGAGCAATCAGCAAGGGAGCAATGAAGTTAAAATGGCACTAAAAATGCCCTAAATCCACCCTTATACCCACCTGAGCGAAGGTACCTCAACCATTAATGCGCGATAAGACATTTCTGACAAGTCTAGAAACCCGAGCCCCCAGCGGAATTTTAGAAAATCCCAGAATGCGCAGAAGCATGGATTCCGTGGAAATGCAGAAACCGGGGAAATGAGGAAGATCGAGATTTTGGCAGAATCCGGGAAAATCCGCCAAGACCGAAAAATCCCGAAGTAGGGCAG
This sequence comes from Sequoia sempervirens, assembly GCA_007258455.2. Lineage (NCBI taxonomy): Eukaryota > Viridiplantae > Streptophyta > Pinopsida > Cupressales > Cupressaceae > Sequoia > Sequoia sempervirens. Next base: position 556,416,071 of record VDFB02000017.1, read on the forward strand.
AAACCCAGAATCGGAGAATCCTGCCAGAAACAGACAAGGAACCAAGGCCCGGGAAAATCTGCCAGAGCTGGAAAATTTTGGATCCCAGTGAAAACCCGAACTTGGCCAAAAACTCATTTTCAATCAATCCAAACCTCAAGGCAAGGTCAAAGCCAGCAAGATCAACATGTCAAGACCCTAAAATGATAAATCCAATAGAACCAAGGTCAAAAGACACCAAAAAAAAGGGGTCCCTACTCCAAGTGGGGCGTGTGTGCAAAAACTGCACAACAGTAAGGAGGGTGAAGCATTGCTTGTTCAGCTGTGGACTACTATTTGGGACAGTAGGTTTGCTAGTTCTAGTTTCATTCATTTTGAGGAGCATTTTGTAAAGACATTGTATAAATTGTATCAATATCCTTGTAATTATTCATTGACTGATGAGATCAAAAGATTCCTTTGGTCGAAAGACTTCAATGGGCCAATTGATCATAATCGGGGAGACTAGTATTCCTTGGAGGGAGCAACAGTGATCAAGGTATATGGATTTGAAGATACCCCTTTTATTTTGCCAAGGATAGTTCCAAACAGAGTTGCATATTTGGAAATTGTCAGACAGATGGATTACTGTAGTGTGATGCATTTCAGTTCTTTTGGGAAGCAGTTTTTTATGCCTAGTACATTGTGTTTTGGTGACTTCACTGTGTTGGCTAAGGAAGGATATAATTCAATCTTTGATAGATTATTGCATTATAATATGAAGAGAGGACCACCCAGGAAGAGTTTTGATCCAGAGGGATATATAAATTTTGCCAAGATGAAGATAAACTTTGGAGGGTATCAACATGTACCCTATCCTTTTGATGATATGATTAGGAATCTGGATGAAGATGAAGGAGAAATGGTAGTTGAAAGATATAACCAAGGGCTACAGGATATTGAACTATTTTCTTCTAGAGGTGAGGCAACACCCAAAGCTAATGTGCCACAGGGTAAACCAGAAAAGGTATCTAGGATGAGGACTTAGCAGTATGTTTTCCCTATTAGGGAACAGAGTATTGAAAGTGGTGATGTTGATGCAAGGCACATGGAATACAGATCATTTGTCTCTAATGATGAGTTTATAAATTCCCCATAATTCAAGGCATTTTTGTACAAGCAGAAGGGGAAGGAAATAAGAGATAATGTTGAAGATGTTACTTCAGGAAATGAGGAACAATTGCTGGCCCAATTGAGAAAATGTGTGGATGATGAAATGACAAATATGACTCCAGAAAAGGGGAGGAATATGTTGGAGAGCGCTGGTGTCATGATTTTTCCTGGCCTTGATTTGAACTCTGCATTGGTTTTTGATAGTTTCTTGAAGGACAGTCATGCTACACACAAGCTTGACAAGGAAAAGGTGACAGAAGTATATGCAGGCTCCAAGTATAATACTGATGAGGGATCATTGATGATATGGGCTTTATACCCACCCCACAGGAAATCAGTGGTAATTGATACAGAGAAGGAATTTGGCCATGTCATGACTCTAAAAGTTGGAGAGGCTGATCTGTAGCTACTGCAGAGATTGGGGTAAATGTTGCAAAGTTGAATAAAGCACAGATTAGTTACTGATAAAAGAAAGAGAAATATATAAAGCAAATAATGAAAAATTGTTGAGAGAAAATGATAGACTCAAAGATTTGGTTGGTGTTTCAATGGATCTAGCCAAAATGATCACTCAAGGAGAAAGTTCTCAGGCAAAAGATCACTGGGTAGGATCAAGTGCTTATTCTCAGGGAAAGCATGATGCAATTGCAGCAATTGTTAAGAGGAGGCAAGATAATTTGACATCTTGGTTAAATAAATTATGGGGAAAATATTCTCATACTCTGGCTGCATTGAAGGAGCATGAAAAAGGATGGATGGACGAATGATGGAGAATTTCATGAATTGGCCCAAAGTGATGATTCTAATAGTGCAGCACTTGAAGTTACAAATCATATTGTTAATTAAATAGTTTCTTTCTAGTAATAGTTTCTTTCCAATAAAGATTAAATTCTTTGAATTGATCATAGTAATTAGGGAATGTCAATTGGATTATTAAGAAGAACTCAATAATCACAATCCTACATGTTTATACAAGCTATAAACCAAATAAAATGTTAAATAACTTGAATGTCTGCCAGAACAATGTACTTGTTTCAGATTTCTCTTGACTCCGTAAATCCTATAAGGCACTGGTCTTTTCGTTTTCATTCTTTAGTTTCACTCACATTTTTTACATCTGTTAACTAAGCATATTAGGGTTTAGTTTTGAATACTGGTATACAATATATACCAAATTTGATTTAGTTTGTTCATTTTCATATGCCAACGTGGAAAAATCATTGCATGAAAGATAATTATAAGCCAAGCCTGCATAATTCAAATAGGTATACCCACCTAGGTCTAGCAGCACCTGAAGAGTAGAAGGTCCAAAGTCTTTTCGACCTTGTCTGTTACCCTAAAATGTAGTGAAAGATTGGCAACCTTTCGTGGTTCAAACCTATGTTTTCGAGAGCTAACACACTCTTCAAGTAATGATCAAAGAATACACTGCTATACCATCAGGAAGGTGAGCAACATATGCGATAGAGTGGTATACACCATAACCCCACAACAAAGCCTTGAGAAAAAGTAGTGTGGTAAATACAGAAGGGAAGGGAAAAACACCACCATACTGTAAAGGGTATAATAAGACACAACAGTAGTACAGTAATTGTGGCATCATTACAATTTACAACACTAAATGCAGCAAATCACATCAACTAGAATCCATTTGAATAATTCATTTAAGGAATCAAGAATATAGCCCGCCAAAATACTCTAAAACTCTAATAAACATACTCTAAAAATTTTGTTGAAACCTTATTTTTAGGCATAGCCCGCCAGAATGGAGTTCTCATTTTAATAAACATATAATAAAACCTTTGTTTAAACCTTATTTTCAGGCATAGCCCACCAAAATGGAGAAGTGTTTCAGTAAAGAATGACAGAGAATGGTAAGTAGATGTGTGTGATAGGAGGCATAGGATTCATTGTTGTTTATCTCATTCTTGCTTTGATCAACAAGGGTTACAATTTTCATGTTGTTTTTTGTATTACAGTATTTAATTGACATATGTTTGCATAATCTCAAATTCCTTCAGATGCTTTTGAAGTATCAATGTATCCTATATAAGGTTTAGAATGACTTTTTAATTTATAAAAATAAATCGGATGCTTTTGAAGTATCAATGTGTCCTATATAGGGTTTAGAATAATATTTTTAATTTTAAAAATAAATAAATAATGTATTTTCCTGTGATTAGACAATGTGGAGATCTAAATCTGCCCTAGCACACTGTCCTCTTTCGCACTGTGTTCATTACTCCAACAGCTAGGGTTTTTCATTTGACATCTTTAATATCTTCATGATAATGGCTTTTAAATAGATCTCATTCTTTGCTTTAATATTTATCATGAAACCCTTGAGTTCCATAATCCACCTTCAATCTCTTCTAAGAACGTTGTCTTAAGCTAAAATGCATAGTATGCATATAAAGCAAGTCCTTCATACCTGCCATATTTCCAAACCACCACTCACTGCCTTGTTTAAAATGTTTCCTCCATAAGCAGAATAGCATGCTTTAAAATCATGGTTGCCAGTGATTGACCATTAAGGTCACCACTTTCATCATGAAGATATAATGAGATTTTTGTCTTCAAACTCAAGCCATTATGCAAGATAACATTGTGAGTTGTTTTTTGTGTACAATTTGATTTTCCTGCACATTTACTTTTGTTAACTACCTTTTAAGACGATATTGTTCTCATTAGTTGCACTTCAAACAACTCACTCACTATCACTCGAAGATTCCTTTCATGAGTATCCATGTATAAAATAAAACTATACCCTATACTTACTAATATAGGGGACTCATTGTTTCATGGTATTTTGAGTTTTTTTTAGAAGGGGTTAATATAGCATTTTTATGTGTAGGAAGAATAAATTGTAATGCAACATTCGGCATAAATGGTTTAGGAAAAATTCGACAAGCTATCAATGTCAATAACCAAAGTTGGATTGTACCTTGAGTCATGTGAACACTTCCTGTGTTTTGCTCTAAAGTAGAAATTGTGTGTAGGAATTTCAAAATATCCTATTGGGACTCTAGTATCTGATTTCATATGTTTTCACCATAAATCTCTAGATTTTGTCCTACCATATGCATATTTCACACATATTTTTCCATATTGTCCCATTGAATCCATTGGGTCATGCATATTTTACATTCTAGTTCATATCGGCGTGAGAATACCTCTGTCTCCCTGACCCATTGTACATTTTTTGCTAACATAAGTCTGTGTTGCCTATCGGAAAGACTTATTATTTGTCATGGTGATTGGTTTTTGCTTACAGGCACCGTTTGGCAGGAGTTGTAGTGCCAGCATATGGTCATAGCGAGTTTTTTGGGTCTTGTCAACAAATGCATTGTGGATTCTCTTCGGCTAGACTTGGTGGTATCGGCATCACATCTTAGCAATTACCTTTTGTCTTGGGGACCGACATGTGGAGACTTCTATTGGTGTATGTTTTAGCTATCGGGGTAGTATTCAATCGACTTTGTATGTCTCCCCGACTATGCTTGTGGTGGTTCATCAACTAAGGCATGTGTTTGCGCCAGAGGTCATAGCGAAAAGGTTGGGTCTTGTCGACAAGTATAATGAATGACTTTCGGTGGGAGATATTGCTATCATTGTAAGGTCTTGGTGATTGACCTTTGGTCTCGCCGACCTTACACTTAGATTTCCTCTCATGGACCTTTCGGTATGAGTTGATGTTTGCGGCAGGAGGTCATAGCGAAGTATTTGTGTCTCACCGATGGGTTACTAAAGGGTTTCTATCGAATGGCTTTCAGTTTTCTATCAAATGGCTTTCAGCATGAGTTTTATGTTCTCTTGGTGACAAAGGATGGTGGGGTGGCTTTCAGTGAAACATAGTAATCTACAAGAGATCTTTTCGATGTCAGAATGTTACGGAAAAGTGGATGAAACTATGAGGACTCTATCGGTGAGAAATCCAAAATGTCTTGCAAAAATGAATAGAACAAAACATAACTGCTCGGTGTGACTTGTTTGTTTCGGTATGTGGTCTTGGCGAGGTGCCCAGGGTCTCATCGAATGAAGTGCATTGATAATTTTGTTGGCATAAAAATTGGGTTGTCACAATGACTTGGATATGATAATTGACCTTCGGCTTGACATGGTGAGTTCACCAAGTTGTCTCCTCGATATCACAATGTTACAACGAAGGAACATGGGAATATTCTGTGACTTCGATATAACAAATAGAATGATATAGCGATCTGCAGGTGGTATGAGGCATATCGATGAAGCATAGTGTTTTTTGTATGACATCTCCCTGACTCAAGTAGGTCTCGGCGAAGGAAAATAGCATGAAGAATAGGGGAACACAGGATAAGGAGCGATTGACGATTGAATTACCTTCGGCATAGCTATCGTCTTGTCTCACCGACTACTCACTAATAAATAACAGAATTTCAAACATTGAGGCCAGCATGTATCTGCTTGGATGACCATT